>CM049397.1:30669697-31177197 GCA_026929865.2 Hyperoplus lanceolatus
TGTCATGATAACCAGAGCATAGCCCCACCTCATCTAAACCACATTTCTATAAAGTTTATCAAACCTTAATGAAAATATCTTTAATCTGGATTGATAAAATATGCCTTAACTATTTTCAGATGCTTCACTATCATCCAACAGATGACCCAAATGACATAGAAGGAGTTTGTGTATTTGGGTTTACAGGGGCTTCAAGAATAAACTATTACGGCTTTCTTTAAATCAACTCAGGGGAGCTGACTGAATATAATAATAATAATAATAATAATAATAATAATAATAATAATAATAATAATAATAATAATAATAATAATAATAATAATAATAATAATAATAATATTTAATCTATATAGCGCTTTTCTCGCACTCAATATGGGCTCAAGTGTTTTATTTTTCCTTATGGATAATTATGTTGTTTTCTCATTTGGCTTTTATGTTCTCAAGGTCTATTTTCAATTGAAGTCTGTGGATATCATTTCCGAAGCATGTAAGGATGTAAGCATGTAAGCAAGCATCAAAGCCTGTTGAGATGCATTTCCTGTATAAGTGCGGTACAAATTATTTTCATTATTATGGTAATTTAGGCCGATATGAGCTCAGAGAGACAGGGAGACAAATAGAAATCGACTTTTCTTGTGCTAATTAGATAATTCATATAACAGCAGTAGGCCTATCAAATCACTTCCATGCTCCTATTATGTTTCCGTTAATTCCGTTCAGCCTGCTTGGGGCGCAACAACACATCCTTCCAGACATTATCTGATATGTGTTATTGACACCAAGTCATCTCACTGTGAACCAACAGTTTGTGTAATTTTATTCAGAACTTTCACTTAAAAATTAGTCATTTGGGAACATGAAAAAAGTACCACACCACACGACACCACGGCACCATTAAGTTTGTCCATTCTCAGCTACTGTAGAATCACAGCAGTGCTAAACAGAACCCTGGTGGAAATAGGAAAGTGTCCAGGAAATCCTTTTTAGGACACACAAGCACACATCACACTCTTAAAAGGTGCAGTGTGTAATATCTGAATATTTAGTGGCATCTAGTGGTGATTGTTCTAGAATGCAACGCTCCCTGGGTAACCCTAACACATTCGAATGACAACAGAAGCTACGGTGGCCTTCAAGGACAAGAATCTAGTTACTAACAATGGCATCATCCACCACTGCCTCAAGTTTTTTCCATAATATCAAGTGATGAGGTGAAGATGTATTTAGTTATTTATTCCATAGCCTACTTCTTCTTCGTCTTCCAACAGGTGCATTTCACCAGGACACCCATTTTAAAAATGCATATGGCCATTAAACAGAAGAACACCGGTGGAAATAGGAATTGGTCAAGGTGTTCCTTAGTAGGAAACACAAGCACACATCACACTCTTACAAGTTAAGCAACAAAATCAGGGAAAAAGTTGAAGAAAAAAAATGTAAAGCAAGAGGCCTTTTTTTTTTGAAAATGTTACAATTGAACAGCTAAGTACATCATTCCATTGAATCTAATTTAATCCTGTTACCGTTAGCTCAAGACATCAGTAATTGGATTAATTGAGAATTAGAGACACACACACACACACACACACACACACACACACACACACACACACACACACACACACACACAGATGGGTGGACAGACTGAGGCTACGTGAGAACACACACGAGACAGCCCTGTTCATAGCTGGACACAAACATGAGAGAAAATCAATTTACCTTGTGTGTGTGTGTGTGTGTGTGTGTGTGTGTGTGTGTGTGTGTGTGTGTGTGTGTGTGTGTGTGTGTGTGTGTGTGTGTGTGTGTGCATGCATGCGTATTAAATAGCATTTTTCCATCTTTCCAAAACATCAGTGTCAGTGTCACTGTCAGTGTTAAAAAATACAGGTCTAGACAAGATCTGAGTGTGAGTGTGTGTGTGTGCGTGTGCGTGTGTGTGTATGTGTGTGTGTGTGTGTGTGTGTGTGTGTGTGTGTGTGTGTGTGTGTATGTTTGTGTTTCCATAAGAGCAGAAGTGTCTGGACATCATTTTTCCACATGTCACAAGCATTCATATTGGACCGCTTCAAAATACCTGTTTTGCCTCATTGACTTTATTGTAGAATTTCTACCGCATCTACTGCAAATAAAAATCTCCATAAAAATAAAACTCTTTCATGCTTTTGTTTTGGCTGTATAAAAGTTCAGAGAAGATGAATATAGCATGATGTGTTTGCATTGCAGAGTAGAGCTAGAGCTAGACCCAAAATCATATGTATGATGAAGTAAAATGTCATCTTCGACTGCACTGTGTCCTTGCACTACATACTGTATGTGTTGAGGTGTGTCTCATGTGTTGCTATCTTCATTTGTGTTTATTTTTTCTTTTTCTACATCTCCGGAAAAAATTAAGAGACCAGTCTTAAATCTTCATCTTTATCTTTACATTACTTTATGGAAATGCTCTTAATGACAATATTGTTATTGCGAATTTGATAGCAATGTTGTCAGTAGCTTATAGTGTAAAACCAAATTGTTAATTGCGCTCAAACATAGGCCTATAAATAAATAGTAAAACAACAACAACACACACACACACACACACACACACACACACACACACACACACACACACACACACACACACACACACACACACACACACACACACACACACACACACACACACACACACACACACACACACACACACACACACACACACACACACACACACACACACGTCTTCATGTATAGCTAGATGATGGACCGTTTGGATGCTGAGATGAAGGCCTTGAAGAAGCAGCACAGAAGAGTGAGTGAAATGACATCTATGTAGAAGATGTGTGATAACCAGGGGGAATAGATATTGCAGATGTTCTACAGAACTCAAGATTAACAAGGTAATCACTGTTGGTGTGAATGTTGCCCAATATACTGTGTAAACTGTCTGTCACCTCAGACAGCTGGCCGGTGGGTTTCACAGCTACACCGCGGCTAAATAAGTTGTTAATTGGCATTAACAACTTTTTTTTGTAAATCTCTAAAAATATAAGCGATCGACAACATGCATCAGCAAGTCTCTGGGATTGATTTCTCACATCGTCAGCATCTGCGCATGTGTGTGTGTGTGTGTGTGTCTGTGTGTGTCTGTGTGTTTGTGTGTGTCTGTGTCTGTGTGTGTGTGTTTATTGTGTATGTGCCTGTGCGTGCTTCAGAGTGTGTGCGTGTGTGTGTGTGTGTGTGTGTGTGTGTGTGTGTGTGTGTGTGTGTGTGTGTGTGTTTTGTTTGAGGAAGCGGATGAAGAAGGCATATATCTTGTGTGATGCCAGAATCGCACACACGATGCCAAAAAACTTCCTCCCACTTAAAAATATAACAGTAACACCGACATGGGAGTCACAAGTTTTGAGTGTGTGAGGGATCTCAAAGATTGTTGCTTGTACATCTCACAAACACTCTCTCTCACACACACACACACACACACACACACACACACACACACACACACACACACACACACACACACACACACACACACACACACACACACATAGGGCACCGTCTCGCGATGCCCTCATTCCTTTGTGCTGATGTTGGCAGTGGGGCAGCCGTCGCAGAACTGGCTTCACAGGAAAGTCCAATATTTGAACTTTTCACTTTTCACACACACACTGGCTGTCTGACTGCACCAGACACAAGACAAAACAAAGGGCAGACTGTCGGTGGTGCTACACTCATATTTCCTTCGACTGCTGTGGGAAAGGTAACTTTTAAGAATGCCTTAAAGGATTACATATGCTGCCTTTATCACACTTCAAGAATTTGCTAATCAAATATCAGTATTTTTCTTAAAGGTATGCACTAAGTTACCGTTGGGTGTGTCAGAGAAGTGACATTTTTTTTAAGGTATATTCTCATAACTGAATAAAGAAACTTTCCTCACAAGAAAATGTGGATCCCTGGAACACTGTTTGAAGTTAGAAAGCTAACTGCAAAATAACTGTTTCACTGTTGTTGTTTACAGCAGCAGGGCCCACAGTTTGGTTTACACACATATTTCAGTCTAAAGTTTGGTTCCAGGTTCCTGAAAATAATTGTGTTAAGAAAAAAAAGGGAAAGAGAAATGTAAATTAACCATTTTAATTAAGTATTCTCCAACAGGTGGAAGCATTCACACACACACGCACGCACGCACGCACGCACGCACACACGCACACACACACACACACACACACACACAACCTATAGATGGATATGAGTGAGTCATACGGTGTCTTCTACAGCTGCCAAACACTGTGTCTGCCTGAATTTGTTCTTTGTTTTTACTCTTTAATGCAATTTCTAATATCTTATCTTGATATATTTTATTCCCCTGTGAAGCACTTTGAATTTCTTTTTGAAAAATGCAACAGTCAGTTCATTAAATTGCTCTGCAGCTGAAAGCACAGATGGAGAGCCGGAGAACAGTGCCATCAGTGCGTATACCTACATTAAATCTTACACACAGACACGCACACGCACACACTATTAGCCCTGTTAACTTTGTATTAATCCTTTGTTGCAGTGGTCGCGGGTTCAAATTCGACCCATGGACCTTTACTGCAGGTCATCCCCCTCTCTCTCTCTGTCTCCCCATTTCAACTCTGTACTATCTAATAAAGCTTGAAAATGCCAAAAAATAATCTTTAAAAAAAATCTGTATTAATCCTGATATGACTGACAGGGTTAAATTAGGTTCCTCCAAGGCCTGGATGGATGGATCAATGCGGCATCAATACACAGACAGACGTTGCATTCGTACAGGACTAATAAATGATGGTCAATGGGTATAATCACCACATTAGCCAACCTCCCATTTGGAGAAAAAATATCCCATCGGAATGGGGCTTAAGGGAATTTTCCCAGATGTAAAGACAACACTGTTTTAGTGTTTTGAGTTGAACCTCATTTAGAGAAGCTATAAAGAATAATTAGCTTTAGAAAACACCCAGAACAAAAACTTATTATTATTATTATTATTATTATTATTATTATTATTATTATTATTATTATTAACATGATTTATTTCATTCCTAAATTATAACTCAAAGCCACACATTTCTTTTTTCTTCTTTTCATATTGGACTAATCCCTGCTTGGAGCTGCTCCCCACTGACAGTCCATTTTGATCTCATAATGATCATCTCTTCTCAGAAGAACGTCTTAGCAGCAGTAACACCCATTCTCTTGATTGAAACTGAAATTAACTATATAACACACACACGCATACACACACACAGTGGCGGTTCTACATTGAATTACACCCCGGGCGAGACCCCCTCCGAGCGAGTGCCCAAAACCGCTACCACTACCACACACACACACACACACACACACACACACACACACACACGTTTGTACGGCTATACTTTTGAGGACATTCATTGGCATTCCCTAGCCCCTAACCATAACCATCAAACCCCCCTAAATACCTATAACCCCAACCCTTACACTAACCTTAACCTAAACTTAATTCGTACCTCAACCTTAAATCCACAAACAGCCCTGTCCTGAAGTGAGAACCGGCCAAAATGTCTCCTCACATTCCAAAATTGTCCTCACTCTTCATATTGCTTTCTCACATAAATAGTTGTACAAGTACACACACAAACAAAACAATTTAAATGTAAAATTAATTTAGGATTTTGATTTTGTTTTCTCGAGATAATGCTCTTTGTCTCAAGATTTCTCAAACTTTTGACCTCCAGGTGAAGGCCTTTCATATAAGTAATAAGAGGAAGCAATCTTTTTGTCTTTTTTTTTAGAACATAATGTAACAACTGACATGACGGTAGTTTAGTGGGGGGTTGACAGATATTCCTAAAACCTTTCATATACATATTAGCATTCAGTTTACCCTCCAAATAACATACTGTAGTTACAAGGATTTAGTGAATATGGGTAGCCAGGGCCTTTTATTTTCCTAGTCACTAATTTTAAAATGACAACATGTTCAGAACATTTTCTGAAAAAGAACATTGTGAAATCTTTCTATGACCTCTCTGTCTTGTCTTGTGTGTGAATAACAAGCCCAAACCTTTCATTTAACAACCTATCTTTCTTTTTTATCTATGAGTAAATAATGAGTCTTATCAAACCTCTACTTTGTGTTGATGCCTGGCACTGTGCATGCTGTGGCCATGTCAACACTCCGGTCACACTGTCACTAAACTGAAACTTGTTCATCTTTGACGTCAATGCAACATGTGAGTGACTTTTTTATTTTTTTGATCTCATTGTAATGGTGAACATTGAATACAAATGTGAATTTAATTTCATCTAAACTAAAGGGACTATTTATATCTCCCTTTTCTTCATCCTTCGGAGAATCAAACAAAAGTGTATAGAGTTCGCCCACCTGAAGGCAACAGATATGTATGAATACATTTATCGGTAAGTGGGATCTCCAAAGTATCCCATATTGTCTGAATAAAAGAGCTCAGGTTGAATGATTGCCACTGCATATTGATTTGCTCTTACAGCCTTTCAGAAGAACTCGTTAGAATAATATATTTTTTTCACAGGTACAAAGAGAAAAATCAAGAACATTGGATGATAGTGGTGATTCATGTAATGATTTCAAGTACACTGCTACAGAAGCCTCCTGCAAAAAAAAGACAAAAATAAACTTTGAGAACATAAATATTAAAGCTGCAGTGCGCAATTTTTTCATATAAAAGAACGTTGTGGGTAACTTGTGTCATATGAGGAATTCTGAGTAATTACAACAACACTGTCGGTGCATCTGCATGAGGTAGGCCTTTGGTGACGCGCATTGCGTTGTATTCCTTCTGCTGTACGTCCATGTTATTTCTTAGCAGTAGAATCAACAACTGAAATATTTCAGCTCCTGCACTAGTGTTGAGAGGTGGGGTTGACAGCAGTTTGTGCATGCTGAGAGTTTCAGAGAGTTTTGTGTCTAATAAGCTTCATCAACTTTGTCTCAACAAGTTTGGCGACGGCTTGAATGTAACAACATTAATCTATTTGTCTTAACTTATATATATAAAAAGTTTCGCACTATAGCTTTAAAAAGTTAAATATTTTAAACTTTTCAAATCACCATGATGTTAATTCAGAGGTGCAAACACGAGGATGCTATATACTGCTATTTGCATTTCTTTGATGCTTTGATGGTGCGTGGAAAAAATATTGAGTTTTTTGCTTGAAGATTGGTGTTGAACCTTGACCACCACCCCCCCCCCCTTTAGATAGTTGTCAATCAAATGCTTGTTATGAGAGATGTGAGGAAACCGACTACGCGCTGATCTAAAGGTGTAGATAAAAGGGATTCCTGGGACAGCAGGCACAGAGTAGCAGGAGTGGGATATGTATTAGAATTCTCTGTGGATAAGATAATGCTTTTAGAAATGTATGAAAGTGCACGGCCTATTACTAGAGATGGAGAGTGGCTCTGACGCGAGGAGCACATCCTTTTTCATTTAATTTTCCTTTATTTATTCTCGAAAGATCAATTGAGGGTTACCCTCTTTTACAATGACGTCGAGTCAATTACAGATACACAATATACAATGAGAATACACAACAAGCTTACAAAGAGACAACAACAATTAAAACATTCAGATCAATTGAATAAAGCAGAACAATAGCCTAATTAAAACAGTTACAAGTGGAGTGGGGCTGATTCAAAATAATAACTTTAAATTGGTTAACAGTTATGAGTGTATCTATTTTAATTTGATGTTGTAGGCTGTTCCAGGAGTCAGGGGCACTGTGGCTAAAAGCAGTTTTACCAAGCTCAGACCGGGCATATGGAACATATAACATGAGCATTTCAGTTGAGCGGGTTTGATAAAGCCCATCTGAAATATGCAGCATTGTTGTCAAATAGAGTGGTAGCTTTCCGGTCAGGGCTTTATATATAAAAATATGCCAATGTGCATCATGTCTCTCTTTAAGAGAGGACCACCCAACCTTTTCATATAAAACACAATGGTGTGTGTCATAAGCATCTCCTGTAATGAACCTTAAAGCAGATTGAAAAACAGAGTCTAGGAGTTTAAGACATGAATGAGATGCATGTCGATAAACCACATCACAGTAATCACATCATGTTCCCACTCCTTTGAAAACAAAAAATATCAACAATTCCTGCTTAATGATGTGAACATTCATTAGTCAAGGGAATTTAATTGAGCGGTTGGCCTCCCTTTACTCAGGGGACTCCAACAATGAAAATGTTCAAGAATCACCATGAAAGTGAAAATGATGCAAACAGGCTTTATCTTGTCTTTACTTTTATCTGGGAAAAAAGGTATCTTAGATTTCTTTATTTAAATATCAAAAAATAAACTTAAAAAAAGGAGCTAAACGGAAATTTTAAATGCGTCTGAAACAGTCAAATTTTTCCTCTGATGATCATGAATGACATGAAACAGCAAAACAAGACCATCAGAGCAATTTTTATTTATTATTTCTCATTTTTCTTAATGCCTTTGTCATGGGTACGCTCACCCAGACCCAGGGACAACAATCTGGGGTAGTGAAAACACTACTGCTTTTGTCCAAAGGAGGTAGCCTGGTCCAACCAGACCATCATACTTCATTTAATTTGTACATAAGGTCTGGAAGTGCTGTAATTGGCAAACGTTAACTCACTTGGAGGCGGGTGTCTGTCGAAGTTTAAAACTATTGGATCTGCCCAGTGCCACTCTGGATTAGCCAACCAATCGCATCAAGTTTGGTCATCACGTGTGTCATGAGCCGGCTTTTGATGGTGCCTTCCAGTTGGACAGGGAACTCGGAAATTTCCGACTTCACTACATATTGTAGTCTATGAATCTACCGGTACCTGGCAACAGTAACTTCTTAGAGCCTAACGTTTAGTTATTTGGATGAGAAAGGTTTTAGGCGTCCATACTTTCGCGAGCAGATGCACTGGAACACAGACAGGTCGGAACTCGGAACTACCAAGTCGGAAATTTCCTTCTTACGAGTATAAAGGAACGCAGCATCCAACTGAAACTGGAGCGTTCTCAGCCACTCGCTCTGTTCGCTGATTGGTCGATCGTAGATTCTCCGGAGAATCTGGGAAATGCGCTTTACACCCAGACTGACTACTGAAGGGAAAATGAAATTTGGCCGGAAGTAGGCGGGCGGGCGGAGCCAGGCTACAAAGGAGGTGCAGGAATGAACAAAAATATTGCAAAACGTTTGACATTCCCATCAGAATCAGTTGTACTTTGTCACTAATCTGACTTAGCAAATGTTAGCATGCTAACACACTAAACCAGGAGGATGGACATTAGCATCATCATACAATGTCATTGTGAGAATGTTAGCATTTATCTCAATCGTAATGCTAACCTTTGTGCCAAGGAGTATTCAGTTGATTAACAGATTGAATTCAGGTAGAGAGCCACCCTAAATTGTCTGTTTTTGTTTGGTTTGGTTCTTGTCTTTTCATATTTGTATGTTTTTATTGGTCCGTCCTTCTGTCTATCATTGTCTGAGTCTGTATGTATTTGACGCTTGTAGATGCTGTTTGTGCATATGTGTTTTTTTATGTTCCCAAGCGCAAGACAAATTCCCCTTGGGGCAATAAAGGTTTATCTCATCTCATCTCAATTTTCAAATACATGATTTAATGATATCATTTGTAGATTTCTACGCTTCACATCAAAGTGCCATTTAAGTATATCAAGCTCCATGTTCTTAATGTTTAAATGTTAGTTTGTTTTGTTGTGTTTTTGTTCTGTTTAATCTGTGTATGTTAAGATGCAATGATGCTCTGTGCTGTGCCCATGACACATTTCCCCACAAGGACAATACAGTTGAACCTTGACCTTGACCTCAATTTAAGTATTAATCAAATCACATTACTATGAACTGCTTTAACCCCCTCATTAAAGTGTGGTTTTCATAACAAATTTGCAATTTCCAAGAATTATTTCCTCACACAGCGCCCATAGACCACAACAGCGTCATCATGAATAATTCAGAAATGCAAACATTCACAAAACCACATCAGACGCCGACTCGACCAAAGCAAATAAAAGACAGTGATTTGGTATTTTTTTGCAAAACAACTCAGTAATAAAGTCTTGAGTTGTTCGGAGATGAGAGCAAACAAACACTGGTGTCTGTGAGATTAAACTTACACTGTCGGACTCTTCTGGGAAAACAGACGGACAAAACATTTGAAAGTGCAGAGGGAAAATGTGAATAGAATAGTGTTTTCTTGTTGTTGGAGACACAGAAACTTTGGATCAAGTCACTTTTAACAAAATGGATTTTTGTTGAAGAAAGACAAAACAATACAGTTCCGAGAAGCAACCAAAAAAAAATCCTCTGCCAGAATATGGGTCAGAGTATCGGGCTGTGTAACAGCCGCTTATATATGTATTCCCCTCGTTTTGTGAGCGTATTACGCCGGTAAATGTGGGTACAGAGACGGCTTGGTGCAAGCAGCTACAGGCTAACTATGGTGACATTATAGCAGCGGGACACAGTGTAGCCTTTAAAGGTCTGTGAGTGTAGCCCACTGATTAATTTAATGAAGAGGAAAACACCACACAATAAACAGAGTGCTGTCTTTTCACTAGACACACGAGACTCCCTTCACTCTTGCCAAGGTGAATACACACAGCGATTTAATGCAGAAATGATTTTTTAGACCAATCAACGGACGGCATTGTGTAGCTCCACCTTTTCAGCACCTTTTCAGACGGCTGGTACCACAACGGAGGAGTACCGAAAATAGGAGCGGCTTAGAGCGGTTATGCTCGCTTATTTCCAGAACCTACCCAACTTTTGACAAATGAAAAGCCAAAATAAGCGGACTGAGCCGCTCCGACCCGACCCGCTCTGCTCGGTGGAAATGATGCAAAACTTGAATGACAATATCTTTAATATACTGTAGACTGCTAAATATGCCATGCTCTTTTCAGATGCTTTACCATTGTGCACCTAACTCTACAAATACCATAGAAAGAATGATTTTGTGGATTTGGTCAGGGGCTGTGAAACATGTAATTCCCAAATGCATTGCGACCATTTTGGTAATAGCGCTTAATGTATTTATTTACGGCGAGCGTGTCTCTCAAAATAAACCCATGTGATGGTCAGTTGTGTGTATCTTTTTAGCAACATTTTGCTTTTCAGAAGTCTTCTTTCACAGTTCCCATGCAATCTCCAAGAGCCTCTTCTTCCTGCAGACCGCAGAGGGTTGCAGGAATGCAGATGGATGGTTCTGCCTACATGCCTGCTGAATATTTTGGTCAGGAGGGTATTTGTGTGGGTGTGCGTGTGCGTGTGTGTGTGTGTGTGTGCGTGTGCGTGTGTGTGTGCGTGTGTGTGTGTGTGTGTGTGTGTGCAACAAGAACTTGTGTCTCCTGTCCAAAGGAGGAGAGAAAAGTCCCTTTAGTAGTTACTCTGATAAACTTTTTTTTAGCTCTCCTAAACATTCCCCTCTGTGTCAACTGTAACACTTCAGTTCAAGCACCGTGAAAGAATTTAATTGGAATGAAATAGAAAGGGGAACAAAATACATGAATAACACCAATTACTTACTTAAAAGCTGATGAAACAACTTGTATTTTAGAAGTTCCTTGTACTTCTGTCTATGTTCGGTGACTCGATACATTTGTTTCGTGTTTTATATAATGACGAGGCGTCACAGACAATGGCCCAGACCTCGACACAGACCTCACTTATGTTGTTCTCGCTCACAAAAAAAATCTGTACTTTTTCAGTTTTTCTTCACAAAGAAAAAAAGTTTGTTGTTGAGAACAAAATGGTCTCTTATCCCTTTGTGTGAATAGAATCAAGGTCGATTAAAAAACATGTTTTTCTTCCCCTCGAGCCTGCACAATAAGGCCAGACCTTTTCACACCTACGGCAGTCTGACTGACAATCAGACTGATCTCCATGGCATCATATGAGCAACACATAACTCAAATAATACAGTTCATGCTCAAAAGGGGTAGGTAGAAGTTGAAAATGTTTCTGGTCGGACCCCACTCTTATTTTTATACATCATTAACAGAAAAAAACATATAACATTTAGCTTGTTCTTGCCTTCTTCTGTGTGTGCGCACACACACACACACACACACACACACACACACACACACACACACACACACACACACACACACACACACACACACACACACACACACACACACAACACACACCACACAGACCCCTATCTATTCTCCTTTGAAGTAAAGGATCTACCTCGTTTCTACCGGGTTGAAAGGAGCCTCTTTGTGAGTCAGACAATATGTTTTTGTCACTATTGTGAATGCATGTGTTTTCATCCATTGCCGCTATGCAAATATCAGGAGTTTGTTGCAGGTTCTGTCGGTGGCGCAGAGAGGCAGAATTTACATAATCTACGGTGGCCTTTGAGAACAAGAAGCTAGTTACTGAAGATGGCATCATTCAAAGCCAGATGTCTTTTCAAAGATCATACAGTTTTTCACAATTGTTTAAACACATTTTTTGGAACATCAGACACAATGTGCACAATCTGAAACTAATTTACCAACTGCTTAACCAATTCTGCTGAACTCCAAACACATTTCCTGCCTTAGACTCATATTCTCATTCGAAAACACACATTTTTCACAACACTACACACAATTCTCTATATCTTGCACACTCTTCCTGAATTCTCTCTCATAGTATTCACACAGAACACACTGCCAATCAAATTTCTAAACTCAAAAGGCTTTTGTGCAGTTAGCTATAGAAGGGTCAGAGATGAGCTCCTGTTTGCTGTGATTTACAGTAGACTGCACATTTTGGTACAAATACAGTTTTTGCCGAATACTGTAACACTAAAGGTGACTGCTATGACCACAACCTCTAACTTTTGTAACTATGCCCTAAACCAAAGCACCAAACCTACAAACACGATATATGCTTTGCACTGTGTTTGAAATTATCCAACACACTTCTTGAAAATAAATTAAACTAATTGAATACCAATCAGTCTAAACCTTAGCACTACACATAGACCCCAGGTGAGCTCAGCTCCTTTCTGAAACAGTAAGAGTCAGGGGAAGAGGAGGAGAGAGAGTGACAGGAGTACGAGGACAAATAAGGCAACAGATGGAGACACATACAACAGGAACACTATAGTGGACTATGTTATAGATCATGGCCTATCAATGAGGGAGCCTGGACAGAGAGTGCAGCCCAACCTGAGTCGCTCCATAATTAGGAGATTTAGACTGGATATCAGGTGATCATTTCCCTGTTGCTTCTCAAAGGAAGACATTGAGTGAGGCGATGTGGCCAGATGCAAACAGGAGGCGGTATCCATGAAAGGATTCATAATCCAACCACCCAATTCCTTACAACGCTGTTTTTTTTTACCATTGTTCCCTAATTTTACTGTAATTGTTTCTTAGTTTATACTGAGACACTGAACTGCTTGAACTGCAGTCCTACCTTTTCATTGTGTTTGTTTGAAATGGCAAAATAAACTATTCTGCAACATGTGTGTTAGCATTTGGCAAAAACCGTAAAGTATTTGTTGTTACTGTAGGTGAAAGTGTATGAACATGCAAAGGCATAATTCTACTGATAAAGCATTCATATAGTGGTTTGCATTTATACTACAGTGTTTTCCATTCTGCACACCAGTGTTCAATGAGTGCTAGAAATGTCTAGTCATATGATGTATGTGTTTGTCATTTGAAAAGAAAACACCATTTAGTGAAGAGTTAACACTGTTTTGAGGGTAAAGTGTGCTTATGCAAGAGACATGAAGGATTTTGCATTTTGTGTTTGAGTTTTGAGATTTGTGTTTAGGGTTTTGAAAAAGTGAGGTAGTCTATCAGGAAATGTGTTTGAGCAATTGTGAAAAACTGTAAAAGCCTTTATATAAAGGTTCTATGTGGATACACACCAAAATGGCTTCATGTTTTATTCATATTCTGCCAGCTTCCCTTTAACTTTCACTTCCTTTTGCGTGAGTGAGGGCAGGGCCTATCTGCTAATGCTTCTGAGCAGCTTTTGATAATAATACTATATTGTATTTTTAAAGACAAAACTAGCTTTAAGTTTTACTTTGATTTGGAAATGTGGCTGTGACCATTATTTAAATGTTTTGGATAACACAAAAGAGAGCAAAAATGGATTTAGCAGCTAAGCCCAAGCTTTAAGCCTAAAGATGCTGTACCGCGGATTAGCTTCTTGACACACAATGAGGTCACCTATCATTACACCAGCAGAAAATGTTATTAAAAACTATTTTATTTTGGGTGTGTCACAGAAGTGATGTACATTTTCATAACTGAATAAAAACTGGAAAATTTGATCCTTGAAAATACTGTTTAAAGTTAGAAAACTACCTGGAAAGTAACTGTTTCACTGTTGTTGTTTACAGCAGCAGGGCCCACAGTTTTGTTTCAGAAACATATTGTAGTCATACGTTTGGTTCCAGGTGCATGAACATAATTTTAAGTTTTGATTTACGATGATAGAAATTATTTTTTTTTGTAAACTAACTGCAGGCTCTGCAAATGTAAACAAATCCCCCTCCTAGTGCACCTTTAAAAGAAAAGTGTATTTAAAAAAATATATATCTCAAATATAAATGATACTATTTGGTCAGTTTCTCTTTTTGAAAGCATGCCATTTCACTTTTTCTGGTCTTACTTTGATATTTTAAAATGATTTCCACTGTCTGACTCACTCACTTATCCCTCTCAATGACACGTTACGCTTTTAGGCCAAGAAAAAAATATGTTATGTCTCATCCAATTATTATGTTCCATCAATCTTCTTAACCATTATTACTCCCTATTCTGTATTTAGCGGTGGCTCTTTTATTATTCTCTCCATTACAATTTAATACCATCAGCAGTCCCTTTCTCCCTCTGCGGGTGCACTTTAGTGATTGCAGATTAGTAATTGATGCAAGTCCTTAATAGCTTAGAACGCCTTAAAGAATTGGCCATTCTTCTCCCATTTGAAACGTTTGGATGGGGGGCGGATGTATGTGTATATTTAGCTCCGACAATAAGTGAGTGAGGTGACGCATGGCCAGGTTTCTTTAGAAGTCCAATCTACCGAAGTTGATTGAGCTTGATGATGGTTTGCTCTGTTTGGCATCCCACCACCTCAACACACACACACACACACACACACACACACACACACACACACACACACACACACACACACACACACACACACACACACACACACACACACACACACACACACACACACACACATTTACTAATGATACCATTACAAAAGAGAGAGAGGGGGACTTATAATAATACAAACTAATAACTATCATTTGGAATTCTTTATTGGCTATTTGGGGGTGCAGCATCAGACAATCACCTCAGGGCACTTTCACAACTAAAGTCCTTTGGTCAGAATCAGAGTGACGGCATAATCTTTTTAAAGTGAGTAGCTTTTTTGCCCCCATGAGGAATCCTGATTACAATCACGCATCGATGTTGTAACTTTCGCTGTACGTCCAGGTTTTCTCTAAGCAGCAGAATCAACAACTGAAACATTTCCCGGGCTCTTCTTGGGATTTTTTGCACCTGACACCAGTTAGTGAACGCTGCCATACTGAGAAAGAGTTTTGTGGAGCTGATGGGCTTTCTCAACTTTGTGTCAACTTGTTTGGTGGATTGAATGTAATCGACATTCATTCATATGAAAGAGTTGCGCACTATAGCTTTAAGCATAACAGTAGCGGAAAGTAGTAATATACTAAACTTCTGAGGCAGTTTGAAATTTGGTTGAGCATGGAGAGGGGGTTATTGGCTCAATTACTACTGGGACATTTGCAACGACAAAAAAGTTGAGCAACAGCAAACTGCAATGAGGGAATCAAAGCCCCCAGAGATGGTTGCAGCTGTGGAGAGGGGGGGGGGGGGCTGTTATCAGAAGGTTGAACCCACTGAGCCAACAACAGGCCGCTGCTATCGGCTCCTTTGACAATCAAGCCACCTGGGTTTTCGGCGAACGTTTCAAATCCTGCGTTTTGCCCCCTTTCAGAGCGAATGAATTCCTCCCGAGCACATCAGGGTCTGAATGGGGTTGAATGCAGCGATGACTCGAACACTCTCCACATGCCAGGCCTTCTCTGCTATTCATCTCTTTGAAAACCGAGTGCAATTCAACCAGTGACTGCTCTCTTTAAGACCAGACCTTGGCCCACCTTGAGTCAATCTCTGAATGTTATTACCTGAAAATAAAGTAGAACATGGGGCCATTGCATTGCACAACTGTAACCTTTTGTGAGTTATATCATTTTTCTTCCATCAACATAGCGGGACCTGCCTTTTGAAAACCTTGAGTCATCAGCCAAAAAGCTCTTACATCCTTAACAGTGAAAATGACTCTTTTCATCTCCTTTCACCTTTTGGTTCGACCTGTAATTGCAAAGTATTATATTTTTATGTAACCTTAAGATTTGAAAAGTTCAGTTCTTTTTATGATCCGGTGAAAACAGCGTCTGAGCAACAAAAAAAAACATCTATTAGGTAGCAGCTGTGGAAGCTTTGATATAATAGTTTACCATTACTGTGGCTCACAGTTCTTTGTCAGCAGATGAAGACCTGAGTGGTTAGTTTTGAATGTTGACATGTCCTTGTATGCTGAACACTAAGGCTGTCTGAGAAGTTTAGATGATGATTCAACATGTTCCTCAAAGCAGCTATAAATCGATATTTTTATATGATAGCGATGGATCAAATATTGAAGGATAATGTTTTAAAACAAAGGGCCAGCGTGGAAAGGACGTCACTCGTTATGATGAACCTACGGAGAATTCTTACCTGAATCTGCATCCTTCTTTAGGCTTAATGAGCTTTAGTGAGATTGAGCCCATTTTTAAGCTGTCTCACCTATATGGTAAATGGTTTCCACTTCACAGACCCAAAGCGCTTTACATTATTTTGTACAAATTCATCCAATCACACACACATTCACGCACCGATAGCAGCAGCTACCACGCAGCGTGCAAGCTAACTATCAGGAGCAATTTGGGGTTCAGTGTCTAGCCCAGGGACACATGTGGCGGGGAGACAGAAACCACCGACCCTGCAACCCAGTAGACGGACGACCTACCCGCTTCGCCACAGCCGGCCATATAAACTTGTTCTGTTACTGTCAACTTTCGAAAAGCACTAATCAATATTCAGACAAAGTTAAGAGACTATAGCGGGTTAGCAGAGAGAGATATTTTTTTCAGGAGATGGCGGAGAAAATTCTGCTCAGGGAGAAGTGAATGATATTTGTCTGGCTAAACAAATGTAGATTGTTCATATAGACCTGCCAACTGTTTTGTTGTGGTTGGAATACTCCTCCGTTTCCTCTTCCTGGTTTTACCATTTTAAAGCTCCCATATTATACACTTTTCGGTACTATTATACACCATATTATATGGTCTTAGTGGTCCCTAATACGTTTTTCTTTAATTGTTTGCTGAAAAAAACTTTCAGATAATTTATTGTGCTATGCTGATGTTCAGCTAATCTCACAATGGCCTATTTTTTAAAAAGAGCTGCAGCTCCCCTCGTAAATATACAATCTTTGAGCTCCCCCCGCCCCCTGTCCGGAAGCGAAGCCAGATACGCCTCGCCCTCTGTCTGTCGGGGCCGTGGACCAATAAGAAATAGGGGTGTGGGCTGCACAGTGGAAGCTTCTGGCTTTCCAGTTTGTGAGGTCAAAAACGAGGAGAATTCTGACTGGAGTATATTGGGGGGAAGGGTGGGGGTTTCGGAAAGGGGGAGAGTGAGAAAAGGAGAGATTGTTATTTTTTTAAATATTTTGGCAGTCTCTAGGCACACCGTGGACCCATGGATATGTTAGAACACATTTAAAAAGTGCATTTAGCATAATATGTGACCTTTAAGCTTCCCCCTAAATACAGGAAAAAAGCGAAAAAAAGTTTTAAGGAAGATTTTCATTGTGCAATAACGCAGGCTTGTTTGGTTTTCTCGATATAAAAATTATTGTAAAGTTCTTCAAAATATATTCGTACAACATTTGCTTTTAAACAGGGATGTTTTTGCAGGTTTACCCACCGGCTATGGGTAAAAATGTTTAATATTCCAATCATGGCCTAGTGTCTGCAATGCGCTACTATAGAGAGGGTAAGGTTCATTTTTTCATTTTCATTTAACTTTTATTTATCCTCGAGAGACCAGTTGAGGGGTGACCCTCATTTTCAATGACGTGAATGTCGAGTTCAAACACATTGCAAAGATATAGCTGTAAGAATGATATGAATTTGTGTGTGCCCCTGGGTCACAATAATGGAGTGTTCAGGTGAACAACCTGCAGTAAAGGTCATATCTGGGCAAGGTCCACATACGTAACTGACTATCTAACTGACTATCTTACATTACTAACTGACTATCTTACATTACTAACTGACTATCTTACATTATTACCTCTTCATTTATCGATAATGGGTTTTACTGAAACTTGGTTAAATGATTCTAAAGTGTCGTTTTATTCCATAAACGGCTATGATCATCTCTATCACCATAGAAAAGATAGACCAGGGGGCGGTGTATCGCTCTATGTGAAAAATTCTATCAAATACATCCTGCGAGAAGATTTATCAATTGATATTGCCAACACAAATTCTCATGTTGAATCAATCTTCATAGAGGTAGTGAATGCACCATGCTTTTCTGGCCGTACTGTTATTGGCTGTGTTTACAGACCACCAAATGGAAATGTTAACTCCTTTGTTGATAATCTAGACAAGCTTTTGAATTCCATTGAGAAAGAAAAGAAGCCGTGTTTCATTCTAGGGGATTTTAACATAAACTTACTTCACGCCAATTCAGAAACATTTTTGAATACATTATTTACTAATGCTTTCTTTCCCCTTATATCACAAGCCACTAGAATAACTTCATCAAGTAAATATATAATAGACAACATCATTACCAACCATACAAATAAAAACGGATTATCTGGTATATTATATACTGACATATCAGACCATCTTCCTATTTTTACAGTTTATCACTCCAATGAAATAAGTCAAGATGTTACCAAAGTGTTGTTAAGGAACTTCAGGAAGTCTAATGTGAAGAAATTTGAAAATAATTTATCTAGTAATCAATGGAATTCAACTTTATCAACTTATGATTTGATCAAAGCATACTCTAGTTTTAGTGATGAATTCTTTGGCATTTTCAATGAATCCTTTCCACTGGAAAAACAATCCATCAAACCCAAAACTCACAAATCTTGGCTGACCAAAGAGCTAAAAAAAAGCATATCAAAAAAACACAAACTATACAAAGGCTATCTGACAAATCCATCTCCCCTGAACTTTAATATGTATTCAAAGTACAGAAATAAACTCAACCATATGTTGAGAAAATCAAAGAGAAATCATTACCAACAGAAATTGAATACATTTAAAAATTATATGAAAAAGACATGGGCCATCATTAATGAAGTTATCAACAACCCCTCATCAAAAATTAATTCTCAGAGCATATTTCATAATAACAATTCTAGTATTGAGGATCCCATTCAAATTGCTGAAGAATTCAATAATTATTTTGTCAATATTGGTCCCGCTTTGGCTGCAAAAATCCCTCTAACACCACTTTATTCTCACGGTACAGGACCTCCTTCCAGTCAACCAATGTTTCATTTTTCTCCTGTGAATGAAAAAGAAATATGGGATATTGCATCAAGTCTAAAGTCAACAAGTGCTGTTTATGATGATCTCAAAATGAAATTAGTGAAGCAGTGTCTCCCCACCATTGTAAAACCACTGTGTCATGTTTTTAACTGTTCTCTTCAAACAGGTGTAGTACCAGACCAACTGAAATGGGCTAAGGTTATTCCCATATTTAAAAATGGGGATCCATCAATATTTTCAAATTATAGACCAATTTCTTTATTACCTTGCTTTGCCAAAATTCTCGAAAAAATTGTATATAATAGATTAATTACACATCTTAAAGACAATAACTTATTGTATGATTATCAGTTTGGTTTCCGTGCAAAACATTCTACCTCTATGGCCCTGGTCCAATTAGTTAACAGAATATCTACAGCTTTAGACATCAAGGAACTCACAATTGGAGTGTTCATTGATTTATCTAAGGCTTTTGATACCGTTGATCCGAATATATTATTAACTAAGCTTCAGGCTCATTGGGTTTCTGGGACTGAGCTTGATCGGTTTAAAGTTATCTGTACAACAGGAAACAGTATGTAGTATGGAATGGAGCTAACTCGACTTACAGTCATCTACAGTGTGGAGTTCCTCAAGGTTCCATACTTGGACCTCTTTTATTCCTTATTTACATAAATGATTTGCATTTAATATCTGAAGAAGCTCTTTTTATTTTGTATGCCGATGACACAAATATTTTCATTACCGATAAAGATGAACACAAGTTGATCGATCGAATGAATAGCGTACTTGATCGGTTGGATAACTGGTTCAAATTTAACAAATTATCCCTTAATGTAGAGAAGTGCGCTTATATGATATTTAAGCCTAAAAATATTATTCTATCTGATCATATCCAGCCAATTTTTATGGCGAAAAATGCACTCGTAAATGTTTCCAATGTTAAGTTCTTAGGGGTTTTTATTGACAATAAGCTCAATTGGAAAAAACACATATCACAGGTGTCCAATAAATTAGCGAGAAACATTGGGGTTATACGACGAGTAAGACCCGTGCTGTCAAGAAAAATGTGTATGGATTTATATTACTGCCTTATTTATCCCTTTATATCCTATGGCAATATAGTATGGGCAAGCACATACAAAACCAGTCTAGATTCGATTTGTATGTTACAAAAAAAATTTGTTAGAACTGTAACCAACTCCAGTTGGGACACTCATAGTGCTCCGTTATTTCTAAGTCTGAAGTTGTTAAGCATATATGATGTGAATACTTTTGTTTTCCAGTTTCTCAATAATTTACTTCCTTCTTCTTTCAATAGTTTTTTTATAACCAGGTTTCAGATCCATAGTCATCAGACCAGATCTGTAGATCTCCTTCACCGTCAGTTTTACAGAACAAATCTTGGACAGTTTTCAATTAGGGATAGAGGTCCAGTCATTTGGAACAGTTTTCCTGTTACTCTACGTAAACACTCATCTTTAGTTACTTTCAAAAAACATCTTAAAATGTACCTCATTTTAAAAGCTTACGATAATGTGTTAAACTGAATGTATGTTATATTGTCTTTTTGCTTGTTAGTTACATCTTTACATTGCTTTTTTACATGTACTTAGATGTGTTTTCATTTTTGTAACATGACTTTGTAGTTTTATCTCTTTAATTTTATTTTTGTTTTTCTTTTTTTTATTTTATTTAATTTCTTTATTGTATTTTAATGTCAGGTGGACATCCTTCATAAGCCCTTCGGGGTTTCTTTTGTCCCACCCGTGCATTTATGTATGTCTATGCGCATCTTCTTGCCATTTTTTAATCTTGTTTATTTGCACAAATAAAACTAAACTAAAACTAAACGTAAAACACGGACAAGAAATAACAAGTTCCCCCCCGGCAAAACAATCTGTATACACAGCCTATGCTCTTTAAATGGGTATGTAAACGAAGGGGCCTCCACCGTAGCTAACAACCTACCCTTTTACAAAGCCTAGGAGGTGTATTAACAACACTAGATTTTTATTCACGCATACACACACACACACACACACACACACACACACACACACATAACATGATAAAACACAAGTTCAATATAAAAGAGTTCTGCCCGGCGGGGATATTGAAGCCTTCCTCTTCTTGTGTCTCTGTGCTCAGCAGAATAAAACAATGTCTCTTCACGGGAGTTTAAGGAGATGCCGAAATCAAAGACTTTATATCTGAAAACCGAGGATAAGAGAAAAATAACAAGTCGAAAGAAAAGGAAGATTGTTGGCCATATTAAGAAAGTCCAGATAACATCTAAAGCAAAAAAGTATCTGGTTCCTACCACTGGCTATACTGTGAATGTGGTTATGTGTATATCTCTATCTATATCTATATCTATAATATTATAGTAGTTGAGGGGAGATATAGCTTCTCATTGTCCACTGGGTTGCAGAGTTGGTGGTTGGATCGATGGTTGGATCCCCTGCCCTCCCCATAAGGGTATGAATATGTGTGAATGGGTGATTGTAAAGCGCTTTGGGTCTGTGAAAAACCAGGGAAAAAAAGATCCTGTTAAACCAAATTCATTAAATCGTTCTAAGTATGTCATTTGGGGAGTTTGTTGCATGATAGTAAAGCATTATGGAATGGGTGGGGTCAGACAAATGAGAAATATTTTACTCAACATTCATCTTTTTGTTGTTCAGTAAAATGATTCATAAAAAAAATGTAATTAAAACTTGATAACGTTCTTCTTACAAATAAATCAAATGTTCAAATGTAATGTTTTTTAATTAGTATTACTTTGCATGGATATCGGTCTGCCTATGACAATGTGCATATGTTTAGATTTATGTTTGGATATGAAACAGAACATTTAAATTACCGCTACTTAGTTCATTCCTATAATTCCCAATTTTGAATATTCCCAAAATTCCTGTGGAAAGTTTCTGCAATTTTTCTGGAAATGTATCGGAAAGTTTCCACCCCTTGTCTCGATACACTCTGGACTTTTTATACCCTGTCTTATCATTAACTTATAGTTTTCAGTCTCCTTGCTGCAGAGGTGGTAGCTTATCCTGTTAGGAACTTGTCTTAACATATCTTCAATGTCTTGATAATCTTTAATGGGGCGGCTGTGGCAAAGCGGGTAGGGCGGTCAGTCACTGGAGTGCAGGGTCTTTTGTTTGAACCCCCACCTCCCCGCCACATGTTGAAGTGTCCTTGGGCAAGACATCGAATCCCAAATTGCTCCAGATAGTTAGATTTCACCCTGAGTGGTAGCTGCTGCTATCGGTGTATGAATGTGTGTGTGATTGGGTGAATGTGTACAAAACAATGTAAAGCTCTTTGAGTCTGTGAAAAACCAGGGAAAAGCGCTATATAAGTGGAGTCCATTTACCATTTAATTTGTTCGGACCTTGTCTTTACATATATTCAATGTCTTGGCTCTTCTTCACAGTCGATAGTGTCCCATTAGTTCAGGGGGCCTCCAACACGTCGATCGCGAGCTAACGGTAGCTCGCAGGCAGGTTTTCAGTAGCTTGTCTGATAGGTTATCCTAAAAAAAATAATACACTCAACAAAAATATAAACGCAACACTTTTGTTTTTGCTCCCATTTTTCATGAGATGGACTTAAAGATCTAACATTCATTCCAGATACACATTATTACCATTTCTCTCAAACATTGTTCACAAATCTGTCTAAATGTGTGATAGTGAGCACTTCTGCTTTGCTGAGAAAATCCATCTCACCTCACAGGTGTGCCACATCAAGATGCTGATCTGACATCATGATTAGTGCACAGGTTTGCCTTAGACTGTCCACAATAAAAGGCCACTCTGAAATGTGCATTTTTTTTGCTTTATTGGGGATCTGGGGATTCAGAACCAGTCAGTATCTGGTGTGACCACCATTTGCCTCATGCAGTGCAACACATCTTCTTCGCATAGAGTTGATCAGATTGTCAATTGTGGCCTGTGGAATGTTGGTCCACTCCTCTTCAATGGCTGTGCGAAGTTGCTGGATATTAGTGGGAAGTGGTGCACGCTGTCGTATACGCCCAATGGGTGACATATCCGGTGAGTATGCTGGCCATGCAAGAACTGGGACATTTTCAGCTTCCAAGAATTGTGTACAGATCCTTGCAACATGGGGCCGTGCATTATCTTGCTGAAACGTGAGGTGATGTTCATGGATGTATGGCACAACAATGGGCCTCAGGATCTCATCACGGTTTCTCTGTGCATTCAAAATGCCATCAATAAAATGCACCTGTGTTCTTCGTCCATAACAGATGCCTGCCCATACCATAACCCCACCACCACCATGGGCCACTCGATCCACAACATTGACATCAGCAAAGCGCTCACCCACACGACGCCACACACGCTGTCTGCCATCTGCCCTGAACAATGTAAACCGAGATTCATCCGTGAAGAGAACACCTCTCCAACGTGCCAGACGCCATCGAATGTGAGCATTTGCCCACTCAAGTCTGTTACGGCGATGAGCTGGAGTCAGGTCAAGACCCCGATGAGGATGACGAGCATGCAGTTGAGCTTCCCTGAGACAGTTTTTGACAGTTTGTGCAGAAATTGTTTGGTTATGCAAACCAATTGTTTCAGCAGCTGTCTCAGTGGCTGGTCTCAGACGATCTTGGAGGTGAACCTGCTGGATGTGGAGGTCCTGGGCTGGTGTGGTTACACGTGGTCTGCGGTTGTGAGGCCGGTTGGATGTACTGCCATATTCTCTGAAACGCCTTTGGAGACGGCTTATGGTGGAGAAATGAACATTCAATGCACGAGCAACAGGGCATTTTGCTGTGAGACAAAACTGCACATTTCAGGGTGGCCTTTTATTGTGGACAGTCTAAGGCACACCTGTGCACTAATCATGATGTCAGATCAGCATCTTGATGTGGCACACCTGTGAGGTTGGATGGATTATCTCAGCAAAGCAGAAGTGCTCACTATCACACATTTAGACAGATTTGTGAACAATGTTTGAGAGAAATGGTAATATTGTGTATCTGGAATGAATTTTAGATATTTAAGTCCATCTCATGAAAAATGGGAGCAAAAACAAAAGTGTTTTGCGTTTATATTTTTGTTGAGTGAAATAATAATAATTAAGTTAAACATCTGATGAAGGTAATCACAGCATCACAGTAGGCCTAATCGTCTACAATAATCTCACAACATCCCCCCATCCAAAAAGGAACTTTAAAAAGTTACAACTGTAAGGTCAGTTGTCTGTTTTATTAAAATAAGCAGTTGTTTATTTTTGTAGTGCATATTGGCATCTTTGAGCAAAATACTCCAAACATTTTCGGCACGCCGCTTTGCGCCGCACCTCCTCCACACCTGGGCGGTGACCACCTCGACTAAGACATTTCCTAGGGGGAAACACTGTTGCGTCACAATAATAGGTCTAATATAGACATTGATGTTAATTTTCAGTGATGTATATGTGGCCCACAAAAAGTGTAAGTATTTTTTTCTTGGACCTTTGATGGGAATTATTTATGATAAGCATTGGGTATTGCAATTTCACACGTGTAAAAACAGAAGCTTAATTCATCTGATGTGTGCTATGTAAATAAATATAAGTGAATTGATACAAGTAGCTCTTGGCCAATTTCTTCAAAGTAGCTCTCAGTTGAAAAAAGGTTGGAGACCCCTGCTTTAGTTCATTTAATATAATTTGTGTTTGCAGATTGTTTGATTAGTGCTCCCAACCTTGTCCACCCACTCATGATTAAATGTTGCTGTTTTTTCAGGGTTTTGTCTCTCCATACCTATCCCTATTATTTATTTTGTTTTTTTAAGCCGTGAGTACATACATTGAAATTCAAGTGGTTACCATTCTCCCCTGACAATGAATGTTTGATAACAAGCTTTAGGCCTTTTTGTGTATGTCTGTTTCAAGGATGAGACACAGAAGGCCTTTATTTTTATTTGATTTAACTATTTTCCTGTTCGTGTGTGTGTATGTGGCTAATAAAATCTAAGGTTGAGTATTATTTTCTATAGGAACTTAGAGATATCCCTTTTAATGGCAACATTTAAAAAGGTAAAACTTTTATAAACGAGAGAGAAAAAGAGACTTTTTCCATGTTGCTGCATATACTGTTCTCACTCCCAACACATCAAATACTCAAGTTGGGTCCGTGATGTCAGGCTTCAATTGTCAAGCGTCAGTTTGGGCTGTTCAAAACATACCATTGATGCAGTAGCCTCTTTTGCACAGCCAGTGAAAGCCAGGAAAATGGCGGCATTTCGGCCGTTGGCCCTGCTGTATAGATGCTACCGTTGCAGAAGGGGGGAATAAAGGCGCACAGGGACAGTAAAAGACTGCAAGCACCGGCCAGTGTTGTTTACATGCAGCTGACCGGTGCGGCGCTAAATATACACGTCACACCTGACTCTGCTTTCAGATACCCCTCTTTCATTCCGGAATATGTAACGCTGATGCGCCAGAATGCCGGCTTTGCTTGGTTCTGTGTAAATAACACAGAACCAAGCCTACAAATAAAAGCCCTTTGAATTACCTTGTGTCTGAGTGTTTCAGACATCTCTAATATGCAAATGAGGCAGAAGCATGTACAGTATGTAGCCAAATGTAGCCAAATGTGTCAAACATTTTACCACCCGTCTTTCTTTTATTTTCAAGACTTTGAAAGCTGGCCAGTGATAAAAATAACATTTACAGAGTTCAGTGAGTAACTGAAAAATACAGGATTTTGGAATGTCAGGGGCAAGGGGAAATGTCGGCCAGTCCAAGTGAAAATTGCGTCTTTTGTGCAGATGAAGAGCTTGTTGAGACTTTCATTTGCCCTTGTCGATGTTTTGAACAATCCCTTTTAAGACCGTGGGTTGAACCTCCTCGAGTAGCTAGCTCTGTATTTTCTGGCAAAGACACTCTTCAGAAATAATGAGACAGGAGCCCGGCTGCAAGTGATTCAAAAAGCTCTCACCAAAGTCTGCCAGGGGAAAGGAGTAGTTTTCTGACTGTGTTCAAACTGAATTTTACCTTTTTAATGCTGCATGTAACTTTTACGTATATGTAGAAATGATCAGCAAGAACTGATAGGAAACATTTTCGTCTGACATTTCAGGTGGGAAGGTTTTTTTTTATTATTATTATTATCAAAAAAGTTCAATTTCTTTGTTCATGTGCAAAACAGTAACATTGAACCAGTTGGCTCAAAGTTGGCGCAGGGGCATGTACCTGCAACGTTGAGCAGTTTGCCATCTCCTTTACCATATTTTGCATGAATTATGCATAGAATAAAAAAATATAGAGAAAGATATACTAAAGGTGATATGAGGAACTTTTTAAAATTTTTGAAAGTCTAGTTTTCCTCAGATGATCACATATGACATGTAACAGCAAACAAGACCATCAGTGCAAAGAGTGCTATTTCTACATATTTTTCTTAAAGCCTTTGTCATTGGTACGCTCACCCAGCAACAACAGCTGGCATAGTAAAAACACTACCGCTTTTGTCCAAAAGGTGTGCAAGAATTAAAACAAGCTGAAAGTTCCTGGGAGCACCAAGTAAAGTAAATTAAGAGTACAAATATAATATCAAAGATACATATACTGTATATAAAAGCAGCAATATACATAAAAGTGAGGATATACAAGTGACTCAGAAATATATATAAAAAAAGAGATGTACAGTCCATGAAATATACAGTATATAAAAAAAGAGACATATGTACAGTACATGAAAGGGACAATTTTTTAGTTGCAGTGGTTTGTTGTCAAGGTGAATGGTGTGTGTGTGTGTGTGTGTGTGTGTGTGTGTGTGTGTGTGGGATGAAGAAGGCACATATCTACACATGATGCCAAAAAACATCCTCCCAATTACAAATATAACAGTAACACCGACATGGGAGTCACACGTTTTGATTGTGTGAGGGATATCAAAGATTGTTGCTTGTACATCTCACAAACTCTCTCTCTCACACACACACACACACACACACACACACACACACACACACACACACACACACACACACACACACACACACAGTGTTGCTTAGTGATGCTGTGTGTGCCTTCTTCAGTTAGGTTGATGTCTGGAGGAGTTTACTTCAGGGGAGCTCATGGCATTCAGAACAGAGCCTGTTTAAGCTGTAGGGGGGATACCAGGTTCCAATAGATTAGATCAATAGTAAAGTCCACTTGAAGTCTGCTTTAAAACTCACAGCAGTCAATAAGAATAAACACAGACAAGTACCCGGGCTATAACGTCCAAAGCACTCTTTGTCAGTGTCCGGCCAAATTACATTTAGTTCCAAAATCCAATAACTGATGGAAGAGATAATATGCCTAAACTTGAGCTATACACACACATAACGGAACAGATTATGTGTGTGAAAACATAGCATTGGAAATATGCGAAAATCCCCACAAGAGACCCCTATGAGACGACCCCTCTTTACTCTGACCTGCTGTTGTTTGCTTTTCGCTGAAGGGGCAGATGGGTGATTTTTCAAGCGTGCCAAATTGTCCATGGAGGGCAGACGAAGAGCATCAGAGTGTGTGTTTGTGAGCCAGAGTGTGTGTGTGTGCATTAAAAAAACAAACATTCAATGTAGTTCAAAATGTCAACATTTGTATTCAAATGAGATCAACTTAATGCTTTGCTATGTATGTTTTTAAACTTCTGTGACAGCTCCTGGCACCTCCTGATTGGCAGGCTTCCAGGAGATGTTTGCTAATTACAAACACCCATGCTGGCTGATCTCCTCAGCTATATAATCTATCAACCACTTAAGTCTCCCTTCCTTGATGTATGGTTTGCTTTGGTTTGGTTTGGTTTGGTTTGGCTTGGCTTGGCTTAGTTAGTTAGTTTTGCTTTGCACATACATTACACTCTTCACTCACACAGACACAGCACCCATTACTGATTACTGACATTCACGCACCACTTAGTATCTTACTTGAAACTTTGTTTAAATAAATTATTATTTGGTTAAACTTAATATCTTGTGCGGTTTCCTCATTGTCATTCCCTTGAGCTGGGCTGTGACACTTCTCAATTGCCGAAAATGTTCTCAAAGATGCCGAATAGCCTACAGTACGTCACGCTGAAAGCTGGTTGAGATATAATATTTTCATTTCAAGGTATAGGTGCAGCCATAAAAAAATATATATATATTTATATAGACACGAGGAGTCTAAAAGGTTTGGATACGGTTGACATGCTGACATGTAAGTGAAGAGATGGGGATATAGCAGAATATATGATCAATGCTCGTCAGTCAGTCAGGTGCATTTCCCTGTGAATGCTCTGCTTGCTAAAGTGAAAACACCTTATAGATGGAGAAAGTTCCAACAACACCAGGAAAATAGTGCAATAACATAACCCGAGTGAACCTTTAAGCTGGCTGATGTGTTTTTTTTGGCAAATAAAAATTGGTGGCCAAAAAGGGCAAATACTCTATTCAACAGCCCAACAGCTTTTACAGTATAGGAGAAATGGTAAATGGACTTGTATAGCGCTATATCTCCGTTTATCACAGACCCAAAGCGCTTTACATTGTTTTGTACACATTCACCCAGTCACACACACATTCATACACCGATAGCAGCAGCTACCACGCAGGGTAGGCTTAGCACTAGGGTGCTAAGCTAACTAAGCCAACTATCGGGAGCAATTCGGGGTTCAGTGTCTTGCCCAGGGACACTTCGACATGTGGCGGGGAGACGGGGGATCGAACCTCCGACCCTGCACACCAGAGGCGAACTCACTACCCACTTCGCCACTGCCGCCCGAAATATGATGTAGAATACAAAAAAAACATTAAAAAGGTGCACAATGCAGTTTTAGAGTAGAATGATTTGTTTGCATTTGCAGAGCCTGCAGTTGGTTTACAAAACGCATTTTGTAATGTAATGTAATTCTTGGCATTGAAAGCTGGGGTGGAGGATTTGGGGAGAAAATGGCAGTTGGGATAGAGATTCGAATCCAAATACCTCAACCGCTTCACTTGTTCTCTTTGGTCCCTCCCCTATGGTCCCTACCTGACACGCTCTACACCAACAAAGTCGTGCCAAAGTGAATGGACAGTCCCAAAGAACAGAGAATCGTAGCCTGCTCTGATTGGTCAAAGTGGTAGCTCATGTTAACTTTGACCAATCAGAAATCATATACCCCAGCTTTAATAATTCTATCCATCTATTATTATTTTGAGGCACCTGGGACAAAATGTAAGACTAAAATGTGTTTGAAAACATAACTGTGGGCCCTGTCGCTTTAAACGGTGAAACTGTAACTTTTCAGGAAGCTTTATAACTTTATAAGTGTTCCAAGGATACATTTTTTTATAAAGTTATGAGAATTTACCTTTGGAAAAAATTCACTCCTCTGACACACACCAACGTGACATAGTATCACCCTATAATTAACCATATGTTTCAAAAACCGAAACGTCCATTTCTGAATAAGGAATAGGAGAATGCAGCAAACAGACAAAAACTCAATTGGACAAAAACAATAAGGAAATCATGACGTAAACATGAGGAAATATGTCTTTGTGGATTACTATGAGGAATCGCGTCTAGTCTAGTGCTTCAAAAAAACATCACAATGTATTCCCTAAGTCCTTACATTTCCTTTGCACCCTGTTGCATAGTATCTTTATTACAACATCATCTTTTCCACCCAAGTAAAGAATCCAAACTTTTATTTATGTTTTTTCCTCTAAGCTCCCTACAGCTTTGTTTTTTTTTTGTTTTTTTTTACCTTTATTTATACAGGTAAATCCCATTGAGACCGAAGACTCTTTTTCAAGGGAGACCTGTTTTCCTTTCCCACGTTACCATTCACACACCGATAGCAAGCTAACTATCGACATTCACACGAGGCAAGGTGGGTGAAGTGTCTTGCCCAAGGACACAACAACTCTGACACAGGTGGCAGGGCGGGAATCGAATGTAATATATTATAGATATTGATATTTTCTCTGTCAAAAACTTGCGAAAGAAAAAACTTCCCGTCTGACAGTGATGGTGGATCCAAGCCCCACAGTGACTGCTCCTCACATCACAGGTAGGTGTGTGTGTGTGTGTGTGTGTGTGTGTGTGTGTGTGTGTGTGTGTGTGTGTGTGTGTGTGTGTACCTCCTCCCCCCCACTTATAGAGGCTCAGTCATCAGAACCAGCAAAAGTTTAGCTGGGGTCAAGCCCTCACGGTCAAAAGGGACAAACACACAAGATGGAGTACATTTAAAACTTCTACCTGAAGAATAAAAAGTGGAAAAAAACAGAGGCAGGTGTTCTGTCTGTCAGGTTACAAAGAATGGTAGCAGACAGCCTGAAAACACCACATTTGAAACACTGATGTAAGATTGTACATACAGTCCCCTCCATAAGTATCGGAACAGTGAGGCCAATTCCCTTATTGTTGCTGTAGACTGGAAACATTTGGGTTTGACACCAAACGATGAATATGAGACAATAGCTCAACATTTCAGCTTTCATTTCCAGGTATTCACATCTGGATCCGATACACAACTGAGAAGATATAATTAGTTGTAAAGGAACACCACATGTTTAGGCGAGCAGAAGTGTTGGAACAGATAGGGGCAGATTTGGGGGCGGCAGTGGCGAAGTGGGGAGGGAGTTCGCCTCTGGTGTGCAGGGTCGGAGGTTCGATCCCCCGTCTCCCCGCCACATGTCGAAGTGTCCCTGGGCAAGACACTGAACCCCGAATTGCTCCCGATAGTTAGCTTAGTTAGCTTAGCACCCTAGTGCTAAGCCTACCCTGCGTGGTAGCTGCTGCTATTGGTGTATGAATGTGTGTGTGACAGGGTGAATGTGTACAAAAACAATGTAAAGCGCTTTGGGTCTGTGATAAACGGAGATATAGCGCTATACAAGTCCATTGACCATAGACTTTAAATAAATTAAAGTGAATAAAACTTACTATTTTGTCGCAAATCCTTTGCTTGCAATAACCGCATAAAGCCTGTGACCCATTGACATCACCAAACTTTTGCATTCTTCTTTTGTGATGCTTTTACAGGCTTTCACCGCAGCCTCATTCAGTTGCTGTTTGTGTTAGGGGGTTACTCTCTTAAGTCTCCTCTTTGGCAGGTACAATGCATGCGTTCATCAGGGGCAAGAAATGGAAGGTTTTAGACTGGCCAAGTCAATCTCCAGACTTAAACGCTATAGAGCATGCATTTTACCTGCTAAAGAGGAGACCGAAGGGAGTAACCCCCCAAAACAAACAGCAACTGAATGAGGCTGCGGTGAAAGCCTGGAAAAGCACCACAAAAGAAGAATGCAAACGTTTTGTGATGTCAATGGGTCACAGGCTTGATGCAGTTATTGCAAGCAAAGTATTTGCGACAAAATATTACGGTTTATTCACTTTAATTTATTTAAAGTCTATCTGTTCCAATACTTCTGCTCGCCTAAAAATGTTATGTTCTTTCCTTCTCAGTTGTGTATCAGATCCAGATGTGAATACCTGGAAATTAAAGCTAAAATGTTGAGCTATTGTCTCATATTCATCTGTTGGTGTCAAACCCAAATGTTTCCAGTCTACAGCAAAAATAATGAAGTGGCCTCACTGTTCCGATACTTATGGAGGGGACTGTACTATGTACACTGCTGATTTCAACAGTGATATGAAGCTATAACAGTAGTACTATAGTGTGATGTTCTGCCCTGAGGCAAGATATTTAAAGTTTGTGACTTCTTTACACTTCCCAGTTTAAGTTAAATACACTACCTCTGGATATCGATACTTTTTCAGGGAAAAAGAAAATCAAAAAACAACAAAAAGTGTCTGCTGCTTATCCCAGACAATCCAACACTGTCATGTACATCAATCATCTTTCATATCGGCTTTCCATTCTTAATCCTGTTTACTCATTTGTCTGATCGCACAGTTTCGCAATTTATTATGATCTTTCTGTTCAAATCAGACAGACAATCTGACACAGGCGGGGTCTTTCAATCGAAACCAACAACTCTGCTTACGGATTTTTCGCCTCAATTTTTAATCTCTTTGCCTTGTTTGTCTCGCACGCTGTCATGTCTGTCTGTCTCTGTCTGACTCTCCTCTCTCTCTCTCTCTCTCTCTCTCAAATTCAAATTAGCTTTATTGACGTGACCATATTAAAACAGTGTTGCCAAAGCATTCCATACAAGAACCAGTTGGAATAGGTACTTATACACAAGTAGACACATGAATCATGATACAAAAAAAGCAATACCTGTATATACTGTACTCTTCTCCTGCGTCTGTTTGTCTTTCTATGTTTATTTTGCGTACAGTCTAACCAAAGAAATTTGAGAACGCACCTGGAGGTAAAAAGGAGTCTGTCTGTCTGTCTGTCTGTACTCTCATCCTACCTATTTAATGAAACCAGAAGTTTCATCGACAACACATGTTTAACAATTCTACATTTAATATTTTTGTTGTGAAAACTTTTGTTAGTTTGGTCTGCCTATTTCCTGTCAGTCTATCCTGTGAGAGTTTTTTTTTCCATCACTTTTCAGCCCATTAAAAGTTGTAGTAGTAGAATAGTTTTATTAATCTTTTGGCAGATCTGAACACAGAGGGTGTTGTATGCTGTGCAAATCGTAAACCCCCCTTGAGGCCTTGTTATTGGTGGTACTGGGGTACATAGATCAAACTGACTTGATTTAAGTTAACACAATTTAGCGTCTTTAATAATTCAGCTGTTTAACTTCTGCTGCAGTGGGTGTTAAAACAGCGTTCGACTTTCCAGAAACTTTGGGGCTAAAGTAAAGTGAAGTAGGTTGATGCAGTATCGTCTTGTTTTTTTCCCCCAAAAAGTTACCTCACACAAATCAGTTAAAGCCTCATACGTTAGCCCAGTGGTTCTCAATTATTTTCTGTCATGCCCCCCCCTAGGAGACAGAATTTTTTTCGCGCCCCCCCTAAATTGAAATATTATTGAGAACCTGCTAATATTTATTTATTTATTTATCTGTATAAAACCACTGTATGAGTTTCAGGCATGAGCATTCTGCATACAATCACCTTATTATCAAATTAGATAACAAAAATTAGCTGAGATAACTTCTGCAGCAAAAAAATTCAAAGTTCAGTTTATTAGCACAATTTGTAACATTTAAACAAGACTGCTCAGTCTGTGTGAATCTCAGGACAGAGAAACAAGAGCAAATGATTCACAGAGGTTTGCATTTCATTCAAAAAAATTAAACTGTAAACATAGTTAAGGTGGTGTTTTTTTTATTAGTATAGGCCAATAGGCCTTCTGTGATGTGATAACCAATAATTCCTATTCATTAATGTTATTATTAGTCTACTTGCTTGATTTATTTTTAATAGCCTACAGAGACACTTGGAGACACATGTGGACATTTATTTACTGCAAATCGGAGCCTTTCGCGCGGATATGACCATACACAAGCACACATCGCGCTTGCTAGCACTTAAAAAAAAAAAAAATAATGTTTTTTTTTTTTTTTTTTTTTGTCAGTTGGAAATCAAGGCAGCCCGCGCCCCCCTGACAACCCACGGCGCCCCCCCAGGGGGGCGCGCCCCACCATTTGAGAAGCACTGCGTTAGCCTGTCAATCCAGACCCACATCTAGAACAATGTGGGGACTGGCGATGAGCAATATACTTTCCCTACACAAAGGGCGGCAGCAACGCACGCATTTCAAATACCACTGCTTGCCATTGGATAGCACTACGACCAATCAGAGCAATGGACAAGGTTACATATCAAGCCCCGTTCGTTTAGCGAACAGCAGGGCTAACTGGTGAATTAAACTTTTGCCGTTGTAGGTTGGTCTTTCTTGCTAATGAAAGATTTTGAGTGCAGTCTTCCAAATCGTTTAAGTGTCGAGGCCAAAGCCATCTCAAACTCAAACAACGTCTCTGCAGCCACCTTTGATGTTTACTATCACGGCTTAGACAGCGCATGTCTAGCACTGTCGTCCTCCAGTTATGCCCGCCCTTCTCCGATAGAATGATTTGATTGGCAGCTCCGAAATTTTCCGACATGGTTAATGACACCCAATGGATCATGTCCAGAGCAGTATGTGGAGAAAATGTATATTTGCCAGCGGCAGGTCTGGATTTCCAGGCTAGTACTACGTCACTATGTAACAGGAATTTGGGCTTTCATCACTGACATATAAAAAGTTCCTCGTAGTCACTTAAAACACGGAGGAAACCACCGCAGCACAACGCATGTTAATACACCTGACAATGACAACATGTCACTAAGACCCTGTTTCCACCTGGCATTAATATGTGGTTCTGAGGAATCCGATCGTTATATGTAAATGTAATATGCTTGTTCACACCTGGCCTTAACAATGCGTCTTCTATGCGCGTTTGCAACCCGGATTCGAATTCCCCGCGCTGTATGGAAATCAGCTCGTACATCATTTCCACTTATACACTCCATCTTCAATGTTTTCTGTTGTCTGTTTACCTGCAACGGAGCGCTTTTATGACGTGAATTGTTGCGTGAATGAGTACGCGTTTCCGCCCAGTCACTCGCCGCAGTTGAATGGGCGGGGCCTAATGTGTATGAGATGCGCATACGCGTTTCCACTGTTAATGGGTATGTGGATAAGTGGTCTCAAACCACCTCCGAATGTGGATAATTTCAATGCGCATTCAATGCGCATTGAGCGTGTTTCCACCTGTAGTTAGCGCGATCGGATCCTAAAAACCACATATTAATGCCAGGTGGAAACAGGGTCTTACTCTCAGACAACATGGCAACTGAACTAATGAAATGGTAAAAAGTGTATTTATAATCTATTGTTTACTCATATTTAATCAAGGGTAAACAGTGCTAGTCTGCAAATGATATTAAAATCAGCATTGTTTTCTGGCAAATTCTGTCAGGGGAAAGATTTATTCATAAGCTCTCATGAAGCGACAAATTTAAAATGTTTTGAAACCCGTTGATGGCTGATACTGTATGTCTTGATATGTTCCTAATAAATAATATCTCAATTAACTCTTCATACACACGAGTGAACTCAATGTATAGCGTGAGGTGAAATACATTCTATTTGGTTTCGTGAATACAGATTCCCTAACATTTTTTAATTAGTTTTAAACTATGAAAGAGTAATTAAGTTTAATAGGCTCTATAGAAAATAACTACATACTCAGTCATGTAATTTTCATTGCAGACATTCTATATCGCTGTCTAAATTGCTGTATTTTCTTTGTTTTTACTATCTCTTAAATGCAATTTCTAAAGTCTAATCTTGATGTATTGTATGCCCCTGTGAAGCACTTTGAATGGCCTTGTATCTGAATTGTGCTATATTAATAAACTTGCCTTGCCTCGCATATAGTGAATTTTTTTTAATTATTTAAAAAACAAAAATCCATATTCGCCTTCATACAAAGCACATTTTCTGTTAGGCGAGAAATTCAGTCAATACTGTCCATTGGGTTTAAAGACACAAGAACAAACATTTAAAGCACAGAGGCATTAACTCACATTTGCATACAGAATAAAGTGTAAAAAGTAAAAAGCGCTTCACAATTCTTACCACATTCACCCATTCATACACACACTCATACAGGTTCTACAAGGCCAAAAAGTTGCATGGCACTACATCATCAAGCCCTTAATCACCAGAGTGAGTTGTGTATTCTCAGAACATTGGGCTTGACTAGCTGCCTAATACGGATTTAAGGAGGCTTATGAAAAGTTTGCTATTAATTCAAACTTGTGCCAGAAAAAGGCTGAAAGCTTCTTGCACACACACTGACATCTGGTGACTTTCAAAACTTGACACGTGTGTGTGTGTGTGTGTGTGTGTGTGTGTGTGTCTGTGTGCGTGTCTTGGAGACATATTGTGATCTTTTATATTTGTCACAATGGGATGAGATGAGATTCATTGATTTTGACGGTTACATTATGAAATGTTTTCATACTTCAATATATTGCTTTTTTTTACTTCACATCTCAATAATTCTCATTTCTTTTTAATCTGCATTAATATTCCAATCGCATAGTATAGTCTTTGTTGCATAACTGTCCAGCTTTTTCCTGAATCAATATATTTCAACTTATATTTACTTTTTTTTTTACACTAAACAATTAATTAGATTTACCCAAGCATAACAAATGTCCCAAAAATGATTTATGACATTGCGGCTCTTATGCTAGACAAAATATTCCGTTTACATCCCTGTCCTAACGATAAAGAGGAGATATACAGTATATATCTAATGCACTTTGCTTTTTTGCAGTTTCTGGCCTTTCAAAATATGTGAATTTTTGTTGCTTTGATGTGTTTTAATGCATTTCTAATTGAATATGTTTGAACTGTTGGTTGGTTGGGGGAAAAACAAACAATAAAATAACTTGTGATGTACAATACATTACTCAAAATTTTCATTTCATAACATTATCATTAACATATTTAGTGTATGTATGCAGTGGCGGAGCCAGGGGGGCCGGGGGTGGCCACGGCCACCCCCCGCAGAATCTCGGCCACCCCATTGGCCACCCCAAGCGCCACATCACAGCCGTCAATAGTTTTGACGGCTGTGGAAAAATGCGGAACCTTTCTTACACCGCTAGTACACTGTCAGACCTTTTAGCCGCACGCACACATCCTGTATTTGAATTTAACAGGTCAAGCCTGAATACCTGTTACTACCATGGTTACTACAGACCTGACGCTTCGACTGGCAAGTAAGCAAACCCTTCCATCTCTACTAGTGCGCTCCGCTCTGCCCCGCACCGCCCCCGCTTGAACTATTTCGCTTTCAGCGATTGCAGTGCAATGGTTATTCAGCATAAAGTTAAAACACTCGCTCGCCCAAGACGATGTTAAACCGAAACACAAAAGCCTTGCGCGAGCGAGGCAGTGATTCACCCAGTGAAACATGGGGTGAGACCGTGACTGTGGGTAACAGTGTCATCACCTTGCCGGTGAGGAAAGCTCTGTGGCTTGATGGCTAAAATGATAACCGGCCGCCGGGGATATCATGTCCGCTAACGTTGTTCATGGGAGGCTTCTGCGATCCGCGATCGGATTGCATTTCACGAGCATGAAAACACAGCCATGTCGGCATTGCGAACTCACAGCGCAACAAGAGGATATACAGTCAGTGAGCCGCTTCCCTCCGTTAGTTTCAGTACAGCCGAAAAAAATACAATCACCACCTAAAGATGGACATAGTTTAAATAAAGCATCTTGTTTTTATGATCATTAGGGCTTTGATGCAAATTCTGAAGTCTGAACATTTCGGTGGCAGCTGTGGTGCAGTTTTTTTCAGCAACTCACAGACACATGCTTGCCCATAGGCGTAGATTTGGGGAGGTGGGGCGGGGGGAGGGGCACAGGGGATGTCCCCCCCCCCAATAATCAGAAGACATACATTTTTCCCCCTCAAAAAGTAAGGAAGACAACCCTATTCTCCCCAAAAGAAGTAAAAATAACAGTTCAGGATGTTGAAACATTGATATATCTCCTAATTGTTAATACATATTCCCCTATGATTTTAAAATGCAAAGTATCATAATAGTTCACACTGCTGCTGTGTCATGAGTAGTGAGTCCTAAATGTATTTTTTGAACAATACAGTAGAGTAAATATTTGAAAGCAATACAGAATGCCTGAGAGCCTTACTGCTTTTTATAGCCTAACATTATATTTACGTCACTGGGAGCCTGTTGTCTTTTCCTTAACAGAAATGTAGACATGTCCACCATAAATAATTAAATACAGAAGGCATAAATAAGTACATTAAAATTCACCAGAATGCACAAAATGGTATGTTTGAAGCACATTTTTTTCTGGGGGAGTACCCCCAGACCACCACTTATGTTGAAGCGAAACCGAAGCCCTTTTGCTTGCCACCCAAAAATTATCACTGGTCCCATCCTGGCCACCCCAATGAAAATGTCCTGGCTCCGCCACTGTATGTATGTCCTTTTGAAGATGAAACACTCCAAAAGGCCCATTCAGCGTACACCAGGATTTTGGCACTGCCAAAGGCAAAAAAAAGAAAAGAAAATGCATTCCTCGATCATGCGTTAAACTGATAGTGAACCCCGGAATCCGAAGGGACACAAAAGCTTTCTAACCGCTCTTCCTTTTAAGTTGTGCAAGAGTTAGCCTTAGCATTGATAGGGCCCGTTTTCCCGCTCTTCAATAGCGTACAGGAGTTTACCGCACCACACACACAAAACCGGACTATCTCTAATAATAGCCAACCACCTGGCCCTTTCACACATCACCGGCCATGATGAGTCCTCAGGAACCAAAAATTCCCCCTGAATTAGTTTGCGATTGGAAGAACCGGCTTGCAATGATTGTGGACAAAAGGGGTTACAGAAATGGCACTGGGCTAACACCTGACTTTTTTTCCCCCTGGCTGACATCTCTGGCACTCGGACAAGGATTAACATCCAATTTGCCCTCTCTCTTCCTGGGCTCAAGTCTGTCCAAACAGCCAGGCACTTCAAAGAGTTGGAGATAAAAGCAGGTTGCATGGTCATTCTTCAGGGGGGGAATTGGCTTAGCGGAGGGCTCTGTTTAAAATGGCATGAATTCATACAAAAAGGAAAAAAAAATCTGTTTTGATGTTTGAGGGTTCCAGGTCCAGCTGTATTCTACAGTATGACGGTTTCTGACTCTACCCTCCAATGTGTGTGTGTGAGTGGCACAATACATTCTGTGAGATGCCCATGGAATATACAGTACACACACATACACACCAGTGCTTTGGTTGGGACAGGTGTGTGGAAAATATTGTACAGGTTTTAAAAGGTGCACTTTGCAGTTTCAGAGGAGGGGGATTTGTTAACATTTTGCAGTTTGTTTGCAAAACATATTTACTCTACATGTCGTTCTTACTATTGAAAACCTATATACGTATAAGCCATAAGCATTTTTAGACATTGTGGGTGTCCGCTGAAAATGAATCCTAAGCTGGCATTGGTACATAAAATATTGGTACCATAAATCTTCAAAAGATGCTGCTGTAGCCAGTGTTAATTTCGTAGACTAAGACTATGACTAAAAATATTTGTCAACGAACCTTTTTCACGCACGAAAACTAAATAAAAACTAAATAAAAAGGCATATATGATGACGAAGACTGAGACGAATATAACCGACACTATAGTCTACGAATAGGAACGAGACGAAACTGTTGGGCGGGACGAATGGAGAAGAGATCCAATCAGAACTGTGGGACAAGTTGGGAAGAAATCCAATCAGTGCAAAGCAGCGAATGCAACCCTGTGTCGGTGAAAATCGACGGGACAACTACAGCCAGTGTGAGCGGGTGGAGAGAGCCTACGTGCAGAAAAACTCTGCGGTTTGATGGACAAAATGATAGTCAGGGATATCCTGCCCGTTAACGTTGTCTAGGGGAACGGCTAAATTCCGCGATCTGTTTGTAGTAGGTTGTGTCTCGAGCTTGAATACACAGAGCCATGTTCCCAAACTGACTGCGCAACTATATAGGAAATTAAATGTGAAACTGCCGCCTCCCTCCGTTAGTTTCTGTTTTCACCCGAGTAAGTTACAATCAACTCCGACGCTTGGACAGCGTTCAAATAAAACCTCTCATTTTATTATCAAAAAGGCTTTGATGCAAAAGAAGTCCGAACACACACAGCGGCATCAGTGTTGCTTAAAGGAAAGCGCAGTTGCTCAATTTTATTAGCACGTAACTGCATGCTGCTGCTGCCCAGGGGCGGCCTTAACGATCTCGGGGCCCGTTTCAAGACCTAGTGTGGGGCCCCCCACTTATTTTTTTTATTTTCTATTTTTTATAAATAATGCTTGTGCATGCTCACCCGCTAAAAGAAAAAAGATTGTGGAATCCAGTTGGTTCATAGACGGATCATGAGATAATGGGCCCGCAGGCATAGGCTCTTAAAGCCCCCTCTCCCCCTATCCAGTCAGGTACACTGATTTTATGTGAGATTATTTCGAATGAAACAGAATACATGTTTTGTATTACAACCATTAAATCTGTGTCTGTATTGCATATTCAGACCTTAATACTATTCAATGAAGAAAAACACTTAGTCGACGAAGTCCGCTGTATATTTAGTCAACTAAAATCTGATTATATTTAGTAGACTAAAACTAGACTAAGACTAAAAGATTATAGATGACTTAAATAGGACTAAGACTAAATGGTGTGATATTCAAAAGACTAAGACTAAATTAGAATTTGCTGCCAAAATTAACACTGGCTGTAGGCCATAACTGATCATTCTTAACAGCGTTACCAATTAACATTACACTTCAATATCAATTCATTTAAACTACATCCACTATGGCCTACTACAGTATTGAATACAGGTTACATTTTCAATGTTGTCTTATTCAGAAAGCAATAATAGTTTCTGATGTTTTCTTATTTTATTGCTCAAATTTAATCAAAATATCACTTTTCCAAAATATATCAGGATGATCTTTATTGATTGAATTGTCAGCCGGAATTGCTTCATAAATCTTAGTAAAAATTGGTGTCGTAAATCTTCAAAAGATGCTGCTGTAGCTATCGTTTGGACAGGACTGTGGAGTAGTGAGTTTTGAAAGATGCAAATGTGCAGAAAGCTGATGTATGGCCACAGGCAGCAGCAGCTGGTTTGCACACACTGCACTTTGCAATGAGTTAACTTGCTGTTAAGTCAGCTCTTTGGCTACAACCTCACTGATTGCCATCTCACCCAGTGATTGTTTTACTAGAATTGAACTGGCAACGCAACCCATCCACTTAATTACCTGGGCCCTAATTGATAAAAATCAATCGGTTTTAAAAATTAATCTTGATGGTGTGGTTGGTAAGCATACAGCAACAAAGTCATGGCAATCCATTCAGTAGATTTTGATATGATTCAAGTTGTTAAAAGTTAGTCTAAATGTTTTCTTCTTTTCAATTTGAGCAGTAGAGGGGAAACTTGCTGATGGATAGTTCCTATTGGGGGGTAAAATAGACTTTTTTCAGCCCACAGGCCCCAGGCCTTTTAAGAGCAGTCTGAGCTGCCACTTCTCTCCTATTATCCCATCTCTCGTTCCAATTTTTCAATTTTTTTTATTTCATTTTTCATCAGGACCAATGTCTTAACAGCAAGATCCAAGCCTTTGAAATACTGAACCCACTTCTGCTGGCACATTTTGAACAACAGATGAAAGCTTTGATCTAACCACACACAAAATGAACACTTCTACACTAGGCTGACAGTGTATTAACGCGCGATCCATTAGAAATCCAACCCAGCTTAAGGATTGTCAAAGTTTTGTCACTGATTGACACTTGAACAAATTCCGTTGACTCCAGTACAGCTGAAGACATTAGTAGACACACAAATAATTGGAACAACATTTGTGTTCTGTTCTGTTCTGTTCTGTTCTGTATGCCAGAAACACATCTAGTCATTGTAATTCCTAGCATTTCCAAGAAACTGATACATACAGTATAGCATAATTGCCTAAATCATATTTACTCTGCTCTACATCTACCTTATCCCACTCTATAACCCTTTAAATATGACTTAGGCAATTATGCTATTAGGTTAACGAAAAGTAAATGTAGAGTAAAAGTAGAGTAGAGTAAATATGATTTAGGCAATTATGCTATGAGAATAACAATGTAAGGTTTTGACTCCGGGTACAGTTTATTGGTATGGAAGTGCTTTAAAAGTGCTGAAAATTATAATTGTGCTCATAGGGATTTGTTTAAGATTCTCTCATGGCCTGGAGGGAGTTACTGGCGGTGAAACTGAATGTGTGGACACAGCGTTATATGAATGTTAATATGGAAGACTGTAGTATTTTACACACAAAACATTATTTCGAAGTGTTGGTGCATGGAGTTCTGTCAAACAGTCCCTGGAGTGCGGTTACTGTTCTAACCGCTTGCTGGTGTACCTACAGTGCATAAATGTTCTATATCTTTCTTCTCCGCGGCCATATCTCAGCTCTTTCTTTTGTTGCAAAAAAAAATACAACTTCAATATTCTTGTCCACCCTTGCCACCTCTCAGCCTCGCTCTGTCAAAAGTATTTTCCGTATCATAAGTCACTTGCTAGAAAAAAAGTTTTTTGGGAGCCCTAACCCCCATGCTTTTATTTTGTTTGATACAGTTTATTTTTATTTTTTTCAAAAATAGATGTACCATTATTTGTATATCCAACGGAATTGCTGATGACATCTTTGTTTTCGGTAGACAATTCATTTGTTGGTTTAAACCTGTGGGGAATCTTATTGGATACATATTTAATCATGTTGATTTCATAAATCTGTTTGTGGCTACAACAATCAGACAAGTTTCAAAACAACGCAGCATTGCGTCCTCTCAAGAAGCTGATACTTTTTTTTTTTCGTCCATGGTTTTCAGTTATAGACACAACTTTATTAGCTAAAAATGTAATTTTCTCAAAGCAAAGTGTATTGCTTTATATAAATAATAATTATAATAATATTTTTAATATAATAATACATAAATAAATATTATGCAATCACAGTAAAAGTGTTTGGCTTCTGAAAACTAGCAAAATTCTATTATTTAGGATTTTTTTTCAGCATTCTGGTTGTTTAAAAAAACTCTAAAGTTTTGTAAAGCTTGACGTACATCCATGACACACCGATGATGGAAAAAGTGTTTTTGTCAACTCTCCTCAGAATTGCTTTGTGGATGTTGACAACTTGAAGACAAACTGTAGTGTACTTCTGACATTCAAATTTTAGATTTTACGCACAAAAAGAGTTTCGGAAACTATTTCCAATGTCACGGTGACCAAGGACAAAATAATGCATTACCGTAGGTGTGTTGTTCTCTGAGCTACAATGGGGAAAAGACTCTCATAACACCTTCAACTGATGGAGGCAAGTTTTATTTGAGTGTGTGCTAGTAAAATGTCTACTCTATTCTTTTAACCTAACAACTTTTTTTCTAGTTACTTCTTCTATTTTAATTCCCAGATATACAGCTCTGGAAAAAATTAAGAGACCACTCCACATATTCAGTGTCTCTTGTTTTGCTATTGATAGGCATACTGTACGTTTGAGTAAAATGAACATTTTGGTTTTATTCTATAAACTACTGACAACATTTCTACCAAATTCCCCTCATAAATATGTCATTAACATAATTTCCATTAAGTAATGTAAAAATTAAGATTTAGGAAAAATCCAGACTGGTCTCTTAATATTTTCCAGAGCTGTACAGCACTGGTATTTGACCAGTTATCTGCCCCTGATTGATGAGAACATTTTGCATTTCACATTCATTAGTATACAGTAGTGTTGTTTGAAGTTATGGCAGTGATGCCAGCTTAGAGAGAAACTGAGAGGCTGAGTTGACAAGCTGTCTAGATGGGTTTGAATACAAATGAGTGAGTGTAGGGAAGTGGGTGAAAGCACGTTAATCTGCTCCCGGTTTTGTCTCGCCTAATAAAGACAGGTTTAATAACAAATGACAGAAGATAGAGGAGAATGAACTTGCACACTTGCCTTCTATTTCATTTGCAGAATTTGTTGATTCGTTTTTTCAAGGTTCCTTCGACTGTTATCTCTTAAATGCAATTTGTAATGTATAATTTTGATGTATGTTATGCCCATGTGAAGCACTTTGAATTGTGTCTGAATTGTGCTATATGAATAAACTTGCCTTGCCTTCCTTAACACTCCATTATTTTATACTAATAGTATTCTGCTCATCTTTGATTTACATGTTAAAAAAAAATTTAAGCACTTTTTCTACATGTTATTCATTCTTTACTTGCTAAAGGATTCTAGTAGAATTGGGTAAAAACTTTTACCCTGATCAATTCAAGTCAACTTTATTGACAATTTCTGCAATATGTACCAGTCATACAGTCCCGGACAAAAGTCTTGTCACTTTTGTCAATCAATTTTGTATCAAAGTTCCTCAAGGCGAAGAAGAAGATCAAGGTGCTGCAGGACTGGGCAGCCCAGTCACCAGACATGAACATCATTGAGCATGTCTGGGGTAGAATGAAAGAGGAAGCATGGAAGACCAAACCAAAGAATCTTGATGAAACCTGGGAGAGACTACTTTCTTTGCTATTCCTGATGCCTTCATTAATAAATTGTATGAATCATTATCAAACCACATGGATGCAGTCCTTCAAGCTCATGGAAGTCATTCAATATATTAAATGTGGATCTCGCTGCACCACTACTTAATTCACTGATGTTATGCAACATATTTTTGTATTTGAAGTAAATTATTTGTTACATTTTCACACTACTCTCTGTAGGCGACAACACTTTTGTCCTGCCAACATCTCACCTTTCTGTGTTCATTAAATGATCAATATTTCTTCAGTGAAGCACATTTATTTTAGTTTATTAAACATAATTTGGCAGGGTTTTGGCTTTCATATGAGTAATTTCTAAAACCAAAGGATTAATTAAAAGTCAGGTTATAAGCTGTTGTTTCTACAAAATCGATAAGTGACAAGACTTTTGTCCGGGACTACAGAGGCATCGAAAAATATACTTTCCTCTCCGACTCACGGTGCGAAGTACAAAGGTGTAAGTGAGCCAAAACCAAATGGTGTAGAAAACTAAATACATTGATAATGTACAATATAAGAACATAACAATATGCAGACTAAGTATAGACAGATACATGTAAAAAGCACTGATTAAGTTGAAAAAGCTTCCCTGAGAGATAAAATAATAATCAGTCTGTAAGAAGTCTTATCATTTAAAAAAGATGCACCATAGGGAAAAAAGTGGCTCAATCTCTTCACCAGATAGAGTGAGAGACAGGTAGGTTTTTGTTTTTCTTGGCACAGAGGAGTTAGAAGTCAACTTGAATGTACATTGAAAGTATATTTATTAATATCTAAGATTATAGCTGGCGTCTTGCATACATCTTTAGTCCCTTTGGTAGGTTGATGTGATAACAAGTTCCAACACAATCTATACACAAGAAATATAACAATAAAAGTGAAATAAAGTTCTGAAAATGCAGTCATTTCCCTTGTTTCATTAATAGTGTGTTTTGCCCCAAAACAGGTCTGTTGAGTGGAGGAAGAAATATGCTTCTGCCCTCCAGCGGTCTGAGACGGACAATATATAAAAGGCTTTTCACCTTCAAACTGGAGTTATGCAGTTTTCATAGACCCTTCCCTTTAATTCACTTCAGTAGTCAGCACTGTTAAGGCCTGGGTTTTCTCTCACCTATCTAGCTCTTTGTTAGCCTCATAGCATAATTGCCTAAATCATATTTACTGTACTCTACTTTTACTCTACATCTACTCTACTCTACATCTACTCTCCATTTACTTTTCGTTAGCCTAATAGCAACATTGTGTAAGTCATATTTTAAGGGTTATAGAGTAGGGTAAATATGATTTAGGCAATTATGCTATGAGGCTAATTTGTAGGATGTTGGAAATGTAAAAAATTACTTCCCAGAGTAATGTATTTATCCTACAATAAAGTATATAGGGGAGAACGGGGGAATCTTAGGCATCGGGTAATGTGAGCCACCCCCTGTAACGGAAAACATTTGTGGTCATGTGAGATATATGTTTGCAAGCCCCTCTCATTTCCCCATGGCCCTGAAAGAGAGGACCTCATGATGCTGTGGTACGCATGTTTTTTTCACCAAAATAGGTATTTTGCATGTAAAAGTAAATTCTCTTGCTGTCAACTTAATCAACTGTTGTGCCAAAGCAAATGTATTCACGTAGAAAAACTTCTATCATACGTGTTGATGAACTACCAACATATGAAACCATGTGATGCTGATAACTGAAGATTAGTCTGAAATACTAAGAGAGGTAGTTTTTTCTCAAATTGTGGTGGTGGGGGAAAGTGAGCCAAATGCTGTGGGGGAAAGTGAGCCACTGTCTCACTTTCCCCCACCATGAGGCATAACATCAATATCTTAAACATATTTTAATGTGATATTACATAACATATGTTTTATTTTTAATGTCATACACATTGTAGAAAAGCCATCATGCCAAGGAAATACACCAGGAAGACGACCTGGGGCAACCACACGGAAAGAGCACCTTCTCATCTTTCCCTGTAACCTTCAGGGCTGGAATGTAGAGTAGGCCTAGTTGTAGAGTATGACAGGCTGATGTTATAATCCAGTTGGGTCTTCTCCTGTGTTCTGAGTCCCAGGCTGTTCTCGCTGGTTCTGATTTTCCTATGCTTTGACCCCCAGACACAAGCTGGCTCTAAGGGTCCTGTGTTCTGACCCCCACACTGTCTTCTAATCTAACTGATTCTATCTTTCATTTGAATCTTATTAAAACCTGTTGAATTATAATATGTTGTATTTGATTTTGTTTAGAGTTACTTTCAAATTTGCTTTGCTTAATTGACCAAACTCCATCATTCTTTTACTAGTCCGACATTAGTTCTGGAATGTGTGACTAGCTTTCAGGATTCTTACTGTTACAATATGTGTTGTTATGGTAGTTTCAGAGTGGAAAAAGTAAGTGGATCAGTTTACCCCACAGCTGGGGTAAAGTGAGCCACATGACAACTTATTTTTAAACAATCATATTTTCACTGCCCTTTGTCTTGAACAAATTCTGCTAATGCCCATTTCTAGGAAACATCCTGAATTAATGGGAAATGTGTAAATTTGAGTGATAAATCATTTTAGCTCACTTAGAGGGGAGCAAATGTAAAAAGTGGCTCAGATTACCCCGTTCTCCCCTATATACTGTATATATATAAAAAAAAGTGAAATACATTTTGCTAAAAATGTACCATGTAATGACTTTTGATCCAAAGGCCACCTGTTGCTCATTTTTATAAATCATGTTGATAAAAAAAATAGTATTCTCTCCCCATCATAAGGCTCAGTTTGTTAAACTTCTGTTCTAGACACTGAAACTTTTTTCTTTTTAAATTCCTTTTCAAGTGCTTTTCAACGTCACCATGGTAACAAGAAAGAACAACTGGCAACGCAAATGACAGGCGTCCAGCGATGTTGACAAGTATGGCTTTAAGTATTCCTTTTTTTCCAGCTTTAGAGCAGCAGTGTTTACATGCAAAGTAACCTGCAGAAAGTGTGTGTGTGTGTGTGTGTGTGTGTGTGTGAGTGTGAGTGTGAGTGTGAGTGTGAGTGTGAGTGTGAGTGTGAGTGTGAGTGTGAGTGTGTGTGTGTGTGTGTGTGTGTGTGTGTGTGTGTGTGTGTGTGTGTGTGTGTGTGTGTGTTGTTCCTTACAGCTGGGACTATTTGAAAAGTGTCAAAAACTTTACAGACAAATAATAGCCATTATTCAGTCTTGTTTTGAAGCAGATAAATAGCTTATTTCAGGCCGACGGGGGAAACTCCGCTATGAATGAGGGGTAATCATTTATACCTTAAGAGTTACAGTCTCACTGTTGTTGTTTACAGGGCCCACATTTTATTTTTATCTTTTTAATACTAGTCTTACGTTTGGTTCCATGTTCCTCAAAATACATTTGTTTTGATGTATGATGATAGAATTTTTCAATACTAAGAATGACATAAAAAATATATGTTTTGTAAAGTTACTTCATGCTCTGCAGATGTAGACAAATCCCCGTCCTTTGAAACTGCGTACTGTACCTTTAAGAAGAATATGTTCTTCAGCAGAGTGGAGGGTCTAAGTATAAAGGTTGTCGTGTTGCAGTACACATCTACACGTATGTACGTCATCTGGGGCTACGGTCTATAAATAAAACTAATTTGTTTTGATGACGACAGTATCAATTAATTGCTTTACAGATTGTGAAGCCCACTGAGCCGATTGCTATTTATGATTTTGGGGCTGTATAAATAAAACTGATTTGAACACGCTATTACTTTGTTTTCTTTGGAAAATAAGACAAATTTCACGCCGGGTCCAGAAATACTTGATATTATAAAAAAGTGCCTACACATACACAGCTCCGGAAAAAATAAGAGACCAGTCTGGATTTTTCTTAAATCTTCATTAGTCTCTACATTACTTATTGAAAATGCTCTTAATGACAAAAATGTATTTTGTATCCTGCAAAGTGTTGAAATACAGGTTAATGGTCAGTCACTTCATGGTAGCCAGTTTAGTGGGTGTTAAAGGGCATGGTAGGTGGCGAAGTGGGTAGGGAGGTCACCTCCGGAGTGCAGGGTTGGAGGTTCGATCCCCGCCACATGTAAGTGTCCTTGGGCAAGACACTGAACCCGACATTGCTCCCGATGGCTCAGAGGGCGCCTTGCATGGCAGCTACTGCCATCGGTGTATGAATGGGTGAATGTGGTAAGAAATGTAAAGCACTTTGGGGGCGAGAAAATCGGCTAAAAAGCGGTATATGAGTCAAGTCCATTTACCCTTTACCATGTATAGCATATCGTTTAGAGTTAGTTGGTGAAAGTGTTTTTTGGAAGCCCAATGGATTTCGAACCTTCTGGAATTTTTCTGACGGCTCATGTAACTTCTTTTACTGTCAGACAAAATACATTTCATGACGCACAATGGAAGAAAAAAATAATAATAATAAAAGGCCAAAACTTCTCTCAACACTGACAGTTGGGTTGAACACTGCGTAGGCAAAATCATCCGTAAGAAGCCAAGAATTACTGCTGTCAGCGGTGACGTGGGGCTACAAAGACACACACTTTCTCTGACAGTTGGCATTATGCGACTGATAGACAAGCTAGAGAAATCCATGTGAGATTTGTATTAAAGGTCACATATTATGCTAAATGCACTTTTTAAATGTGTTCTAACATATCCATGGGTCCACGGTGTGCCTAGAGACTGCCAAAATATTTAAAAAAATAACAATCTCTCCTTTTCTCACTCTCCCCCTTTCTGAAACCCCCACCCCTTCCCCCAATATACTCCAGTCAGAATTTTCCTCGTTTCTGACCTCACAAACTGGAAAGCCAGAAGCTTCCACTGTGCAGCCCACACCCCCATTTCTTATTGGTCCACTGCCCCGACAGACAGAGGGCGAGGCGTATCTGGCTTCACTTCTGGACAGGGGGGCGGGGGGAGCTCAAAGATTGTATATTTACGAGGGGAGCTGCAGCTCTTTTTAAAAAATAGGCCATTGTGAGATTAGCTGAACATCAGCATAGTACAATAAATTATCTGAAAGTTTTTTTCAGCAAACAATTAAAGAAAAACGTATTAGGGACCACTAAGACCATATAGTATGGTGTATAATAGAACCGAAAAGTGAATAATAGGGGAGCTTTAAACTTTACACAAAGTATTTCAAATTTGATGTCCTATTATTATTATTACTATTATTATTATTATTATTATTTCGATTTTTATATTATTATTTACTTGACTACTCATTTGGGAAAACATGTCATTTTGCAATAAGAGATGTTGATTTTCATATGTTTGTGAAATAAAAAATAAATAGCTTTTCTGCTGTTATTCTGAAAACACTTTAGATTTCAACTTTGCAGCAGGTTACTAACTAACTGTCTACTTGGTTTCATGCTGGCATATATTCAAGGAAATGTGGCTAATTAAAAAAGGTGCTATGAGGAACTTTTTAATATTTCTCAAATGCTTTTCCCCTGATGATCATAAATTACATGTAACAGCAAATGAGGCCATCAGTGCAAAGAATGCTTATTTTATATAGATTTTATTAATGCCTTTGTCATGAGTACGCTCAGGAACTATAGCTGTAAAAACACTACCGCTTATGTGCAAAGGGGGTGCAAGAATTACCACAAACTGAAGGTCCTCTGAGCACCTTTAATCAAAGTACTGAATTAATATGCTAAGTTAAGTGCTAAGTTAGTCCTATCCTTTATTGCTGAATTTTGTTCCTTGGAGTTTAATGTTATGCCTCTGGACCAAGCAGAGGTTTTAAAACTACAAAAATATTTAAAGGTGTTTCGAGGATGGGTGAGCATACCCATGACAAAAGGCTTAAAAGAAAAAAGTAAATATAAATAGCATTCTCTGCAGTCTGCACTGATGGTCTTGTTTGCTGTTACATGTCATCAGAGGAAGAATTAGACTTTTTCAGAAATATTTAAAAGTTCCTCGTAGCACCTTTATTTTTAATTTTTTTACAGTATTCGTTAAAAAGAGTTCTATTTCTTACAGGAGCAATGCGGAAGTCTAACATCCCATTCCCTCAGGGTGGAATAAGTGTCTTTGCCAGTCATTCAACACTCTGAAGTGTGTGAGCAACTAAGCTGGGTGTTTGTCCCCACAGTGCAGACAAGATGCTAATCTCAGTCCCTGCTTTACCCCCGGGTTCTCTTGGTTAGTTAGGAGTCTTTCGAATACACAGTGGATTGATTCAAAGCTCTGTCTATGTCTGGAATGAAATCCTGTGAGCCGCTTATAAGATTCACACAAACACACAAGTGTCGGGCAACACACACAGAAAAGAGGCGACGGGAAGTTTGATAGGGATACTTTATTATTTTTTTCAGATTGTTAACTTTGTTAACTTTTGTTGTTTTAGTGATTTAAAAAAGGTGCACCTGTTGGAAGACCAAGAAGAATTTCTATAGAATATATCACTAAATACATCTTCATCTCATCACTTGATATTGTGGAAACACTTGAGGCAGTGGTGGATGATGCCATCTTTAGAAACTTTTTGTCCTTGGAGGCCAACGTAGCTTCTGTTATAATTTAAAAAAAGGGAGGGGGGGGGGGTCACCCAGGGAGCGTTGCATTCTAGAACTTTCTGAAATATTCAGATATTACACATTGCAGCTTTAAGAGAGATGTGTTGAATAATGTGAGACACTGGTATCAATTGTTTTGTAGTTGCAAAAGATAGAAATCCTTATATTTTTTCCAAACCTGTCAAATTATTCTCAGTGGTTATGGAGAACACTTGTCGTCAACTTTTTTTTTTTGGCAAAATCAGTGAATATCTCCTAACAATCCTGTCTGTTCTGTGTGTGTGCTGAAAACAAATCTGGTGTTATTACTCAGCCTCTGTAAACTGGTATGTAAACAAGGGGTATGTTAACAAAGGGGGTCCACTGTAGCATGCCAATTTACAGAGCCTAGGCTGTATAGCAACACTTTTTTTCCCCAGCGCGCACACAGTACGGACAGGTTGTGGATTTTGAGGAGATATTCACTGATTTTGATAAAGTGATTCACACAACAAGCATTCTCCAGAATCGCTGACTCCACCTTTAAAGAATCTAATTTATTTTATTTTATTCATAGGACATTTAACATGAAGCAATTTGCTTTAGCTTATTTTGACATGTGTAATAAATTAAATGCCATATTAGCAACCTATGCGCATACATGAGCTTTGGACTTAAAGATGTATCTGCTATTTATGAGGAACAATCAAACAAGGGCATGGCAGTAAAATGTGAAATGTGAACCTGCCAGCTACAGTACATGTTGGCAGGAGACAGGGAATTAAATGTGACATTATTTTCCATGGAGAATTGCCTTCAGTTTACAGAGACATAACATGCACAACTATAAATTACTTAATATGCGGTATGGTCCAATGTGCAGGGATAGCCAAGTGTCACACTGACAGGTGATTGCTAAAGATGAAATATATCTAGTGGAAATTGTACCGCTTCCATTCTACAGTATCTATTGGAACTTTCTCTGCAGGGAATTTCACCCTCAACACTGATTGACAGCACAGCGTTCCGGTTCATCTCAAAAGTTGTGGAATGGGTCGAGGTCAGTGCTGTGAGAGAGAGGCAATTTTTTTTTAAGACAGGAAACAGAGAAAAGCAAAAGACAAAAATTCGCCACATTAGGTTTTTTCAAAAAATCATTAAGTGTCGAAGCATACCTGGCCAAATCATAGCGTGTACCAGATCAATATATTGTTAACATACCGCCGTCCAAAATGGCGGTAAAAGCATAGAAAGGTTAGCCTGGCTCCGCCCGCCCGCCTACGTCCGGCCAAATTTCATTTTCCCTTCAGTAGTCAGTCTGGGTGTACAGCGCATTTCCCAGATTCTCCGGAGAATCTACGATCGTCCAATCAGCGAACAGAGCGAGTGGCTGAGAACGCTCCAGTTTTAGTTGAATGCTGCGTTCCTTTATACTCGGAAGAAGGAGATTTCCGACTTGGTAGTTCCGAGTTCCGACCTGTCTGTGTTCCAGTGCATCTGCTCGCGACAGTATGGATGCCTAAAACCTTTCCCGTCCAAATAACTAAACGTTAGGCTCTAAGAAGTTACTGTTGCCAGGTACCGGTAGATTCATAGACTACAATATGTAGTGAAGTCGGAAATTTCCGAGTTCCCTGTCCAACTGGAAGGCACCATCAAAAGCCGGCTCATGACACACGTGATGACCAAACGTGATGCGATTGGTTGGCTAATCCAGAGTGGCACTGGGCAGATCCAATAGTTTTAAACTTCGACAGACACCCGCCTCCAAGTGAGTTAACGTTTGCCAATTACAGCACTTCCAGACCTTCTGTACAAATGAAATGAAGTAGGATGGTCTGGTTGGACCAGGCTATAGAAAAGTAAGGCACAGCAGGTGAATACGGTTCCATTTTTATCTTAAAGATCTCAGCATGAAACGTAACTAGAAATAACACCATTCCAAAGCCAGAAGGAGGCTATGATGTGGGGCTATTACCTCTCTCGCATGTAACACACTTTGAGCTGCATATGTCAAGTTCCATATAAACCAAGACTAATGAGTCACTGAATTAATGATAGTCGTGCTCCTGCAAAGTAACGTATTGGATACCAATTATTTCATAAGGCTTACTGCAGGCTTTGCATAGATATTATTAGGGATCACAAGTCTTATTCAAAGGTGCAGTGAGTGAAATGTATTGTCAATTTACAGAACAGAAATGTTATATAATATTCAGAAGTATGTTTCAAATAGTATATAATCGCTTGATAAAAATTTGTTTAATTCTTATATTTCCACAGAATATGCCTTTTATGTCTACAGGAGCGGGTTCACACAGTTTTCAAATAAAGTTTTGAATTTGAATACTTGACAAAACACACACACACACACACACACAGTACGGACAGGTATTGGGATAATGAGGAGAAAATCACAGATGTTGAGAAAAAGTGATTTTGACAACAAGTATCCAGAATCCCTGACTCAACCTTAAAGCAATGCGACTCCCCGGGTGGTAGTTGGATGCTCTGTAGAGGAGCAGAGTCAATGTGGGATGAAGACACAACAGGGATAAAGCCTTGATTGGCCCAGATATCAGGGTCCAGTTGTTCAGCCAATAGCAGCCAACACATTGGTCCCTCACCAGCTGTTTGCTCAAGGCAAAAGCATCACAACAGCATGAATTTGGGTTTTTATCCAATGCTTGGCCTAAAAAAAACAAAAAACAGCTCTTTCCTCAGAGCTGTATACAGTAGTATACGATATAGGACTTTTAAAGCTGCAGTGTGTATAATTTATTGACATTTTTCAGAGCAGGCTTGATGCCTTCTTTAGTAACTACATTATAGGCCACTATAGCTTCTGATTTTTTTAAACACTAGATCCCACAAAAAAAATTCAGATATTACACACTGCACCTTTAAAGGACTAGTTGGACTTTATGCTGCGATGCACTTTTTAAATACCATATGGACCTCTAAAGCTAGAGTGTTAATATGTAACAACCAGTTAAAGACTGACAGTTTCATTATTTCAACAACAGCGTGTCGGTTGGGATACAGTAGCAATTTGTGGAACAGCTTTCCAAACAGGCAACATAAATTGATTTTTGACAATTGCACATTGTCTAATCCCAGCAACACCTTGATGAATTATCCCGTGAGAATCAAAAAGGTGAGAGCTGATATCAGACAAAGATGAGGTGTTTAGTTGCCTTGTGTGAAACAGCTATAATTGGCATCCTGGTTTTAAAGCTATAGTGTGTAGCATATGTCGCCCCCATGAGGAATGTTGTGTATTGCAATGACAATAAAGGATAATCTAATCTATCTACTGACACATACATTTGGACCCCTTTCACAGAGGGTGTGATGTTCACGTTGGGGGAAAGATCAGTAGTGTTATGTCATTTGAATCAGTTGGTTAGTGTTGCCTGGATTTATAGATATAGGCAAGTTTGATCTATTGTGTTTTTTTTTTTTTTTAAATCAACAGACTGAATGTTTGCCAGAGTTTTAGCCTCCATTGAATCACAGCACTGCAGTGTCTGTGTCACATCTGGCAGCAATCCAATTTTTTAGAGAAATTATTATGTTTTAATTTTTTGGCACAGGATCGTTCTGGCCTTGGTATTATTTTATATTTACTGTTGTGTGGTCAAATCCCGTGAAATACAAAAAGATCAATAATGTATTAGTTTGAATAATATCGTATCTGTGGTACTTAGCCCAAGGCCTATTGGATCTCATTGAAAAACAAACTACAGTATATAAAACTATATCATACCTTGTACTTCTTCGAAAAAAGGCTCAGTCATTTCCCAAAACAGATAGGCAAACTCTACTCAATTGTATTCAATTCTGAAGAGCATTTTATAGGACAATGAGGAAAAAGTATAAAACATAACCAGATTTATTCTTTACAGAGAGTAAATACAAGTTTGACCCACTTCTGAGAGGGCTGATTTTAGAATCCCTCCTCAAGAAGATTGAGTCTGACATCTAACAGCAATCAATTTTTTTTGAGAAATTATGCTTTTTAATTGTTTGGCACAGGATCGTTCTGGCCTTAGTATTATGTTATATTTACTGTTATGTGGTCAAATCCCATGAAAGACAAAAATCAATAATGTTTTAGTTTGAATAATATCATATCTGTGTTACTTAGCCCGATGCCTATTGGATCTAATTGAACATGTAAAAAAAGAGAAAACAAACTACAGTATATAACACTATATTATAACCTCTTCAAAAAAGGCTCAGTCATTTCCCAAAACAGCTAGGCAAACTGTACTTAATTAGGGGAATTTTTAAGAGCATTTTTTTGTTACAGGACAATGAGGAAAGAGTATAAAAAATAACCAGATTTATTCTTCACAGAGAATAAATACAAGTTTTACCCATTTCTGAGAGGGCTGCTTTTAGGATCCCTCCTCAAGAAAGATTGAGTGTTCTCTCTCAGGCTCGAAAAAAGTTCTCAATCGCCCCAGTGTCTATTACCCCAAACACTGTCGCGTCGCCATCTGCCAGGAACAGAATAAATTGTGCTCTGCGAGGCTTTCTTTGACTTGCAACAACCCATATTTCAAACCGTATTATCCTTTACATCAGACAAATGCATCAAAATGCATCGCGGCTATTTGAAAAGTAGTTCACAAAAAACTTTTCGGAACTTGTTATATATATTTCTCAGAACTTGAGGCTGAAGAAAAAATTAATAATATCTAAATAACATGAAGGTTTGGATAGGATTATACTGTAGGCCCCCTTTGTATTCAGAGATAGAGAAGTGTCTTGCTGCTTATAAGCTTCACGGTTGTTTGAAGTATAGCTGCTATCGCTACATCTCACATAATGACAACAATAACACAGGGGCATGGTTCATACAAAGCCGATGGAGCAACGTATAGGTATGAATGAGTGACAGCAGTACAGCGTAATTTAATGGCTGCCCAGGTGATCTTGCGGTTTATCTGGGAGGAATTCAGGACCAGCTTTGTTTTGGTAAAACGTTTAAAGCTATAGTAAGTAACTTATGTTGTCCCGTTGAGGAATTTCGGAGCAATTACAACAACACTGTCGGTGCATCTCCATGAGGTAAGCCTTCGGTGATCACGCATAGATTTTATACCTTCTGCTGTACGTCCAGGTTTTTTGGCACTGGCATGAATGTAACCAACATTCATTTATGGTAAAAAGTTACTCACTGTAGCTTTAAAACCAGGACTCCAATTATTGAGTGAGACCTCATCTTTCTCTGATATCAGCTCTCACCTTTGATTCCCGCGGGACAGTAATTCATCAAGGTGTTGCTGGGATTAGACAATGTGCTCAAAACACGAAGAGAAAAGCAATTTATGGCGCCCGTTTGGAAAGCTGTTTCACAAATTGCTGCTGTATGCCAACCGCCACGTTGTTGTCGAAAAAATTAAAGTGTCAGCGTCGAGTATAACTGGTTACATAACAATGGTGTGGGAGAGGGGGAATATGCATGTCAGTATGATAAATAAATTCAAAGGATGGACCGTTAAAATCAGCACATTCAAAACTATAACCTTTTTCAGTGTTGACCTTTTTGCAACAACCCCATAGTGTCCTTGCTTGAGGGTCTAAGAGGCAAGAGACACAGCTCATTAAGACGCCCTTAGATGTGTCCGTTTGTGAATAAATCTTCTCAGGCAGCTACAGTGACCAGTGTCTGTGTAAATTTAGCTGTGGGAACATTGTTTGGGTACATCCAGTCACAGAGAGGCAGACTGTGACGCACAGAAGTTTAGTGTTGTTGACCCAAAAAACATTTCAAAAATCACACACACACACACACAGAGAGAACAAAGCTGTTGCCCAGATAACTACATATGAGTAAACGCAAAGACACAATGAAAAAATTGCTATTTTAACAATATCGATCCAAATGAGTTGACACAAAGTTGATTAAGCCTATACTCTTTGTTTTGGAAGTGTTTACAAACTGGTGTCACCCTGACACTGGAGCTCAGATTTTTTTTTTTACCCCATGTAGATATGCCGACAGTGTTGTTGTAATACTTGGGGGGGGGGCACAAAAAGAAACACCGGTCAGCAAACAACTACAGACAGTATCGCTCTTTGTGACTTTTAATTGGGCTGACAAATGCTACGTACCTCAATCAAAAGTGCATCAAAACAAAGGAGCCACCACTACATGTTATCCTCAAACTAACAAGTAAGCTGTAAGGTTTCCAGGCAATACAAGTGTTATATGGATACATTTTGTGCATAAACATTGAAACAGACATTGTACAAGTGAAATAGAGGAATCAACTGCACAGCGCCAAAATGACTAATATTTATTCATACCTTTTGTTTCAGAGCATTACAGGTGGAGTCAGCGATTCTGGAGAACGCTTGTTGACAAAATCACTTCGTCAAAATCAGTGTATACCTCCTCACTCATCCTCAGCTGCCTGTACAGTGTGTGTGTGTGTGTGTGTGTGTGTGTGTGTGTGTGGTGTTCTGATAAGCTATATCGTGGGCCCCATTGTTAGCCTTTTGTTTACAGTCGAGTTTACAGAGCCTACGCTGTTTATGAACACCAGCTATTTTTTTCCAGCTCAAATGAATTCTATCACATTTACCCTTCGCAGCTATAGAGTGTTTGCTTGGCCAATTAGTTGGTGTTGAGGAGAGTTAAAGTCATTACATAGCTATCGAGCTGCCAATAGATCAACATCTGTTTTCCTACTCAACACAAACACACTTTTGACTTCGACTAAATGCCGTTTAGTCCTACTAGTGAAATTACAACGATTTTCCACATCCGTCTCGCCAAAGCAACCGTAAAACAAGCATCTGTTACTGTGGATGCACTGAGCAGGTGTTTAAATGGAGTCCTCCTTAACACAAAGAAAAATCGTACAGACAATAATGTGTAGCCTTAATAGTCCTATTGAATCAACACTGCTTGAAACAGAGTGGATGCACAGAGGGACATCATAAACGGTTTATTTGCCCTGCTGTTTTCACTCCATTCCTTTGATTGTGCTGTCTGAATAGATTTCCATCAAAGAATTCAGCTGCTCTGAAGGGAAGAGTACAAGAGCCACAGGAAAGAGATGAATACAATGAGACGTGGACATTTTGTTTAAATTATGCACTTATGAATAAAGTACACCTGAGACTAAAGTCAACATTTCGAGAATAAAGACAAAATTCAATAGAGAGAGAGAGAAAAAAAAAGTAAACTCTTCTGGTCCATCATATACAGTAAGGGGGGTCTATAGGCTACTTCAAAGTATACTGACCACTACACCGTGTTTATGAGCGAAAAGATGAATCATTTATTTGTTACTAAAGCCGATTCTGAAGTACATTTCGTATGAGCTGTTTGATGTAGTCTTAAAAAGGAGGCCTTTCTCGATATTGAATTTCGTCTCTCGAAAATTAACTTTATTCTCGTAATGTATAATACATTAAAAAACGTCCTCCTCTGTTTCCTATGTTTCCTTCCCCTTGGCCTTAATACTCTCCTGTAGCTCTGTGTGTGTGCAAGTGTTCACCTGTATAACTGAGGTGCCTTCATACTGCTGAAAGCCTTTGATGACCGATATGTAACACATATGGAGATGCTTCATGCTTCTATCACAGGAGTTTGTAATGCGGCTCTCAACAGTTGCAACGCACAAATCGGAAGTGCGGAAAGTCGGTAAGTTATTTCCTATTTAATTTACCCACAGCTGTTTTAATCTTTCTCGCTCCTGGCAAGGCTTTCTGTCGGTTCATATTTTAAGATGACACAGTAAATATACTGTTTAGAAAAACTAATTGCACCGCCACCACATGTTGACACATATGCCCAGTCATATTGTCATAATTAAGTGAGTAATTATAGGGCAACTGTGTAAACATTCCCCTCCGTTATGACCTCAATATATCTGACTGGGCTTTAATTGTTCCGGTGTTGTTCCAACATTAATCATCATATTAACTCACTCTAGATATTGATGCTGGATACCTAATACAGAAGCAGAGCTAAATGTTTAGTTGCTTTCTTTAGAGCGGCAAGACGTGTCCAAGCGCCAAGGATTTCAATCCACTCTCTCTGAGAAAGATGATGAAAACATAGCATGGATATATGTTCCCCCCTTTTTGCTAAATTGGACAAAATTGTTGATAATGGCGGCAATTCCTGTTAGACTGTATCCGAGAAAAAAGGCATTTCCAGGTGAATTTGCGATGAAATGGGTTTTTGCCAGCAAATGTCACAGAGCAATGAAAGCTTAATCGGAGGGCAATTGAAAGAGTGGGCGCTTCACATCTCACATATGAGAAGACACTGATTTTTCCAAAGGCCAAAACATAAATTACATGAAGGTTTTCACTTGAGACATCTTTAAAAGTCTACATTCGGAGGGGAATATTGGCTGTTAGAAAACATTGTTACATCAAAAACTAATTTCACCCTTCACTTACTTACAACAACGACTGCTAACTTCTCATTTATTATTTTTTATAACCTTTATTTATCCAGGACAATTCCCATTAAGATTGAATAGAAACCAAAAAGCTGACCTTTAAAAAAGGTGCAGTTAGTGATTCTGAACGCTTCTTGTCAAAGTCATGTTTTGTTAAAATCTGTGAATCCCTTCACAATCCGCTACCTGTCCATACTCTGTGTGTGTGTGTGTGTGTGTGTGTGTGTGTGTGTGTGTGTGTGTGTGTGTGTGTGTGTGTGTGTGTGTGTGTGTGTGTGTGTGTGTGTGTGTGTGTGTGTGTGTGTGTGTGTGTGTGTGTGTGTGTGTGTGTGTGTGCTTTAGGTTAATTGGCATTGACGTACATCTGCTTGAAGACTGCAGCGCATTAATGTGGTGACATATAGGGACGAGGGAGGGGACTGCTAACTGCAGTCACTGGCAGGAAGTTAGCTAAAAGAACCATTTTGCTTACTGACCCTTAAAAAGGTAAAATATTATTTGAGATACAGGGCTATACAAAATAGACAACTATGAGAAAAACTAGCAATCGTTTTCATTTGAGAAGCCACAACTAGTGATTGCTTGCAAGTGTTGCTTATTATTGACTCAATTGTTGCCGATTCGCATGCGCACACACACACACACACACACGCACACGCACACACACACACACACACACACACACAGCCTAGGAAAACTGCTTATTGTCCATCTACGAGGTCAGATTATTTAATTTGTACTTCTTTTATAAACAGTAGGCTATATTTTTACCTGACTTATATAAGCAATTCCATCACTTCTATTTTGGGCTGTGTGTGATTCTAAGTGCCAGACAGCTGCCTGCTACACAGCCCATCAAATGCTTTATCCTCCTTGAACAATAGACACATTTTTTGGTTTGCGACTTCACATTGGCCCTCATTTATCAAACTTGCGTGGAAACTGGTGCAGATTCTGGCGCAAATACCTCCCTACGCCAGATATCGCGTGGGATTTATCAAACAGTGGTATCTCGCCAATATCAGCGTACGCCAGGCCATTATTGATATGCGGCGGCTGAAAACAATCGTATCATGCCCCTATATTTTCTCAGTTTAGAGGCCTCGCCCAGAGGTTTTACGACATCAAAGAACGACATAAGGCAGCAGTTAGCAAGGAAATAACTGCTGCGGTCAACAGCGTTGGTGTTGACAACAAACAATCTCCAGCTGAGGATTTTGCATTTTAGGTTTACATCACTATCGCTCAAATGCTATACAACAGCATATAGGCCTCCAATTATATGATGCCATTTCTTTATATAGATGAAGAAAAAGTGGTCTGACTCAAAAATCGCCACTAAAAAAAGCGTGTTGCTGTTCTGAAATGCAACACCAACTGAGGGTACGGGCATAATATAAGTGGTAGAGGAGAAACAGACGCACCAACTGTCCGGTAATGGTCCCCATAAAATAAATACAGGTCTGCAAAGATTTGAATGATTAGAATGTATTGGCCCTTTTAGATAGCACTACTCAAAAGGGTTGTAAAAACTAAAAATAACACATTTCGCGTTTTACTGTATGCCAGCACGAGTGGTCAGCACGGCCGTCAGCTGCACAAGCCGACCCGGCAACGATCAGCTGTGAGAGCGCCCACTGTCCTGCTCCACCAGCAGATCGGAAAAACGTGCCGATTAACGGTGGAAATAAATCGCTCGCTTAAGCAATCAATGACAAATTAAAATAGGAACTAACATCTAAAAAGTGCGTCAAATAAATAAAATGTTAAGCTGAATGTTGTGCCGTGTGTTGTACGCAGTCCCATGCAGCGCTCCTAAGAGGCCGGTGTGCGCACTATTGAATCAGTGCTCCTACTCAGTTGCACACCATAAGCTGCACATTTTTAAGTGATTGATATCTTTATTTCGGTTTGAGCAAACACTGCATTTGTATTATCTTCTAATAATTGTCCAACAAAGTCATCGACTACCCGGCACAGCCTGCACTGCGAGTCCATGCTGTTTACAAACTTGCGTACACACGAGCTGAGAACTGGCTTGGGATTTGAGCGTACACCCACATTTCTGGTCTACGCAAGGTTGATAAATGAGGGCCATTGTGTCTCTATGGTGATGTCAGCTCAGCTTTCAGACAAACACATTCACTGGTCCACACAAAATAAAATAAAAATAATAAAAATAAAAAAATACGGGTAAAAAATTATAATAATTGAATTAAAATAAATGATAATGATAAATAGGGGGGAAAATATTAATAATTTAATTAAAATAAATAAAAAATATAAAGTAAAAATAAAAATAAAACAAGCTAACAAAGAATAAGAAGCACCCCTGCAGTTGTGATATTGCCAGCTGGCCCCGTTTGCATCCAGCCTGCATTCCTCCAGGATTTCAGCTTTAGCTTATGAAGGACCCGGTCATCATGGGATCATCCTAGCAGCCCTTGCTCAATACATCTCTGCATTCAGAAAGGATGTGCTAGTGCAATAAAGCTTGACGGAGTTGGCCAGTTTCAGGGACTAGGAAAGGGGGATTGTATGTGGCCCTGATAAAAAAAAGCTCAGGCATATTACTCAAATGATTGTGTATAATTGAACACCTACATTTCAGATAGTATCTTTTAATGCATCATATTGCGTCAAGTTTATTCCATCAGATGATCACACTTCAGGACGCTGCCAGTTTGTGTCATGCCCCTGTGTGTGTGTGTGTGTGTGTGTGTGTGTGTGTGTGTTTGTGTGTGTGTTCAGGAATATAAATTAAATATCAGTGCAGCAGCAGCATTGTATTAGTTGTGATCACAATGGATGGCAATGTCTCTCTGCCTGTCTGTCAGTCTATCCACCGCTATTGTCCAGGTTGACTACAAAATATTAAATGGTTGACAAGACTTATATTGATTGAAACAAGTTCACCAGATGTTCATGGGCCCAAAAGGATAAATCCTATTGACTAACTGAGTAATCATCTGATTTGACCTCTAGCCCAAAAACATCAGGGTTACATTTTTGGCTCTTTGGAAGAAGAAAAAAAGTCTTGTATCTACCATTTGTATCTTATTCAATAAGGAATTTTTCCTGTATTATCCACCAAATAGAGCCTCCTCCACATCACCCGGAAGAACATTTGGTATTTGCTAAGAATGCATTTAAAAAAAAAAAAAAATTATTTAAATTTTCTTTTTATGTGAACATACAAAGAATGCAGTTGTTATGCATGACGCACAACATGCTCATCAACAAGTTTCACAAACATTACAAAAGGTCTTAACATTGCTTTGTTCACCCTTAACAACAGTTGGCATGCAGTCAGTTCATACATATTAATGTTACATATTAAAAAAGTGGGACAAGCTGAATAATGCAGGTACTTATCCTAGCCCGATGTCATCACAGTTTCATAATCTGTAGACATCTTTATCTATTTTCCCCTTGGCCTCTAAGGTTAGCCTATTGTGGAGGAGTGAACAACCATGTATTGTCACCTTGGCTTATTCTGAAACTGTAGAGGCTGTATCACGCGTGGAAGGGGCAAACTAAACTGCAAAACAGAACTGAACAAAAACGGGAAAAAAGAAATCCATTCCAGTGAAAGCCGGAAGGAGAGTTGGAGGAGATTAAAAGAAAAGAAAATCCCTGAACTTCATGTCGGATGAGCTCAACAGAGTCTATCACTGCCCATATTAACCACCTTCTCCTGCATATACTAAGACCCTGTGCCGATAGTTCTGCCCGGCTGCCTCAAAACACAGGAACCTGTATAAGGACAGGAATCATTTCAGAAGCGTTGTGCACTCAGACAGAGCCTCTACTATCATGGAGTGACCCCCTCAACATGTATAATGTATTTAACCTCCCACCCCTCCCCCACACACACACACACACACACACACACACACACACACACACACACACACACACACACACACACACACACACACACACACACACACACACACACACACACACACACACACACACCTCTGAGCTATCTATCCATTATGGGTGATTGTATATTGATTTCAGGCACTTCTTTTTCTCTAACTACTGAAGAGCTAAATGATTACTTGAGCTATTGTATGTATCAGACAGGTTGTGAGCTTGTGTTGATTGCTCTGTGATGTATTGTGTGGGCTTTTGTTATGTTGTATGAAGGCTATGTGTGCAAGTTGTATACGAGAATGTGGCCCGTTGTTCGTTCTCTGCATGTCATTCCCCTGTCTGCCCCATTTCACCTATGTCTCCCCTGTTTACTAAAAGCATAAAATGCCAAAAAAAAATTATCTTTTTAAATAAACTAACCCTCTCAGCTCCTACAGTGCTCATTTCATGATTAACCTGCACCGGCACTTCACGGACCAGTTTTTTAATGTGCTCTATAAATGAAGTTGATTCAATTTGATTTATTCTTGCAATCACTGTCACTATTTTTGCATAGACGTGTGAACACCTCACTCTTAATGCTAGCACTATTGAACACACAAATCAAAACAGTTGTATTTGTATAGCCCAATATCACAAATAGACATTTGCCTCAGTGGTCTTTAAATTCCATACTACAATATGATACAATATGAAACCCTGCCCTTACACCCTTAGCTCGGCTGAACAAACTCCCAGTAAAAAACCCTTTACCCGGATTAAAAAATGTTTGAAGAAATCTCAGGGAGAGTTGACAAAGTAAGGGATCCCTCACCCAGGACAGACATGCTGCAAGAGATGTCATAAGTAGAGAAAATTACGAAGGAATTTGATCATTGACCAGATGTATACATGGTAATACTAAAGTAAAGCGCGAATAGTGTGGATGCAGGAGGACTTCAGATGCTGCTGGGGGGGGGGGTATCCACACCGTCTCGTCTCCACCAGGGAAAACTAAGGTTTCCAGCGCCAGGATTACATCCTACGTCTCCACGCGTTGATGATCCATTCTCAGCTGCTGCCAGAGGGGGGACCAAATCCACACCTCGTCTAGTCACCACCCGTCTTTGTAGTAAATTATTTTTTGTCTGAAACTATTGTATCTTGTTTATATCCTATGTTGTGTCAGAACTTCAGTCCGTGAGGGAAGACACGTCGTCCCAATACACTGCATCTGTAGCTAAACGACAGGTAAACAAACTTGTTTTCTTTGCGGTTGCTGACAGCGAGCTGAAATAAAAACACATCATTGCCTCCGAAAATCATATGTTTCAGAGCACAGGGGGATGAAAATGCATTGGTCCCCCTCTTCCCCCTTGTATTCAATTTCCTATCTACTAACTCCATCTTACTGGAGAGGCTTGATATCTGTGCATCCAATCAAACTCAACCTTTGGGACTATGTTGCTCCCAAACAAACAAATGGTCACAGCTAGGAATGGTGTAAATAGAAACTAAATAAGGCTTGGATAATGCTCCACAGCTGTGACGCCAGCACTATGCATTATTTCACACATGATATGTGTGTTTAGAGTGAGAGAGGTTTCTTCACAGGTGAGCAGACACTCTGTCCAACATACAGTCCCAAACCACAAAACATACAGTAGTTATCAGATGGAATTGTTTTTATCCTCTGTATTGTGTACCATGACATCCCATATGTTTTGTTTCCCTTGATGTTGTTGTTATTTCTGTGCACACTTGTTCTACATTGTACAATATATCACCAATAGAAACATTTATTTAGATTAAGTTTAAGTAGTAGTTTAAGAAGTACACAGTTCCGAACAGACCCTGAATAAGGACATTTACTCAACAAGTTTGAGGCACGCACTTGTACTTAATGCTAAAATTGATTGCTGGTTAAACCCTCTGCATCACAGGCCACAAGCAGGAACACAGAGCATGTACAGGTGAAACTCGAAAAATTAGAATATTGTGCCAAAGTTAATTCATTTCAGTAATTCAACTTTAAAGGTGAAAATAATATATTATACAGACTCATTACATGCAAAGTGAGATATGTGAAGCCTTTATTTGTTATAATTGTGATGATTATGGCTTACAGTTTATATAAAAAAATTAGAATATTACATAAAATCAATAAAAAAAAGGTTTTTAAATACAGAAATGTCGGCCTTCTAGAAAGTATAATCATGCATATGTACTAAGTACTTGATTTGGGCCCCTTTTGCATAAATTCTTGCCTCAATGCAGCGTGGCATGGATGCTATCAGTCTGTGGCACTGCTGAGGTGTTATGGAAGCCCAGGTTGCTTTAAACCATAATAATCACAATTATAACAAATAAAGGCTTGAAATATCTCACTTTGAACGTAATGAGTCTATATAATATATTAGTTTCACCATTTAGTTAATTACTAAATAAATTAACTTTTGCACGATATTCAAATTTTTCGAATTCACCTGTATTATAAAGTTTGTACTCACGTTTTTCTACTCAGTGACCAGTATCTTTATCTTTCTTCTTCTTCTTTTTTTACAGACTTACCACTATTATTTACCCCACTTTTGAAATCAAATTAAAACCCCATAATCAAACACAAAAAACAAAGGCTTGAAATATCTCACTTTGAACGTAATGAGTCTATATAATACCTATCTAGTCTTCTACCCATTTAGGTTGACATTACTGAAATAAATTAACTTTTGCAATCACGATATTCAAATGTTTTGTACACATTCACCCAATCACACACACATTCATACACCGATAGCAGCAGCTACCACGCAGGGTGCAAGCTAACTCTCGGGAGCAAGTCGGGGTTCAATGTCTTGCCCAAGGACACTTCGACATGTGGCGGGTAGACGGGGATCGAATCTCCGACCCTGCACTCCAGAGGCGACCTCCCTGCCCACTTCGCCACTGCCGCCCCAAATAGCATTCTTTTCACTGATGGTCTCATTACATGTACTTTATGATAATCAGAGGAAAAATGTGACTGTTTCAGAAATATTTAAATGTTCCTAGTAGAACATTTTAAATATTTTTAAAATAAGATACGTATGTACTCTAACTCAGGTGGCATGGCAATAAGTGACTTGTAACTTGTAATGGGAGTACTTTTTCTAGTAAAGTATCTCTATTTTGGTATGGTTTTCAGCTACTCATTTCACCACTACCCAGCCCCGGGCGCAGGAAATGGAGGCAATCAAAAGGCACCAGGGAATCTGAGGGCAGGCCCAGTCAAAGGGCAGTCGGATGGGATCAAAACAAAATTAACAAAACAATCAAAAAAAGGTGTGACAAGAGGCCGGAGCAATGGGCTTCACCACAGAGGTCGACTGAACCCTCTGACAGAGATGAATTGCAAAGCCTGGCTGGGTCTATATACTGAGGTTCAGGATGAGATTGCGGGTGCCAATTACTTAGCAGAGGCAGTGCCCAACAGCTCACCGGCCCGCATGCACGCACGCATGCACGCACGCACACACACACACACACGCATGCACGCACGCACACACACACACACACACACTTGTGTTTGTACAGCTCTACTTGTGTGGACATTCATTGTAATAATGCATTCTCTATAGCCCCTAACCCTAACCATCAGAACTTGAATATCAATTTCTCGATACAAGTAAATACATTCCGTATTGTTTCAACCCAATTATTCAAACTAGTGCGTTGCCCATTCAGGACGTGTCGTTGCATATATTGTGATGCGTGACTATTTGCGTTGTGAATATAGCAGCCATTTTATATGGTTGTATAGGAGACATGAACAGACGCAAACAGACAAGGTTTATTAAAAAAAAAAACACTTTATATTTATACTAAAATTAAAGTAGATAAATTGTTGAAACAAAAACTGGCGAAACATCTCAAAGGCATAAGTGGAACAGGAACTTTAAAATAATTTGGACTCTTCACTTTTGAGTCAAGTTGTTGTTGTAGTTAAAAGTTCCATAACCAGCTTCTAAAGTTTAGAAGTGTTTACCAACACAACATCAACTGCAGCCATATGCTACGCTCACCACAAACACTGTCAAATTGATATTGTCGGATTTCTACCTTGGAGGAAACAGTAGCAGCAGCTTGAAATTGTTTTTCTGTCACAAACGCTTTTATAGAAGAGGATGAGTGGTTGGTTGGAAGTTTGGCCAATAAAGATCCAGGGCGGATGTGGCGAATTGGTTAGGGCGGTCGTCCACTCAACTGCAGGGTCGGTGGTGGATCCCCCATCTCCCCGCAACATGTCAAAGTGTCACTGGGCAAGACACTGAACCCTAAATTGCTTCCGATAGCGAGCCTTCTGTGTGTGTGAATGGTAATATGGGAATGGGAACAGTTCTCCCTAGAAAAAGAGTCTCCGGTCTCAATGTTATTTATCTGTAAAAATCTTCATATCCCACCAACAGTTAACTTTGTTTTTACCATCCCCCCTTGTGTTTTTGCACCTCTCCCTTTTCCTATATTCTCTGTTTTCTCCATGGTGTTCCGTCCGGATAAGTGGGTGGCATGACGGTGCATTTCTTATGAAGTTGAAAGACTGGAAGTACAATCCAAATTTGAAAACATTTTTTCCTTTGTGGAAAGTTTTGGTTTCGTAAGTTATGAGACTATGGCTGTGTCTTGATTCAGAGACCGCGCACTTGGTAGGACGCAGTTTCGCGGTTTATGAAGGCTATAGCCTATGAAGGCCGATTTTAAGGCTGGTTTTTAGGCCAACGAGCCTTGTTAAACGGGACGGTCTCCGTTTACGAGCATTTCCGGTTCACGTAACAAGCCGTTACCTTGCGTGACGACTCGCCGCTCCTGTGCTGCATAGCAACCCTGATTGCTGCCAACGGAGACAGCCTTGTCAACAGAGGAAAAAAAGAAAAAGAAGTTGCCTACCAGACGAAAAGAAAAAAAAGTACAAGAAAAAAAGAAAGGAAGATAAAAGTTAAGAAGATGGAGCAACATGTTGCTGTTTTGTTAATTTTTATTTTATTGTATGCAATCTCTGAAAAAAACGCAATGAATCATGGGATATGTTGGGCCACGAAGGATCCATCTGATGCAGCCTTCAAAACCGTGAAAAGAAGGCTGCATTTCTCGGCCGCATATGAGGAGCCTTGCAAGGAGCCTTGCAAACGGGACAGCCTTTGCGCGCCGCTATGACGCAATCGGTCTTCAAATGCAGCCTACGTAGGGTGCAACCCCTGAATCAAGACACAGCCTATATTTTAGAAAAATTCTCAGGCACACCCAAAGTTACATTAAAGTAATATATAGCTTTAAGATGATCAATCTACCGGGAAAACTATCAGATAATTAAACTGCAACTTAACAATTTAACATTTCGGCCATTTTTTAAAAACGGATGCCAGAAGCTCTGGTACCAGCTACATTATGCTGCTTTTCTCAATTTTTATCAATGCTAAATGAATATATTTTGTTGAATCCAGCGATCTGATTGGTTCGTAACTGTTGTATAATGGGCGTATACATACTGCATTCCAATCAGTTTGCAGAGTAAAGAGTCCCATATCACTTCGCGACCCAGGAAGTAAAGCCGGTAGTTTGTAAACAAATGGAAATACTCAAATGGGTTGTTATTTTGCAAAAATTGCTTAGTAGGTATGTATTTTGTTTGTTTGGTCAATGTACACAAACAGTGGATCCACTTCACTATTCTTTCATTCATTGCTTATACATTTTGCTGCCTTAATCTTAAAGGTGCAGTGTGTAATATCTGAATATTTTGTGGAATTTAGTGGTGAAAGTTCTAGAACGCAACACATTGGGTAACCCCACCGCTTTTGAATAATAACAGAAGCTATGATGGCCTTCAAGGACAAGAAGCTATAGTTACTAAAGATGGCATCAGACACCACTGCCTCAAGTCTTTCCACACTATCAAGTGATGAGGCGAAGATGTATTTAGTTATTTTTGTCTAAAGTACTTCTTCTTCGTCTTCCAACAGGTGCATTTCCCCAGGAAACTCACTATAAAAATGCATATGGCCATTAGGTTTGTCCATCGTGTGCTGCTGTAGCATCCTGGCCATGCAAAATGGCGGCCTCCATGTAAGGGTGACCCTATGGACCTAGTGTAAAAGACTTCTAAGGAAATAAAAGATAAAACAACTTTAATTTTCAAGTGATTATACACTAATTAAAACATACTTATCAGTATTCTGTTCTGAAAAATGCCCATTAATTCTACACACTGCACCTTTAACCCTAAATATGAAGGGTATCTTGCAACAAAAATTGCCTTTTCTCTGGTAACATTTTACAACATTTGGAAATACAGTATCTCTTAAATCAGTTGTCAAATATTGCCATAATGAGCATTGCCATATCGAGCTGTTTTCTGTCTTGACCTGAGGCGATCCGTTGTGTATTATATGTATTTTTATACAGTGCAGTGTTTACTGTACATTACACTGTGTCAACTCTTGTGTTCCTGAGAGAAGATTGTGGTAAACAAACCTGGCGGAAACATGTTCATGGACACAGAAAATCATTTCATCTGGGACTCTCCATGGCGATTTAGAGTGTGTGTGTGTGTGTGTGTGTGTGTGTGTGTGTGTGTGTGTGTGTGTGTGTGTGTGTGTGTGTGTGTGTGTGTGTGTGTGTGTGAGTGAGTGAGTGAGTGAGTGAGTGAGTGAGTGAGTGAGTGAGTGAGTGAGTGAGTGAGTGAGTGAGTGAGAGTGTGGAAGTTTGTGTACTTGTTAATGTGAGGACCAACCAATTCAAGCTTTGAATCATTGGACCGATGACAGTTTCGGAAGGAAAAAAAATCAGCGCACACAGTACTACTTACAGGTAGCGGATTGTGAGGAGATATTCACTGATTTTGACTAAAGTGATTCTGACAGCAAGCATTCTCCAGAATCTCTGACTCCACCTTTATCAGAGACACAGGCTCTGTTCAAAAAGCCTCCCTCCTACAAACTCAACATGTACAGTATATACTCCATACTGTCTACTTGAAAAACGATTGTATATGCGAGGTTCGTCGGATCGTTTACACTGAAGTACACAGAAGCAATAAAGAATAAAAAAAAGGCTTCCATGCCGTTTGAAAGGACACAATGCATTGTTGGGCGGTTGAGTAGGAAAAGTAACCAATCAATCCATACACAAAATCTTACCGGAAGTTAGTACTCATCCCAGAATTTCTCGCCAACACAAACTCGCATCCACAAACGTCACATACTTAAATTGACGTCAAAATTAGTATGAGGACGTAAGCATGCCTTATAGAACACACCCACAGCCTTGCTGCACAGGCTATGTGTGTCATCAATTGTTATGTAAATTTAGGCATGAATGTATATAGTGAATGTATAGAATTACCAACCCATCTGGTGTGTGGGTGTGTTTGTGGGAAGCGGGAATCAACAGTAATGGAGGTATAGAAAAGACAAGCGGCCAGTGATGAATGCAAAATACAAAAACCAAACAGCATTCTGCTCTGACAGGGTAAATATAAACGCTATGGATAGATTGCAAATAGAAAAACGTATAATTTGGCTGTTGTGTTTTTCACTCAAGAAGAAACAATGAGATTGATGACAGTGGTGCTGAAGACATCTGTAACGTCTTCACCAGCAGCAGTCCAACTGACAGGCAGGCGGGTGAACAAGACAATTCAAAAAGACATATTCTACATACTGTTGCTAAAACTGGTTATTATTATTATTACAGAGCAAAACAAAACAAAAGGCACGCTATAGAAAGTGATAAGAAAAGAACAGGACAAAGAAGCTGAATGAGCAGCTGCAGAGAAATGTGAGTAAACAAAAAAAAAACGCCACCATTAAAGCTACAATGCGTAACATTTTCATATCAATGAATGTTGGTTACTTTCATGCCTTCGCCGAATGAGTTGACACAAAGATCAAAAGGCAGAAGGAGTTGACACAAAGATCAAAACTGTCAGCTCCACAAAACTTGATCTACCGTTTTACGTCCAAAAGTGTCATAATTACTGAGAATTCTTCATGGGGGAATCAGAAGTTACGCACTATAGCTATAAGGACCACACTTAACAAATTGTACCTCAGCATAGTAAAAAAAAAAAAGAAAAGAAGCTAACTTAATTAATGACTGATTTAATGTACCACCTGTTGAGTGAGGGAAGCAACCCAGATCAAACAAACCGTTACGGTGTTGTGTGTGCAGGCTGGGAACGGCTAATAAGTGGAGATTACAGCAGGTGTTCTATCTTACTAATTAGGTGAATGAAAGGTGCTCTTGAAGTTACTATGGAAATTAGTATACAAAAAAGTGTCTTACTGCAGGCACACTCACAGTCTCACACCATTCTAGGGCATGTCACAATACGTAGCCATACACACAAAAAAGTAATTTCTTAGGCTTTTTTCTGAGCATGGCTAGAAAGGATGTACTAAAGAAAATGTAAGAATTGATATTGCAATATATTTTTATTTTCTATCTGTATTGTGTAATCAGCTCTAAAATTGCCATTTTGAAAAATCAATAAATAAAAAATTCTATTTTTAAAGGGGGTTGTAAACTGCAACCTCTGTAGATGTCGCAGTAATATGGCTAGTCCTGCTTTCCTACTGTGCAGATGCTTTTCTGCTTGCTCTCTCCTCCTCTTGCACTTTTTGCTTACATTCTTATTTTTCCTCGATAATAAATTTAGCAGCAGCTCCTGGATACATACAAATCAAAGGAACTGTAATTTATTTTTATTTTTATAGATACTACAGGCATTTTTGGACACTTTTACGACCTTCTCAATAGAACGTGAAGAGGCCTACCAGCAGGACAAGCCTGTGGTGACTGGAAGTGAGGCGCTGAGCTAAAGCTAATTAGCAGCAAGATGTGTCCCTTATCAAACGAGGACTACCAAATACTCCTACAGAGGATTACAGCACTGGAAACAAAAATTAATCGAATAGAAATGAACATTTAAGTGAATGGACTATGTGGGAACGACACCACTCTACCAGTGACTTTAAACAGTGGACAAGATTGAGCTAACGCACAGCTAACTAGCACCGACAAGGCTATTGTTGTAGATTTGAATAGCCTCTATTCACCAGAGTTACTGAGCAGATAGTCTTAAAGGTTAAGGTTACGAGGAAGAAGTAGAACCTCCCTAGATGGACGTGTGTTTGACTTGGTATGAAACGATCTGTCTATTTGCAGATATTAAGAACACATGATACCCCCCACACATGAGAATATAAGACACTGTTCTGTAACTAACGAGTAGTGCCATTGCGGCCTCAGCCTGCTGCTACTGCTCACTCTGAAATCCTCTGTATGTCTGATGGAATCTCCTTCTGAATAAACCTGATCACTGATGATAAGTCCAGTCTACTACCTTTGTCTTGTCAAGCCATGGGGGATTCGGCTACCACATTTGGCGTCACGATAACGGATATAACAGGAACACGATGAATCTACCTGTACTTGGACGGAAATCATCTGATGAAATGAGAAATGCAGAACAAAGTGGGAATCCCGGATGAACGTCCAAGTTGAAAGGTTCATGTCTGTTCCAGTATCTAAAAATAACTGAGAACTGCTACGGGAGATAATGTGAACTCGGATGAGAGTGCTCTGTGTCAAAGTTCAAGGTCACGGCGTGAGCGTCCGGTCTGGGGGACTAAACACAGAGGCTCCGTTATGGCCAGGTATCCAGTAGTTCCACTGTTATAACAAAGATCCGTGTGCACGTTTTATTGACTAAGACTTTGGGAAAAAGGCTGGACTGGATTCAAGCTTGTTAAGTCGCTCTGTGCTTATGTACGCTAAAGAACTTGAGGAAGTAGATTGGAGACCAACGTCTGTCATCAAGTAAGCTGAATGCTCGGGTTACGGCCCCCGCGCTGTCGCAAGTGCATTCCGTGGTCATGGCTGATAACGGAGATGGCCACACGCATGCCAACCGCATACCTTCTTGGACTTTCCTGGGCGGCTGGCCACGTCTGGCGGAGTCTGCCAATTTTGAAATGGAGGAGCCATCCTCTGTGCCAAAGTTGGATGGACTACATTTCCCATGCAAGCTGACCATGGCTAAAAATATCTGAACTTGAGACTCTTGAGTTTCGGCTGCAGAGGGCTCTCGCACCCTATTCTCTTTTTATCTTCGTTCTGTGTTTAAGCAGTTGCTTTGTTGGTCCCTTTCTTATGTAGTTTACTGCAGTAATGCTTTCATCTATGCATTGTATTCTACTTCACTCATAAAGAGTGTTTCTGTGTTTTGTTGGAGGTTTCTGTTAGGCTATTCAAGTATGTTTGGTTACATCTTGTTTTGGTAGAATTAGTTAATTCTAAATGGAGGAATGTTGTAGATTTGAATAGCCTCTATTCACCAGAGTTACTGAGCAGATAGTCTTAAAGGTTAAGGTTACGAGGAAGAAGTAGAACCTCCCTAGATGGACGTGTGTTTGACTTGGTATGAAACGATCTGTCTATTTGCAGATATTAAGAACACATGATACCCCCCACACATGAGAATATAAGACACTGTTCTGTAACTAACGAGTAGTGCCATTGCGGCCTCAGCCTGCTGCTACTGCTCACTCTGAAATCCTCTGTATGTCTGATGGAATCTCCTTCTGAATAAACCTGATCACTGATGATAAGTCCAGTCTACTACCTTTGTCTTGTCAAGCCATGGGGGATTCGGCTACCACACTATGAAGAAACAAAAGGACCGTGTCCAGGTTAGTGATAACTCTCCCTGGAATCGTCTTGGTGGAAGGCCAAAGAGATTGAAAAAGGGAGGACGGATAACGGGCAGGGCCGAGCACCATGAGATGACTGATCTGGATGGCTGGCCTGCGTTATCACCTTTCGGCCTCCTCAACCCCCGCGCCTCGGAGGCCGCAGCAATGGATTACTGCAAGGGGGAGAGGTAACAACAACAAACTTCCACAGCAAACAAGTGTGCAAGTGTCGAACCGGTTTACTCCACTGATGCAAGTTCCTGGATTTCCCTCTGATGACCAAGATAGCATAGTGCCTGCACACACCAAGGTAAGGCCTGAAAGCCAAGAGCCACAGAGAGAGCTAACAACCGGGCTAACCAAACTAACAACAGAGCCTGAAAATCTGATTGTTGGAGACTTTTCTGTTAGAGATATGAAAAGCATGTGTAGTGTTGATACCAAAGTACTCTGCTTTCCCAATGATATGGTGTCGGACTTAGAAAAAAGAATCCTGGACATTGCAGCAGCACACACAACTGTAAAGAAAATCATTCTGCACATCGGGTCAAATGATGTTGTAAAGCAGGAGTCTGAAATGTTGAAACAGGACTTTAACAATCTCCTGAACACGGTCAGCTCACTGAATGCTGAGGTGTATATCAGTGGTCCTCTGCCACCAATCAGAAGAGGACCTGAGAGATTCACTAGACTGTTAGCACTGAACACGTGGCTTTCAATAGCGTGCCCTGACCACTCAGTGCATTTTATTGACAATTTTAACATTTTCTGGAACAGCAGGCAGCTTTTTAAGACAGATGGACTTTGTCTAAATAAGGCTGGAGTCAAACTATTCACATCCAACGTGATTTACGTCCTACGTCACCCATCTGTTCGTGCCAAGGCCCAGGAGGAGAACATAACATAGCGTAGCAGCAACGCCGAAGGACAACTGCCGGCTCCAGATTACAGCTCAGACCATGAGAGAGATCAGGGCAGAGAGGAGGGTGCCCCACCCATAACAAGCCCACCTCTTGCTCATTCAATCTCTCCTACAACCACCCTTTCTCCATCCTCTCCTGATCTGGGATTCAAGGAAATCATATGTACCCCCAGCAGTCAACGTCCCACTCAACTCGCCAATCTAAGCCACAGTGCCCGGCTCTTCGCCCCTCCACGCACACCCCCTTCGATCCCACCGCGACGTCATCATCATCAGGCTTGGGAGACTGATGATGTCAGCACTTGTTGATATGTGCCGGGCCGCGGCTACACAGTTATCGCCTTCGACTCACAGGATAAGCCGGGGCCCTGTTTTTCAAGGTTTATCTCAAGAAACGGGAACCCGTTATCAAATCTGATAAGCATTCCTCTTCAGCCACAATCTGCTGAAATAAATCGGGCTGACAATGCTTCGAACACACTAAATTTAGCTTTATTAAACATCAGATCCTTGGCAGGTAAAACATTTTTAATTAATGATCTTATTACTAGGCACAATCTTAATTTTATGTTTTTAACTGAAACTTCGTTAGACCAAAATAACAGCTCAGCTGTTCTGATAGAGTCCGCCCCCCCAAACTACACTTTCGTGAGTGAAGCCAGAGTGCATAAAAAAGGAGGGGGGTTGCTATTTTGATTAAAGAATCTCTACAATGCAAAAAGATGTCTTATGGAAATTTTGATTCATTTGAGTATGTGGCTCTCCAGTTAAATTCAGCCTCTAGAGCTATTTTCATTAATATCTACCGGCCACCGAAATACTGTACAATCTTTTTAGATGACCTTTCTGAGCTGCTGTCTGTAATCTGTATTGAGTTTCACTGTGTATTAATTGTTGGAGTCTTAAATATTCATATCGACAAACCCGAGGACAGATGTGCGAAAGAACTGTGCTGTGTCCTTGACAACTTTGGACTAAATCAGCATGTTGACAAACCAACTCATAACAAAGAGCACACTTTGGACCTTATCATTTCCAGAGGAATGAACATTTCAGACGTAACAGTGGCAGATATAGGTCCCCTCTCAGACCATTCCTGTTTATTTTTTGAGAGTAAAATGTCTGTGCACACAACTGATCAATCAAAAGTAATCAAAAAACGGTATATTACAGAAAATACCAGTGAAACATTTATTCAAGCATTTTCTTTAATACCACCCCTCCCCTGTAACTCAGTTAATGAGCTTTTAGACAACTTTAACGGCAAAATTACAAGTGTTATAGATGCTATTGCGCCCACTAAGATGAAGGTTGTCTCTGGTAAGAAAAGATCTCCTTGGAGAAATGCTCCGCAGGTCAGAATAGAAAAAGAGAGTGCCGTAAAGCAGAACGCAGGTGACGAAAAACAAATCTCCAGGTTCATTATGACATCTTCAAAGAGAAACTTTGCACTTTTAACTCAGAGATGAAAAGTGCAAGGCAGTCTTTCTTTTCTGACATCATCACCAAAAACAACAACAATGCACGTGCCCTGTTTGCTACTGTCGACAAACTAACAAACCCTCCAGTGTCAGTATAGCGTCTGAACATCTCTCCACGAGGGCCTGCAATGAATTTGCCTCCTTCTTTACTGAGAAAATTCACAAAATTAGACAAGCTGTCACTGCATCAATACAAAGTTCAACATATGTGTTATCGCTATGCCCACTTAAAATCAATCCAAATGCAATGACACAAAAACCTGGAGGACATTATACAACACCTGAACTCCTCCTCCTGTTGCCTTGACATTCTTCCCACAGGCTTCTTTAAAACTGTTTTTAGCTGTATGGCCTCAGATGTTCTACAAATTGTCAACATGTCCCTTCGGACAAGCGTATTCCCACAGGTCCTGAAAACAGCAGTCATCAAGCCACTCCTAAAAAAGAACAATCTAGATACATCGCTCATGAACAATTATAGGCCCATATCTAACCTACCATTTTTAAGCAAAATCATTGAAAAAGCTGTTTATCAACAGCTAAATAACTACCTAGCAATGAGCAACTGCTTTGATGTTTTCCAGTCAGGATTTCGACAACACCACAGCACTGAGACTGCTCTGGTTAAGGTCCTCAATGACATCCACTTAAACACAGACAGTGGCAAAAGTTCTGTTTTAGTTTTACTGGATCTCAGTGCCGTTTTTGACACAGTTGACCACAACATATTACTAGATCGACTAGCAAACTGTGTTGGACTTTCTGGAACTGTACTAAACTGGTTTGAATCCTACTTAAAGGACAGAGACTACTATGTGTCAATAGGCAATTTCCCATCCGAGCGGACACATATTGAATGCGGGGTCCCCCAAGGTTCCATTCTTGGGCCTCTTCTGTTTAACATCTACATGCTCCCACTAGCTCAGATTATGAATAAGAACAAATTATGCTACCATAATTATGCAGACGACACACAAATTTACATAACCATATCACCAGGAGACTACAGTCCGATACAAGCACTAAGTAAGTGCATTGAATAAATCAATGATTGGATGTGCCAAAATTTCCTTCAATTAAACAACGACAAAACTGAAGTAATTGTCTTCGGTGCCAAAGATGAACAATTAAAAGTCAGCGCACAGCTTACATCTGTTATGCTAGAAACCACACACCAAGCCAGAAATCTTGGTGTTGTCATAGACTCCGACTTGAATTTCAAGAAACACATTAAATCAATTAATAAGTCAGCATACTACCACCTTAAAAACATATCAAGAATTAAAGGACTTATATCTCAGCAAGATTTAGAAAAACTTGTCCATGCATTTATCTTTAGTAGACTTGACTACTGTAACAGTGTTCTTGCAGGCCTTCCAAAAAAATCTATCAGACAGCTTCAGCTAATCCAGAACGCTGCTGCTCGAGTCCTCACTAGGACCAAAAAAGTGGATCACATTACCCCAGTTCTGAGGTCTTTACACTGGCTTCCTGTCACTCAAAGAATTGATTTCAAAATACTAATGTTGGTTTATAAAGCACTAAATGGTTTAGCGCCAAAATCTGCTGATACGTTATGAACCGTCCAGAGCCCTTAGGTCGTCTGGGACAGGTTTACTTACAGTCCAAAGAGTTAAGACTAAATGAGGAGAAGCAGCTTTTAGTTTTTAGGCACCAAGTATCTGGAACATACTCCCAGAAAACTTGAGGTCTGCTGCAACCCTCAGTTCTTTTAAATCGAGTCTGAAGACTTTTCTGTTTCCATTTTAACCTGTAATTCTTATTTCATTTAAATGTTTTACTTCTTTTCATTCGCTTTTAAATGTCTTCTAATGTGTTTTATGTATTTTAATCTTGCCCCTGTAAAGCACTTTGAATGGCCTTGTGTTTGAATTGTGCTATATAAATAAACTTGCCTTGCCTAGCCTAGCCTAGTTGTTGAACGTTTTGAAAGGTTGACTCAATTCATCTGCCCAATTAACAACTTACTGTGATGTGCTGTATTAAGACAACACAGGGCGTACAAACCAACTTGTATATCAACTCTGTTTTTACATTTTTAGTGAACTATGTGGAATATCTCAAAATAGGCTTACATCTTATCACAATTTATCGTGATATATCAAATAGTGATCCATGTATCGTGATGCAGTCCTATCTTGAAGTCCTTGCCAATACGCAGCAGCACTAAAGGCTAATGTTGTATATATTGTTAGCCTCATAGCATACTTGCCTAAATCATATTTACTCTACTATACCTTTACTCTACATCTACTCTATTCTACATCTACTCTACTCTACCCTACTCTATAACCCTTACAGTATGACTTAGGCAATTATGCTATTAGGCTAACGAAAAGTAGATGTAGAATAGAGTAGATGTAGAGTAAAAGTAGAGTAGAGTTAATGTGATTTAGGCAAGTATGCTTTGGCTAAAAAACATATAGTTACAAAGGGACTTCTAATAGTGGGACAGAGAGGTAGAGTGGAGTTAAATTGTTCCTACACAGACATAAGAGCTTGTTTGTCTAATTTATTCCACTATTACATTTACAATTTTTTGCAGTTTTTTTTTTTTTCTATTTTAGTTTTCTCTATAATTTTGTTTTTTCAATTTCAAAGCCTATTAGAAAGTCATTTAGTGTCAGACAATATGCTTTTAGATTGCTTCCATGGTTTGTTTATCAAGGACACTCTGCTCTCAAAGTTAAGATGCACGTTTTATTTTCTATTTCCTCCGTCAAGGTTATGCCTGTGTTTACCAGCAATTCGGCGTTGATTTGAGCTCAACTTCAGTGCCATGGACGGATCCTTTCGCGCTTATAAAAATATGTAAATTAGTGAGAACAAACTGAAAAAGCTGCGAACAGGCAGATATGCAGATTCACAGTCACACACACACATACACGGGTGGCTCATTCCCTTTTCTACACCTAGAATTTATATTATTTTACCATAAACCCAAATGTATATTTACTTACATTGAGCTTCCTGGTTATCATATATGTCAAAGCAAAATTGTTTGGAAGACAGAGCAAAGGAAACTCTATACGATTAATTTAATTTCGGAATATTTTTTTTTATTAATAAAATATTTACTGTAAAAAATGTATTATGCTGAAAGCAGGCTATGGGACAGACACCATTTTTTAAAGGTTGAAAAGCTGCTTTAACTCGTGGCCAATTTTGCTTCAATTTCAAGCTGAACACACCCAAATAATATAATACAAAGTCTCTTTTTGATATAGGAATAGCATTGAGAAACACAAATTGACCCATAAAGTTGGTTATATTCAGCCCAGAATAATAATAAGAAGCATACTAGTAACTGGTAACACCAGCTTTAAAAAAAAATGGCATCAACTTTTTCTGGATGTTTTAGTCATAATGATTGAGCTGCCATTTTGAAAGGCAGCTTTGCTTTCTTTATCTTCCTCCCACAGGTCTCTGCATATGCTTGGCTCTGTGAACTGCATTCCACTGCACACAGCACAGAGCACAGAGCCTCAGCTATGGAGCTACTTTAACTTTAATTGAAGGTCAACAGTTAGCTTCAAACTGTGTTAATGGGATAAGAGTAGAATATTTAATAATGGTCTCTGATAAATTTAGCTTCAACCTTTATGTTTTAAACATCGAGCCATTATGGTATCGAACCCGTGTGGCTTTAGCATGTGTGTGTATGTGTATGTGTGTGTGTGTGTGTGTGTCTGTGTGTTGAAACAAACGTGTGAATATTATATGCCATTTCTCTACTTAAAAAAAGGCCAATGCATTCTACGCGTTGCACCATTAAGTTTAAGGTCAACTTTATTATCCAGAAAGTAGAAAATGTTCTTTTGCTTCACAACAAAAAAACAACATGGGGAAACAAAACAGAACAGCCCATCAAGGACGACCTGTCATCCATAATATAGGCAATCAATTAGCTAATTCAACAAGTGAAATATCAATGGGGCCTGCAATGCAATTTAATCATTTGAAAATTCAATAAATGATTTTGCCTGTACTAAAGTGTAATAATTAAACATTTTAATTTATACGAGTTTTGTACAATCCATAATTCTAAAAGCCTTTAAATGTACAGTAGGCCTATGTATATTTCAGCATGTCAGTTTGTTTTCTTCCATCATCACACTATTGAGGATGCAGCTTTGTCGGTCTTTTCTTTTGAGTTTCTCAGTAAACTTACATTTTATCAACTTCACACTCGGTGGGTGTATGTTGCAGAGAGGACTCTAGGGATTTCAGTGCCGTGTGGATCAGCTCGTTACTTTTCATCGTTAGAAGTGTGCAAGGTAAGGTGTCACTGAAGTGTATAGGGCCCACAAACTGGGTCACTCACCACTGTGTGAATCGCATACAGGTTGCAACCATCAAGGGAAATAATATGCAGCTATCTTCCACTGCTCCGGTGGTGTAGAGCAAGGGTGGCAGTACATAATGCAGCCAAGGTTAGAGTTGTATTCCTTTAGAGCAAGAAGACTGTCTGCACGGATGGAGGAAATATCAAGTAGTGTAATACTATAGTCATGGAAAAAGTTATAGTTAAAGCTGGGGTATATGATTTCTGATTGTTCAAAGTTAACATGAGCTGTACACCTTGACAAATCCGAGCGAGGCTCCGATTCTGTTCTTATTGGCTGTTGGGACTGTACATTCACTTTGGCACGACTTTGTTGGTGTTGACTAGAGCGTGTCAGGGAGGGACCATAGGGGAGGGACCAAAGAGAAGAAGTGGAGCGGTTGAGGTATTTGGATTCAAATCTCTATCCCAACTGCCATTTTCTCCTCAAATCCTCCACCCCAGTTTTAATATATTCATAATTCTGAACGGGAGAGACATTGTCCATGTTTAAAGTTATTGTTCAAGGTTGAAAAGCTGCTTTAACTCATTGTGGCCAATTTTGCATCCTTTTCAAGCTGAACACACCTCAAGAATATATTACAAAGTCTCTATTTGATATAGGAATAACATTGAGAAACACAAATTGACTCATAAAGTTGGTTATATTCAGCCCAGAATAAGAAGAAGTGTACTAGTTTCTACTTTAACACAAGCTGTAAAAAAATTGGCATCAAAGTGTGTTAAGAACGTTTTCTGGTTGTTTTAGTCATAATGATTGAGCTGCCATTTTGAAAGCAGCTTTGCTTTTTTATTTCTTTATCTCCCTCACTCAGCTCTCTGCCGATTTAGCTCTGCCACGACAAACAATTAATCAACGTTGTGTCAACGGCTTAAATAACCGACATTCATTTATACGAAAAAGTTACACACTAAAGTTTTAAACAGAGGAGCAGCACAATGAAATGTAAGATATATTTTTTTAGATATATAATAATTTGATTTGAATATTGTATTATTGTGTCATGCATTAGCATGCCCAGCCCACAAGGGCTTACAAGACACCATTATAAAACACAGACAGACCAAAAACCAAAAGTAGATGCTAAACAATACTAACATTAACGATATAAACCATCCTGACGTTTCATCCAGGCTTTAGTCACAAAAGAGGCTAACTTATAAACATTAAAGGTAATATATTGATTACCTTAAATGAATTAAATAAATCTTATAATCTATCTATAAAGCAAGAAACGTCTGTTTGTCTGCGACTCGCACATCTAGTCATATGTTAGTCAGATCGGTCTGAGCTTCCGGATATTGTTTGCACACGATACAAAGGTGTGCATCCTTCATTGATTTTGACTGCACTAGTCTTATCTGTCATGACAAAGATTTTTTTAGTACTTGCAGACATCTTGCGTCCAAACTCCACTTAAAAGGCAGCAGCAGTTACAGTTTTGTGACTAAAAACATTGAATAGAATTTGAAGTTTTTCTATTTTTTTGCACTGGCACAAACATTAGGTAGAAACGATTCCTACTGTAAAAACAAAACACGCAAAACAACATATATCATGTGCAGAAAATTTTATTTGCCCCTGGGGCCATGAGTTACAACCACAAAGACACTGTGCAAAGAAAGCAAAGATTAAGTCACACTTATGAAGAGTTGGTAAGCACAAATAATACACAAACCCAAAATGATATATCTGCAGAAGTGCACCGTATATATTGTCAAGAATAAGTATTCATGCTATAAACATAAACACATAAAAAAAATTAGGGGCTAATACAGAAACACAAAACACCTCAATCCCAATGTATAAATCAATACATTGTTTTGAAATATACTGCTATATTCAATGTAATGAAATCAGAATTTTTTTAATTCCATAATACTGTTTTCGTTGTAATATTTGTCTATCGTCTTTAATAGTCTGCTGAGACTTGTTTTTTTTAGTGGCTCTACAAAGCTACATTTACTGCTATGACAGATGCTGGATTAACTCAACAAGTCACGGTGTTTAACCAAATTATCTGCTGCCTAAAGTGAGCTCTTAGGTCCTCAAATAAGGGTCTTCTCCACATCCCCCAATCCAGACTCAAACAAAAAGGTGACTGGGCCTTCACAGTAGCGGCTCCACGCTTGTGGAACCAACTGCCACCTGACATACGTGATGCCCCCTCCATTTATGCCTTTAAATCAAGGCTCAAAACCCATCTGTTCAACCTGGCTTTCCCTCCCCATTAGCTATCTGACCTCTGCACTACTGTCTATGTTTGTGTGCGTCTGCACTACTGTCTATGTTTGTGTGCGTCTGCACTACTGTCTATGTGTGTGTGTGGATGTCTGGGTTATATGTCTTTTATATTTTTATCTTTATTTTTTCTATTGTTGTTGTTATTTTGCCTTCATGTTGGCCTACTGAATGCACTATGTACAGCACTTTGGTCAGTGCAAACTGTTATAAGTGTGCTTTTATAAATAAATTTTACTTACTTACTTACTTACTATTGCTCATGAGGCTCGTCCTCTTTAGCCCTCTCAATTTAAAAAACATAACCACTCATTTCCGAGTGACACAACTGCAACAAGCACTGAACAACTTGAAAGCATTGAAAGAAAGGATACATGAAACGCGTGGACTCAGCTAAAATGATGTGCCGCCTACATAATGTAAGGTTACATTTTTATCTCAATAGAGGCAGTTAAAAAATAAAAAATATATGCTTTTAGCATACATGGCCATTTCAAATTAGGCTTAAAGTCGTCGGGCCGAACGACTGATGTTTTGCTGTGCAGTTGAGATGAATATAGACTGAAGAAATTGTTCGCTAAGGTCTGCTTTTACACAGCCACTGTTGGTATGTCTGTCAAGCTTTATATACGTAGGCCTACTTATTCTTGAAATGCTATGTCATTTTTATTGTAGACACAGGTTGATGAAAGAAGGGTTTCCATTTTTTAGCCAGGAACCGTTGATTTTGCTCAAAGATCTATTGTCGTTGGCCGGTTTGATCAACTGTAGACAGCTGGTTAATTGAGCTTGGTCATATCACGCTAAATACAGAAGCTAATTAGTCGTATGTAATGTATCATAAGTACAGTAGGGAAACATGTAAAAATGTGTCTGTAATTCTGCTTTAATCTAACCCTGTTTGAATGCTTAGCTTATTTACTTGTTCATATTTTCAAATGGTATGGTTTCACTTATGACGTTTCAAGAGACACGGTGTTGACTGTTAAATGAGGACTAACCAGTGAGTTTGGCTTATATATTAACACACTGTTTAGTCCTTTCTTTACTGAGAAAAATATTCTACTACTATGGCACCATGCACGCCTCTTTAATTTACAGAGAAATATAAAGGTTGACAGGCTAACACTGCGTAGTAACAGCTGCTATGCTATGATTGGACAATCGCTGGTTTGGGGGGGAGGGGTTTAGCAAACAATCAATTCATCTCCAATATTTGGCACTACACGAAGTGAAACAATGAAAAACCAAAACATTTAATTGATTGCCATTTTCTTTTTAAATCACCTCTGGCTATCCAAGCCAACCTGGATGACCTTGGTTATATATTCATATATGTATATATATATTTTAATTTGACTAAAAGTGCAAGCAAGTACAAATAAAGCAAAAGCGCTTATAGCATGTCCAAATCTTTTTTTTTCCCAAAAAATGTTGCTCCATACTGAATTTCTTTAAAGCACAGAGTTAAAAAATATACTACAAAATCGTCTTAAAAAGAGGAATACAAGCAGATAGGTATTGCCGTTTGCTTATTGATTATTAGTAATACATTTCAAAGCTGGTGGGAGAAGGTGCAACAATACACAGTACAGACAGACACACATTAAGTGAAATAAAGAACAAAGTAAAGGACCTGAAAAAAAAAAAAGCTAATGGAACTCATCCTCCATTTCTCTCCAAGTGCTATAAACAACATCCTCACATATTCACTCGTCGTCACTCTTGTCCGTCAGATCCTGCAGGGAGAAATATAATGGGAGAGTTAAACAGCTGATTAAAACATGGTGAAGTTAATAGGCAGAGGAGAAGGGAGAGAGAGAGAGAGAGAGAGAACAGCTTATGATTAGCTGCTATTGTCTGTCGAGAGCATCAACAATAGGGCGGCGTATGGGAGAATATATCAAACACTGAATATATTAACATTTAAGAAATAAGTATCTGAAGGTGAAGCCGGTGCCCTTTCCCCATTCATCCTCAACATTCTGTTTCCGCGGAGACGCTGATGGAATGGATTGGGAGCTGAGGATTTTTTAAAGTACAGTTCTTTAATCTGTAGTTAAGTTTGTGAGATAGAGATGCATAGAGATAGGCATGGGGGATGTAGTCTCTTTGAACACACCACACAAAGGCACGCTATCGCTTCGTTCCAAATCAAATACTTTTTCTTTTTACTAAACTACATACTAAAGTACAGAAGAGTTTTAAGGCCACAGGAGAGGAAAAAAAAATCAGATAAGGAAGTTTTTTTTTTCATCATCTCAAGAAATGTCAAGAATAAAGATGCAGTGTTTCCCGCTGCTGAGTGAACGTGCGCCGCTTCTATAAAAATCCTTCTCCTCCGCATTTTCTACTTTTTTTTTTTGTACATAGCTCCTTTTAGAAAATGGGCAGCACGTGACGTAAATTGCGCAGCACATCATCACGTAGCCAACATCTAAGAAGAAGAATAACCTAACAGCGGGTGTGGCAGTTGTTGGCAGTAGTAGCCTACACGGTTGCAAAGTTACATTGATTCCAGCAGCGAGTGAAGCGGAAGAACAAAGTGTAGCGGAGGAAACTGGTGAATGTAGCTTACCGCGCTGATTTGCTTGTATCACTGGTTTCACTTCAGAGGTGTCGGCCAGAACACCACTTATGGCCAAAAACGTCAGATTATAAGCATGAGACTAGGAGAGGAGGAGTTGGGTTTATCCGCTCTTTATTTTCTTCTCTGTCACAGACGCAGCAGCACACAGATCGCGGGAAAAGAACAAAGGGTTTGATCCGCTCCTGATGAGACGTTGGAACAGATGTTATTGCGACCCGCGAATCGCAGCCGTTAAAACATGCATAAAACTATAACTTAGAACAGCAATCTTACTCACACACGGGTGATTCCACAACTCAAACAAACATGTACAAACTAGAATGATCGCTACATGCACGCTCACACATCTGACCGAGCGAGAGGAGAAAGGAAACTACTAAAAAGACTTTCCAGCCGATTGACGTCACGGCCCTAACTGACAGCTACCCACAACTTAACACACTGTAAGAAGTATTAAACACTGTAACCTATAACTTTGGGGCCTTTTCTACAGAGAGAGAGAGAGAGAGAGAGAGAGAGAGAGAGAGAGAGAGAGAGAGAGGGAGTTGTTAAAATGTGTCGCTACATGATCTCCAGTGTTAAAAACCCTCTGAGCCCTATCGTAATTTTATTTTATTTTATCTAGGCTATAAACCGTAACCTCCGTGCCGTTTTTCCTCTAGTAGACTATTGTGTGTGTTTTGTCGCTCTTTTTGGATAACTCATAGCCTTTACAGGAGCTTATATCCAGTCAGGAGCTTGTAGCCTAGGTATTTTCGGGAACTGTTAGATCCGATGTTGTTCTTTATTGCCATATAAAATCCGTTTTCATCGCGTATTTTAGTTAGGGATTTATGCTAATCGCCTGTAAGCATGCGGCCATTAGCATAAATGCAGGGAAAAAGCCTATGGACATTTTAAAAGATTATGAATAGTTTCTATTATGTATAATTTATATTTATTTTAGAATTTTCTCATCACTTTTTGACTCCCAAGACAAAGAAGAAGTGTTTTAAGCAATAACAAGCTTAATCAACGTGCCTTTTTGTGTCATATCAATAAATAATTGTGAGATACTTTTTGCTTTTTTACTGTCTAATTGATAATTTCCTACATTCAAACGACATCACTGCAGCACACATTCTAATAGTCCAGGTTGACAGCTATGCATTATAGGGGTGATGAATGCAATCTTAATAAGAGAATAAATCCAGGCAAACCAAAACATCTCAAAAATGGCTTAGGGCTCAGAGTTTAAAAGGCTGGCACAAGCTCTTAAGGGATGCACTGTGCACAATGTATGTATACATAGTTAAATAATATATATTACATTTGCAGGTGAGTCTAAAAAGCTGGGTGAAAAAGAAAGGCAGACGGGGACAATGGAGGAGCTGAGGTTAGTGAAGCAAATTAGGGAAGCAAACTTTCAAGCTATTGAGAATTTTCTTTTGGATTTGAATGCATAATGCTAGGTGATATTATTTGAACATTACAAATACATGTATATAGGGTAATTTGAAGGAAACAAATACGATTTCTAGCATTTCTTACTTGTTGTTTAAGTGCTCAAGTTTATAACAGAAAATACAGGTAGACCAAGTGAGCGAGGAAAGAGAAGGCATTTATGTATTTTCGGCATACTACAATTGACGTGCATCCTACATCTTTTTTTTGGCATACTTAAATAGTAGGGAAGTATGGGAATTGGAACGCAGGGATAGATTCTTTGAACACACCACACAAAAGCAGACTATGTTCGAATCTACAACAAAATCACTCTCTACATTTGTGTTCACAGTGAAAGCGTGAACTCTTGGCCCTCGCTGCTCTGGAGAAGATTCTGTTTTTAAGTCCAGAGCTGTTTACATTAACCTTCCAACTTGCCCACGGCTCAGTATCGCTGTCGGCATGAATAACGGCAACACAACAGTGAAATAAGGCTTCAACTGAGCTGCCCACTCACTCACTGATCAAAGTACAATGGAAGGGAAAAAAGACTTTCTGAGCCCTGTAGATTAAATATGAAGCAAAGTGCTGGTTTTTAATACTTGAAAAAAAAGGTTTTTGGTCGTGCTCTTAAGATGGATTTATATTTCTAAGGTTAGAGACGCTCCAAATAGGCCAGTTTGGAGGAACATGGAGGAATATGTATTTTAAAGCTTATCGAATTGGACACAAAAAACAGCGATTTATAATAATCACAGACAGGGTTTTGCAACTATTTTACTTTTCTCCTTGGGCAGTGGCGAGGTGAAATAGAAATTATTTTAAATCCTGCAGGAATGTCTTATTGCATGTTATGTGATTGGCCATTGAATCGGATATGCAAGTTTAAGAAATAGATTTGACTATTCACAATCTTATTTGGCAATGAGGAAACTACACTGGTACTATTAGGCTAAATTAACAAGGCAACTTAGCTTTTCTTCAACATTAAGGCAGTGGGCGAAGTGGGTAGGGAGGTCGCCTCTGGATTGCAGGGTCACCAACACAAAGTGGCGCAACATTGTGAAGTGGAATGAAAATGAAATGTAGTTTTAATCTATCCATCTACAGACTGTTATATTTTGTCCATTCTTCTTTGCAAAATAGCTGAAGCTTCAGATTCAGCATCAGATTGGATGGAGATCGTCTGTCAACAGCACTTTTCAAGTCTTTCTCAATATTCTCAATTGTTTTAGGTCTGGACTTTGACTGGGCCATTCTAACACATGACTATGCTTTGATTTAAACCATTTCATAGTAGATCTGGCTGTATGTTTAGGGTAGTTTTCGTTCTGGAAGGTGAACCTCTGCCCCAGTCTCAAGTCTTTTGCAGACTCTAACAGGTTTTCTGCCCTGTAATTGGCTACATCTATCTTCCCATCAACTCTAACCAGCATCCCTGTATCTGCTGAAAAAAGCATCCCCATAGCATGATGCTGCCACCACCATCTTTCACTGTGGTGATGGTGTGTATAGGGTGGTTATTTTTTTGCTCCACACCTTTGTGATATTGATTATATAGGTCATGTCACTATAGCATCCACTGAAACAAACTAAATATAGATTACGGAGAGAAAATAAAGCAAAATATTGTATTTACGTAGTTTACTTTTGTCTTACACATTTCAAAACTAAGAGAGTATACGAACCAATCAGCGCAGTGGGGATTTTACTTGTGCGATGAACAAGCGGATACAACATGTTTACTGTGTGCTAATGATATGAAAATTGGAAGAGGAAAATCAATATTTTTTTATTCAAAATAAGCAAAATGGACAAAAACATTAACTGGTTTAAGCTTACTAAAACGTGAACTTTATATAAAAAAAATTTTTTAGGACTGTTGGACAAAAATTAATACTGACATTATTGTACGCCCATTAAACGTATGATGGAAGACAAAATAATTAATTGAATAGTTCAATTCAATAAGAGAAGACATTTTGTATATATTCAGGGATAGTTAAAACACTCCTAAATGTCAGCTCTATCTGCAATAATGTTGGAGTTTGTGAGTGGCATCTGTTTTAGTGACTAAAGTTTTATTTTCTCTGCGAGAGGAGAAATACCTGGTCCTCAATCCACATTTTTCAAACCAAACTGTTCTACGTACTGCTGTGATGTGTCTCTCCAAACACTATTTTAATAATCACAACAAGCCTTTATATAGCTCTGGAAAAAATTAAGAGACCGCTCAAAATGTTGAGTGTCTCTTGCTTTACAATTTATTTGCATATATTTGAGTAGAATGAACATTTTGGTTTTATAATATAAACTACTGACAATATTTCTAGCAAATTCCAATACAAATATTGTCATTTAGAGCATTTTCAATAAGTGACGTAGAGATAAAGATTTAAGAAAAATCCAGACTTGTCTCTTAATTTTTTCCGAGTCAATATGTATATTTTACTTTTCACTGTAAATGTTTGGGAGGATGCGGAGAGTTGTTTTTCAGTTAAGTTGCAATCAACTGTCTGCACCTGGCGTGACGGGTGTGAAACAGCAGCTGAATGAACAGTTGGAAGGAAACCAGCGGGTATTTGGATCATGTCTGATGAAACTGAGATCCACCTTGTTCGCCAAGGGTTGTTAAGGAAATACTTCACCCATACGGAACTGGCGTTCTATCATTATAAAATCGCTATTATAATATAATGAATAAGGTTTTTCTTCCCTCAGTCTTCCTTTGCCCCAGCTGTCCTGTTAATCCTTACGGTAAATGTAGGGTAAGACAGTGAGACCATACAACACTCTTTCTGTCTTTTTTTAGGCTACGATGAACCGATATTTACATTTTTTGAACATTTATACTACATAGGACCTTCATATTTCCACTGGTGAAGTAGATCTTTAAGGAGCACTCAAAATGCTCCATTTCTGTTCCATTCAAAATAAACCTTAACAATAAGCTGCCACCAATTTTCTTACAACAGTGGTTGACACTAAAGCTTTCCCGCTTGCCCGGGGCAAGTGAAAATAATGTTCGGGCAAGTTGATATTGCTTTTTGGTTGCCCGACCGGGCAAGTGGATTTTAGATGAGTTGTCAGTAGTCTAAGCTATTTATTCATGTGTTTTAGAGTCCGCAAAAAAAAAATTCCCCCGCTAACTCACACAAAATAGATCGGCTATATTTACTATTGAGCAGCTGAAGAACTAGTTGGCTTTAAAAAAAAATCGCAAACGGTTCAAATGTGATGTGTTCAGGTCGGCTCAGTAAAATGATTATTAGGCACAGTTCAATAAAATGACATCATGATGTGTTCAAATGTAACATCAAGAAAAAAAGAAATTTAAGTTTTTCGTGAGAAGCTTGAATAATACAGTTTGGGTGAAAAACTTGTTTCCCCAGCAATATAACATTATTAGTAGGCCTAAATATGGAATTATGACCTGTTTAAAGTCCTATCCTTAGCTCTTCTAATCTTATAAGCAATTAAAGCAATAATACCAGTTCTCTTTTAACAAAATAATAGAAAAGTATCAATAAAGATTTGGATTGTGGAGTTTTTATAATGGTATCAATATGAATAGAAATTAATGATCCCCCTCCCTACTTACAGTATAACTGGGCAATTGCTTTAACATGGTGGACTTTAATCATTGTATGGCAGACTATCACTTTTTCGCACAATGTGACCTTTTTAAATAAGTAAAATAAGTTACATTTTCTTGAACACTTTTGTGTGGAAGCTAACATTCAGCTTGACTCTGAGCTAGACTGAGTTTTCTGAGCCAAAACCAGGCCAGGTGCATGGAAAAAAGAGGTCCTTTTACGATGCTGCAGCAGGACTAAGTGCTTTGTGTAGTGTGATGTCATGATATATAGGCTAATATGAATTGTTGTTGGTTGTATGTGGTCAGGATGAGACTAGTAAGCTGTGTTTGCATTTAAGAGATACGGTTCGCTAAAATGTATAATTTAATTAGCCTATATATATCATTGTTTAACAGTTTTTTGGGCAAGTGAACACGACATTCGGGCAAGTAAAACATTACCTGTACTTGCCCTATGGGCAAGTGCTTTTGAAACCTTAGTGTCAACCCCTGTACAATTATTCTCTTCTCTTCTCTCTATTTTATGTCAGTATCTTTTTTCCATGGAAGCAATAGCTCAGGACAGTCCGTAGAATGTGCTCATTAAACCACAATTAAGGGGAAGTGTTTCAGCCAGACCCGAAGAAAAGGGATGGCTACCCTTGAATTTACAATATTACATTCACATGAAGGTGACCTGCTGACAATTAAACGGTCAATTTTGCTTTGAAGCAAATATTTTCTTTTCTATGTAAATGATTGAGCTATATTTTTCTGAAATATTAGCTAATTGAAATTCTCAATTTTACGATTCGAAAAAGGGACAGTATGTATTAATTAACATTCTTTAGAGGAAAAAAAATGTAAGGCAGCTTCAAAAGCTATTTTTCATCTGCAGTCCCTTGGCATGTTGTTAATAGGCATCTTAAAGTGAGAACAGCATAAATATAAAAATAATTCTATAATGTGATTATTATAATGTTCATCAGATGACACAGTGGAATGCAGTGGAATGTTGGACCTACGTTGTCATCCTGGTCATCGTCGCTGTCGTCGTCGCTGACAACCGGCTTGGCCTTCACTCTGCTCTGCTTCTTCTTGCCTTTGTCTTTGCTCAGCTTGATTTTAACCCGCACAGACTTGGCTACAAGAAACACAAGGGACGTGTAGGAGTTATTTATGGTTTCAAACTAACAAAAAATATGTAACTCCTAAACATTGTTTAACAAGTCCATACTTCTTCCTACTCCTTTTCAGGCATATCATATCAATATATGTAAATTGTTTCTTTTTTGTGAAATAATTTAAACATAATTTTTGTTTATTTATTGTATTTTCATGATTTTTATTTTGTTTTGTATTTTTTTTTGATATGTCTGAAATAAATTGAATCAATCAATCAATCAATCAATAAATCAGTCAATTGTTTACGGTGGCTCTTAATTTTTTACTTTTTGTATTATATACTGTACATACATTTTTATTGTCATCTCATTAAATGTTTTTTTTTTTCAATCAAAATTTTCATCTGCTCTAATAAAGAGTATTCGCTGAACTTTATATTGTTGGGTTTCACACTGTTATTTATGGTAGAATAGTCTTATTCTGTGCATCAGTTTGAAGTCAACAGTTCTCTGCTCTTACTGCTGCCGTTTAGATCTAAAGCCAGAGCAGCATTCACTGGTTATATAGTGTAGAATACAAATGATGCTACCCGAGTGTGTGTGCGTGTGTGTGTGTGTGTGTGTGTGTGTGTGTGAGAACTAGTGTGTCTGAAACAGTGTGTGTGCTGTACCCTCGCTCTCTGACTCTTCCTCGTCATCCTCCTCCTCATCACTGTCGTCTTCGCTCTCCTCCTCCTTGGCGATCTTCTGCCGCGCGCTTTTGAACACGGACTGAAGGACAATGGAGTCTTCGTATATCTGCAGGTGAGACAAAGACACATGCTTAGCTCTTTATACCATAGTCTGTGAGAATACTCTATTCTGATTGGCTGGAGAACATTCCATAGGTGTGGATTAACCCCTGACACCTAGATGGAACTGTTAAACAAATTTGTCCACTTTAATGCATTGCTGGAGTCTTCGTATATCTACAGGCGAGACAAAGACACATGCTATACATAGTTCTAGGAATGAAACACATTACGTTGAATACAATAAGTCTATCACAAGTGTGTGTAGGGATCATACAAGAGCAGAGTTTTCAGCATTAAAGGACGGAGAAATTTGAGAGGAGTACAACTGAATGAATGACTGAATTGGATACTATTTATGAATCATATGTTCTATATTTCTAGCACTGCTTGAGCACTAGAGTGAAATCCTCAGACAGTGAACAAGACAATGATAAATGGGGTGAGAATAAAATACATATTCTGAAACTCGTGGATCCAATGACTGAGTATATGATTTAAGATGAGAATAGGAAGTTCAGACTGACTTCCTTTATCAAGCACGGGTGAATTTTTTTTTCTTATTCCTGTACAATATCTACGTATGTTTTAAAACCATCAATCCGGTATTATTTTGTTTGTGTGTGTGTTTGTGGGTGTGTGTGTGTGTGTATGGTTTAAATCTTCATTTATTTTTATTTAATATATATTCAGAGTGTCTGTCTGTCTGTCTGTCTGTCTGTGTGTTTGTGGTTCTGACCTGGGATCCCTCCAGATTAAAGGTCTGGGCATTGTGACAGAGCAGCATGACATCCTTCTCCAGGTCACCCGCGCTCCTGTATTTATGGTTCCTCACTCGGTCCTGTTCACAGACAGACAACAGCTGGACTCAAACTCATCCCATCTTGAGGACCCCCTCGAAAAAATTAGATGCTACGTCTCAAGGGGCTTATCCTCAAATAACATTTTGACTTACTTATGACACTTCAAAACAAATAATAAACTCAAATAACATTTTTGAAAATGAAAATGAAATGAGCCTTCATCTTGTGTGACTTTCAAGGCAACTTAACTAACTTTCTCAAAACTTATATAAATATTATATTGCATTGACATGACACTTCTTATTGGTTAATGTGAATTAGGGCTGGGCGATATGGGCAAAAATCAATATCTCGATATTTTTTTACTATATCTCGATACACGATATATATCTCGATATATTTCAAATCTCCTCTAGAGCACATCCTAAATGCTCAATTAAATTAATTTTTTGCATAACATCACACCAGTAATATGATTTAAATAGTCCCTGCAAAATGTGTCTGCACTAACAATGCATTAGGCTACATGCACCATGTTTATATTCTTTAGTGCTTTCTATTGGAACAATTTGAAACTTGCACATGGCAAAGAGTTTGCACATTGTATTGATTATTCCACATCCTTCCACTCCCATACAATGGATCCAGCATTATTTTATTTGGAAACAGTTTTTTCCATCTTCTGGTAATCTGTAAACTGAGAACACTAATTATGACTCATTACAACCACTTACTAATTGTTTATCACCACTAACCCCCTGAAGATAGCAGCCACACTTTAAATGCAGAACCGGTTTTGATCCATAATAGTAGTCTATGTGTATAAAAGGCTCTGACATGTATAATGGTTACTGTCGCTTTAAGAGCAGTTGCTCTATAGTGTAAGTTAAGTTTCGTTTTCTGCCTGTTAGTCCGAGAGATTCATGCGAGCGCAAACAGCAGGTGGCTCATCGTCCCTCTGTTACCTGCCTTGTTTGATTCTCCTGTATTTAGTTAATGAAAATAAAACTGGAAGACAATCAGAGGATTTAACCCTTGTGCCCCCTTCGAATTTACTACCCTCTCAACACCTTCGACCCAAAAATGTCCACGCTCACAAAAAGTGCTATTAAATCATCATACATCAATATTTTTTTCTACTTTTTTTTGCTTACATCTCTTAAACAACTTCTTACCGGCTCAAAACTACCAAACATTCAATAATTATCAGGATTTTAACCCATTAAATGCCAGTTTAAGTATTTGAATTATTTCAATATTTTTGACAAAAAAACACAAAAAGTGAATTATTTTCCATAATACAAATAGTAGGGGGATGTGGCATTAATGGTGATTGGAGTCTTGGATATGTCAAAGATTAGCAACAAAATTGATTTGATTGCATTAGTATTTTTTATGTAGTGCCAGATGAAACATTAAGCACCCTCTCAGCACCTTCGACCCAAAAATGTACACACACATAATCTGCAATAAAATCCTCATACATCAATATTTTTTTCTGATTTTTTTTGCTTGAATCCCTTAATCAACTTCAGCCCTGATCAAAATGACCAACTATTTGATACATTTTAGGATTTTAACTCTTTAAATGCCACTTTAATTATTAGAAGTATTTATCATTGATAAAAAAACACACAAAAAGTGAATTATTTTCCATATAATAAATAGTAGGGGGATGAGGCATTAGTGGTGATTAGAGTATGGGATATGTCAAAGATTAGCAACCAATTTGATTTGATTGCATTAGTATTTTCTATGTAGTGCCAGATACTCCTTCGAGGCAGAAAGTGCCCCATCCACTTCCATTGAAAACCACCTTTTTTAATCTCATTGCATTTCTACTATTAAACCATGCATTTTGTAATGTTAGCATTTCATTTAGAAGAGAAGCAGTCATATTTGACATTTTTACTGTATTCCACTAGATTTAACTATTTTCCCATTGTAGGTCCATGCATGAAATTCTTGTATTTTTGACCATTCTTATATGGAGCAGTGTGACTACCAGGGGAGCCCAATAGCTTTTCTGTCTGTGTGTGTGTGTGTGTGTGTGCATGTGTAAGAGTCAGTGTGAAACTGTAAGCATGCACTGATCATTTCAGGGGTGAAAAGGGCATCTTTTGAAGGATGTGTGTCATGTGAGGTGCTTGAGTAAAACATGGCCTTCTGCCTTTGATGTACTCAAAAACAAAAAGGAAAACAACAGTTAGTTTGTTTATGCACCTGGCTGCTTTCACAGCCAAAGTTAAACATGCAGCTTGACTGAGGTGTCATTCCAATAGTGGGCAGAGAACGAGAAAGAGAAGGAGAAAGAGCTGGAGAAAGAGAAGGAGCAAAAATGAAGAGGCGTTTTAGTGATAGAGAGGTTTTAGAGATGGTCCTGGAGCAGTCTTCTTCAGACAGTGAGCTGCAAGACTCTGAAGAAGACTTCCCAGGGGAATCGGATATTGAATTTCCACTCAATACCTCCACTACGGTGAGTGCTATTTCCTCTAGTGAAGACGAGACAGAGGATCCTGTCCATCCTAATGTTGAGTGGACAGTGAAGAACGGGCAAGTGTGGTCACCTTCTCATGCCAATACCTTATGCTGCATTCCCGCACCCACCGGCATGATTCCAGGGCCTACACGGTATGCAATTTCTAGGATCCATGATATTGCATCTTCTTTTGACCTTTTTATCACTCCGGAAATGATCAAGCTGATGGTGGAAATGACCAACCTACAAGGGAGACGTACAGTGACAGGTTGGTGTGATGCAGATGAGCAAGAGATTTGTGCATACATGGGACTACTCATCCTAGCAGCTGTGTATCGGTCGATAGGGGAATTCACCCGCAGCCTGAATTGAACATGAGTGGGAGGCGCTGTGTCCACATCTCCCACATGTTTCTGAATGGAGACAGCTTATCCTCCTTGTGTCTAGCAGGAAGGGTGAGACGATCGTCAAAGCGGAGGCTGCACTCAGCATTTCAAATCGTTTGTGGGACATGGTGGCCCTGAAAACTGGTCTCCCACTCTGGTCATCCCACAGGCTGCGGGTGGATTCCCCTCTCGACCGACACTGTACGTCTCCCTTGTAAGTTGGTCATTCCCACAATCAGCTGGATCATCAGGAGTGATGAAAAGGTCAAATGACAATGCTATATCGTGGATCCTTGATATTGCATATCGTGTAGGCCCTGGAATCATGCCGGTGGGTGCGGGAATGCAGCGTAAGGTATTGGCATGAGAAGGTGACCACACTTGCCCGTTCTTCACTGTCCACTCAACATTAGGATGGACAGGATCCTCTGTCTCGTCTTCACTGGAGGAAATAGCACTCACCGTAGTGGAGGTATTGAGTGGAAATTAAATATCCGATTCCCCTGGGAAGTCTTCTTCAGAGTCTTGCAGCTCACTGTCTGAAGAAGACTGCTCCAGGACCATCTCTAAAACCTCTCTATCACTAAAACGCCTCTTCATTTTTGCTCCTTCTCTTTCTCCAGCTCTTTCTCCTTCTCTTTCTCGTTCTCTGCCCACTATTGGAATGACACCTCAGTCAAGCTGCATGTTTAACTTTGGCTGTGAAAGCAGCCAGGTGCATAAACAAACTAACTGTTGTTTTCCTTTTTGTTTTTGAGTACATCAAAGGCAGAAGGCCATGTTTTACTCAAGCACCTCACATGACACACATCCTTCAAAAGATGCCCTTTTCACCCCTGAAATGATCAGTGCATGCTTACAGTTTCACACTGACTCTTACACATGCACACACACGCACACACACACAGACAGAAAAGCTATTGGGCTCCCCTGGTAGTCACACTGCTCCATATAAGAATGGTCAAAAATACAAGAATTTCATGCATGGACCTACAATGGGAAAATAGTTAAATCTAGTGGAATACAGTAAAAATGTCAAATATGACTGCTTCTCTTCTAAATGAAATGCTAACATTACAAAATGCATGGTTTAATAGTAGAAATGCAATGAGATTAAAAAAGGTGGTTTTCAATGGAAGTGGATGGGGCACTTTCTGCCTCGAAGGAGTATCTGGCACTACATAGAAAATACTAATGCAATCAAATCAAATTGGTTGCTAATCTTTGACATATCCCATACTCTAATCACCACTAATGCCTCATCCCCCTACTATTTATTATATGGAAAATAATTCACTTTTTGTGTGTTTTTTTATCAATGATAAATACTTCTAATAATTAAAGTGGCATTTAAAGAGTTAAAATCCTAAAATGTATCAAATAGTTGGTCATTTTGATCAGGGCTGAAGTTGATTAAGGGATTCAAGCAAAGAAAATCAGAAAAAAATATTGATGTATGAGGATTTTATTGCAGATTATGTGTGTGTACATTTTTGGGTCGAAGGTGCTGAGAGGGTGCTTAATGTTTCATCTGGCACTACATAAAAAATACTAATGCAATCAAATCAATTTTGTTGCTAATCTTTGACATATCCAAGACTCCAATCACCATTAATGCCACATCCCCCTAGTATTTGTATTATGGAAAATAATTAACTTTTTGTGTTTTTTTGTCAAAAATATTGAAATAATTCAAATACTTAAACTGGCATTTAATGGGTTAAAATCCTGAAAATTATTGAATGTTTGGTAGTTTTGAGCCGGTAAGAAGTTGTTTAAGAGATGTAAGCAAAAAAAAGTAGAAAAAAATATTGATGTATGATGATTTAATAGCACTTTTTGTGAGCGTGGACATTTTTGGGTCGAAGGTGCTGAGAGGGTACTAAATTTACTGACAGAGTATAAAAGACATCTAAGAGTAAAGGATATTGGATTTCAAAAATTTGACTCAAAAGAATAGTTCCTGCAAAAAATCATGCCAAAAGCTTTACCACAGCAAAAATTATCACCAAATCAAAAAAAAAAGTCTTCAAAAATGTACAAAAATGGGCGAGGAGGCCACAAGGGTTAAATAAATACGGCTGAGAATAATAGCCTATAGTCTAAAGAAAGCAAAGTCTCATCATCATCATTCCTTGCATTCTAACCGATGCACCATTCCTGGATGCTATTCATACCTATTGATCTAGCCCTCCTGCATTATCACTAAAACACTGTTTTATTTTATAAAAAATACTCGCAAATGTAGCCTACTTTACATAGACTTTTAGTTAATAAACGGTGTACACCTCCCTTGGTGCTGACATGGACCTATTATAAGAGGCTGCCCGTAATAAATCGGATGCCGTGGTTGTGTGACGTTGGACCAAAAACTCCCCCGGCGCTCGTTCGCCTTCCTCTCATAAGGACCAGGCTCTGTACAGCGGCCGCTTATGCTGTCAAGCGCCCGTCTACAAAAAAGGTCCATGCTATGAACGACAGCCACCATCGTCGTCTTTCGCGCCCCCTCCACCCGCTCGTTCGGCTGTCATAAGAGCATAAGAGCATCAGAGCCCTCGTCTTTTTTTCTCCCCCTCTCGTCGTTGTTTTCACATGGCGATTAAAGTAAACACTCGCAAGGCACAGACTACGTCACAGGTGCGCGCCCAGGAGACTCTGGTTGGGAGGGGTGAGTGAGTGAGTTGCCAATGCATGTAGTCTGAGGCAGAGAGCCACAGGAAAGAGCGAGAGAAGCGAATACCAGCAAGTCAGCCGGTGGCGGCGGCGGCTAAAAAAAACACATTACGTGCCAATTTGTATTCGATGGTCGCGATAGGGTCATTTTATACATCCCCTGGAGCACATCTCGCGATACATCGAATATATTCGATATATCGCCCAGCCCTAATGTGAATTTATTTTCTCAAGGAATTAATTAGTTGTTTGGTGCATAAAATGTCTGAACATAGTATTATAGAGAAAGAGAACATTTGAGAATCGTAATGCATAAAAAGCCCAAAATGTGTCGGTTTATCTCGTAGACCAAGATTTTAAAAACATACTAACACAACACAAACGGAACCAGGCATTCTCACTCAACAAATGACTGAAACAGTTGATTGCTTATTATAACTGTTACAGATAAACTTTTTGACATCAAGTAGTTCAGTATTCGATTCATTTTCATTTATTAAGCAGGAACAGTTCCTGCCTCATATGAATACACAGCATGCCCTTGAACACAACTGTTAATACTCATAACACCCAGTATGAATTATAATTAAAGTAACATTATATTTATTGATTCCCTGTGTGCTGTCTATTCTATAATTCATGAACTAGAATCATCCACTTGCAGCTTATTTACTCTGCTCTTTTATAATGCTATCATCCTAACCACCATCATATCCCTCATTAATTAATTTTATTTTTTTAACCTTTATTTATACAGGTAAATCCTATTGAGACCGGAGACTCTTTTGCAAGGGAGACCTGTTCCCATTTAAACGTTACCATTGACACACACATTCATACACCGATAGCAGGCTTACTATCGACATTCACACGACGCAAGGTGGGTGAAGTGTCTTGCCCAAGGACACAACAAACATGACAGAAATGGCAGGGCGGAGATCGAACCGCCAACCCTTTGAACATTGGCCGACCCGCTCTACCACCTGAGCCAATAATATGAATTACTGCTTCATTGTAGTTAACAAACCTTGATCTTCTTAAAGTCCACAGGTCTTCTGATCAGCTCATAGTATTCTGGTAGCTCCTTCCTGGACGGTAACTGGACAAACACCTGGCTGAGTTGTCTTCCTTGCCTACAAAAACACAAAATGAATTTCATTTCATTATCAAATATATTATTACATTAACTAATAAACTACATGTGAACTATGAGTGTATGGGTGTCAAATCATGGGGAATAGAGCACCGCACTGGCACTTTAAGTCAACAAAAAATTATGTTTGTTATTAACTTATCAATTATTTTGACTATAAAAAAAAGGAATTCTTGTAACAATTTGATTAAAATAAACAAATTCAATCCACATACATGTGACACTGCCTGCCTTACTTGAATCTAGAATAAAAGAAAAAATCTACACTGCACTACAGTAAAAGAGAAAATTGGATGAACTTCTAGGAAACCATGTAATTACTTTTACAACTTCGCGAACCTTGGCAACCCTTTGACAGCCAAGCTCATACAGAAACTCCAGGAAAATATACAACTTGTTATCAATGAAAGAAAAATATATATGAAAAGGTGTAAAATTAATGAGACTGTCAGAAAGAAATGGTGTGAAGGTGTGTATGCGTGTGTGTGCATTGCTGTCTCAAACGTGACAATCTTAAAATTCTGCACAAAGTGGCTTCAAATGGGGAGCAAGAGATAAGGGAGAAAAAATAATTAACCAAGTTGGAAGCAATAATCCTCACAATTGAAAGGTGAGTAAAGACACACACACACACACACACACACACACACACACAGACACTCTGAGAGAAAAATAAATTATAATACTTATAGTGAATAATGCTTTCTGACCTTGTTGAATGAATTACAATGATGCCTCTAAAAGTATGAGTGATGTCTTCTTCATATATATTATAAATATAAATGACACAAAGCAATTCAACTATAAATTGCTTGGGGCCAAGCTGGCTCTGTAAAGTAAAGCAAGGTTAACAACACGTAATGGAAATAATTACAATGTGGCAACACACGCCTGATGATAGAGTAAAAACATAGAAGGTCATAATATGAGTGGGGCGTTATAAAAAAGCACCGAGATGATACAATGTTTGTCCTTCAATTAAACAATAACATACACACTCCATAGCTGTTCACCAGTCACTTAAGCACCAATTAACATACTCCATACATTCAGGAAATGTGTGTGTGTGTGTGTGTGTGTGTGTGTGTGTGTGTGTGTGTGTGTGTGTGAAATAGCTGCTAATTAAGGGTTACTTTCAACCCAACGTCAAATGCCTTAAAGGTCCATATTATATTTATACACTAAGCATGTGCAATGCTTTATGCATGGTTGCCAGGTTGCAGTACACAGCTGCATTAACAAGTTGATATTTACAATTATGTGAGAAATCAAAATACCCTTGAATTATTACCCTCCTGTGTCAAGAGATGAACATTAATATCAAAATATCATATAATATATAAATATCAAAAGGGAAAAATTAGTGAAGATCAAAGAGCTTTTTAAACTTTGATTGCTCATTTTAGTCATATCAATTGTTTCTTAAACTGCTTTGTTTCCACTCCCACAAAGGTTTTCTATGCCTACAGCAAGGTCCTTGCAAAACGGATCCAATTTTTAAAGGTTAAATTCTGCCAACAGAGACTTCTCAGTGTTATGTTTCGACACATTATTAGCATAAACTCAAGGTGTTCGTTTTGTATGATTTCGTAATTCAAACTATGCTGTCAGGCCAAGTGGAGTTAATTTGAAGATTGCCTGTTGCAACCTTTTAAGTGCCTCTAAATAAGTGATATTGAAATAGGACCAAAATTGTTAAAATCATGGACCAGCTGGGCAAAGCTGTTCAAGGAAAAAAGTTAGCGAAATTGATTCTCTTTGGCATGATTACTGATGATTTGGCGGGATTACTTTTTAAACAAATAGAAAGTGGTTTTGGATCAGAAGTCTTTTGATGTGAAAAAAATCAAAATACAGTACTGTGTGAAAGTTTGTGAACCCCTTGAACCTTTTGTAATTTTATTTATTTTTACCTATTATTAATTAATTTTTATCAATACCAGTATTTTTTATATGAAATAACAGATGTTTGTTTATAAATTCAACATTTTTCTTTTCCAGAAATCAATTGTTAAAATACATAAAACAAATGATTTGCCAACTGTTGTATGTGCAAACGTTTATGAACCCTGAGCTGCATTGCTTAAATCGAGCAGGTTGACACAATCAGGTGGGCCAAATTGATTGATGAAATAGACCAATGTAATGAGAGATCTTTAGGGAAGAAATTGGGTGGCACTAGATAAAACAGAGATAAAACCAGGTCAGTTGAGGCTCACCAAAGTGAACCCATACAGGTCAGACATGCTAAAAGGGAAAAAAATCTCAGAGGATCTCAGGAAAAGAGTTTTGATGTTGCACATTTGTCTGGGGACAGCTATAAATTCATAAAAAAAAATTAAGCTCTATCGGTCCACCGTGAGACAAATCATCTACAAATGGAGAGCTTTAAGAGTGACTTAACATCTGCCTAGAAGTGGACTTCCTTCAAAAATATCCTCAAGCGCCACAAGAAAAGTGATTTTTCAGGTAAAAGCCAACCCAAACATTACATCTGGAGATTTGCAGACAATTTGACACCACCATTCTTCACTTGGGAGAAGGTTCTCTTGGTGGTAGGCAGAATTGCGTTTTTGCCCAAACATGGCGGTTTTGGTTATGACCAAACAGTTCAATTTTGGACTAATCTTAATCTGTCCACAGAATAAGACTTCAGGTATCTCCAGGTGCTCTCTGGCAAAGTTGTGACAAGCAGTTTTGTTCTTTTTTGAGAGCAGAGGCTTCTTCACCAACCATACCATGAAAGCCATTTTGACTGAGTTTTCTTCTTATTGTGGAACCATGCACATCTGTCCCAGATGCTGCAAGAGAGGTCTGCAAATCACTAGATGTAATGTTTGGGTTGGCTTTTAAATGAAAAATCACTTTTCGTGTGGCGCTTGTGGATATTTTGGAAGGAAGTCTACTTCTAGGCAGATGTTCAGTCACTCTTAAACCTCTCCATTTGTAGATAATTTGCCTCACGGTGGACCGATGGAGCTCAAACTTTTTTTAAAATAATTTACAGCTGTCCCCAGACAAATGTGCAGCATCACAACTCTATTCCTGAGATCGTCAGAGATTTGTTTCCCTTTTAGCATGTCTGACCTGTATGGGTTCACTTTGGTGGGCCTAAACTGACCTGGTTTTATCTATGTTGTATCTAGTGCCGCCCAATTTCTTACATAAAGATCTCTCACTACATTGGTCCATTTCATGACTCAATTTGGCCCATCTGATTGTGTTTACTTGTTTGATTTAAGCAATGCAGCTTAGGGTTCACAAACTTTTGCACATACAACAGTTGTCAAATAATTTGTTTGATCTGTTTTAACAATTGATTTCTGGGAAAGAAAAATGTTGAATTGATAAACAAACATATGTTATTTCATATAAAAATACTGGTATTGATAAAAATTAATGAATAATGGTAAAAATAAACTCTTTAGAGGCATATGTTTGAATAAAATTAACATTTTGATTTTATAATATAAACTACTGACAACATTTCTACCAAATTCACAATAAAAATATTGTCATTTAGAGCATTTTCACTAAGTTATGTAGAGATGAACATTTAAGAAAAATCCAGTCGATCTCTTAATTTTTTCCGCGGCTGTATTAGGAGATAAACACACTGACTTCTTCCCAAATGGTAGACGGCTTGAAGCGAGACTGCAACCTCAGATCTGCCATAATCAATATCTATATTAATAAACTGGCAATTGTCAATGGTGCAATCACCATTCAAAACACAGAAATAATGTGTTTGTTTCATGTAGATTTCATATGATGTCTCCTACTAAAGAAAGTCTGCAGCAGAAAATGGGCTTTGTCGATCAGTATTAACAATAAGTGGACCCTATATTAAATGAGCCCATATTTAAAATATTGGGACCAAAATAGAGCAAAATAATACCTTTGATAACCTTGGTTTAATGATTAGATCCACAGGAAACCTCTGCTCTGCTGTACAGAAACTCACAGAGAAGCTAGAAAGGGCTTCATCATCCAAACAGCCGACAATTGATTATATCTTGGTCGACTGATACATGACTTGTCATCAAAACCTTAAATTTAAGTTGCTAATGTTCTAGTTTAAGACATAAGATTATGGCTCAATGCATCACATCATCATATGCAAATAATGTATTTCCATTCAAATCTAAAAGAGTCACACAACTGACTTTAAGTAATGAATGAACACAGAAAGCGTTCAGACTATAAATGAATAGAATGGATTCACAATAAGTCATCTTGTCCAATTTTCTTTTAAATAGCACATCAGTTCAAAAACAAAGTCTACTTTTGATGAGCACAGCTAAAAAGATATTTTAAGTCATATAAAAAGATAAAGAAAACATAATCTATTTTAATGGCTTTGGACAGCACAACAGTAAAACAACTGAGAATTAAAAGCAGCATCAACATCTGTGTGACACACTTCATTTGAAATCAAAGGGATGTCTGTTGAGATGTTTTGTCAGGATTCTCTAACACAGTGAAATCTTAATTAAAACCTCCTACGAGGAACTGTAAGATGTTTATGAAACGGTCTCAATGTTTCTCTGATGATTATAAATTACCTGTACAGCAAACGGGTGAAAACATCAGTGAAATAAATGCTATCCTGATAAATGTATTGTTAGTGCCTTTGCTCTGGTACTATTTCCTCGGAACTTCGACAAAACAATTTACCGCAGCCAGACGGGAAAATCCTGTGTTTCCTTAACGGTACTTAATCAAAGTTTACTTTAATAATAATAATATGACAATGGCTTTGCCATTGTCATATTACTATTATTAATCTGACAAAGTCACATGTAAATACATGAATCGCAGTGCGTCCATCGGTTACTCTTTCACTCACTTACTAAACAAATGCACGCTCTGCCGGCGCACGCTAGCAAAGATCTTGAGGTCAGCAGACGCTAGTGTCATAAAAACTCTACCACTTTTGTCCGAAGAGGGCGCAAGAATAAACAAAAACTTAAAGCTACGTTAAGTTTATGAAGGAATTAGAGCTTGGACTTTTGCCTGTTATATAAAAAAAATAAAAAATAAAAATAAAAGTTATCATTTTGTTGAATTTAAAAATAACTGTGAATTAATTTAAGTTGCACTAATGTTTGACTCAATGCAGATTGTAGGTTTGTTTTGTGTTAAGGGTTTAAAAATTTAAACCTAGGAATCTTAGTCTATAAAGTCTAGTAAAGTGAGAGTAGAGGCAGAGTAGTCATTGAGATGCTCTGGGATGAAGAACCATCAACTGAGAGAGGAAAGAATTTGACTTCTGGAACACCAGGTAGCACTTTCCTGGAAAGGCTCCCGCATAGTAAGTCGGCCAGCCAGAGCATATTTCAGGGAGGGAAACAACCAATGCAAAAGGAAAAATCTGCAGACAGGAGAATTTACCACTAAGACACACACACACACACACACACACACACACACACACACACACACACACACACACACACACACACACACACACACTAACTCTTAGGACTGTTGGACTGAAAATACAAGGATGTTTATCAGTCACACAAGACATGACTTCATGTCTGTTCGAAAATCTGTAACTTCCATTGGAATTTTAAAGCACATTCTCACAATTAGAGCCACTTCTTTCCAACTACAAATTATTTTTCCGAAAGTTTACAAATGGTTCAAATGTGCCTCAACTAATCTTAATGTTTAATTCAGACACAAAGCTCTCCATCACAGCAGGGACCCATATTGGCCCCATTAAATATAATTGTATGTAAAATAACCCAATAGCCTTTTAGAAGTCTAAATGAATACATTAACACTTCGCAAAGAAAGCAGAGATGTTTGGGTTTGTTATTCACAGTCGGTGCCCCCCCCCCCTCCTACAGATGAAAGTAGTATTGAAGTGAGTATGGAAGTTATTCAGTCCTTCGGCCATAACAAAGGTTTTGTGAAGAAATAACAGGAGGATATGATGGAGGTTTATGAAATCAAAAAACATTTCATGCTACGAAGGCTTGTGGATCTTATTTTCTGTTTTTATTCTTAAGCCTAGAGAAGATGCCTTGTTGTCAAAATCACTTTGTCAAATTCAGTGAATATCTCCTCAGAATCCGCTACCTGGCTGTCTGTACTGTGTGTGTGTGTGCGCTGAAAAAAAATCTGGTTTTAATACACAGCCTAGACTTTGTAACCTGGTATGTAATCAAAGGGGGGGGGGGGCACTGTTTCCAGTAACATACCAGTTTAGAGAGCCTAAGCTGTGTATGTACACCAGATTCAGCGCTTACACAGTACTGTATTAGTCCTCCATCGACCACAGTCACACCCTAAAGCACAAACAATGTAATTAGATGTTAAGTTGTAAGTACAGTGGTGTGACACTTAACAAGATGTTGAGGTTGCAGGTACATTGATTAACACTGAAATGAATCTGTTCAGTCAGATCAGACACATAAGGAGCACAGCTGACGGGCACTGGAGCTGGTGACCAGATGGTGGTTGTTGATTTATAGTGAAGGAAATCAAGCCAGCTATATATATATTATGACTCAACTTTATAGTCATTTTAGAAGATGGCGGTGTCGGTTAACTGTTTAGAGGTAGTTTCCAATATTTACACTGACCTTATTGGGGGAGAAAATGGGTTTAGACCTTTGAAAAAATCCCTGGTTTTTTTGCTTGCTTTCTCTAGCAATGTTAAACGGTCTGGTGTTGTTTTTTTCCCTGGTAAAAATCAACGAAGCAAATGAGAATGAACATGAAAAACTGCTGCAAAGATAGTGGTCTAAAAACAAAATAGTTCTGTTTGTTGTACTTTTTTTTTAATAAATAAAAATAAATAAATAAAATGTAATTGGCCTTAAACTTTATAAAATGGCAGTTCAGTTAGATTTAAAGGTGGAGTCAGCGGTTCTGGCAAATGCTAGATGTTCTTTTAACAAGAAGGCCTATTGACAACAAGTGTTCTCCAGAACGGCTGACTAAACCTTTAGCCTCATACAGTACGTCGGCCTATATAAATCTCCTTACCCGTCTCTGTAGTTGATGACTGTGTCGATGATGGTGTTCATCTGCTTGGTGAGTTTGGGCGGGTTGGGAGAGAGCTTCTCTGCGGGCGGACGTCCACGCTTCTTCTTGGCCTTGGAGCTGCTCCCCTCCTCTCGGCTCGATGAGTCTTTGTCCGGACGTCTCTTACGTTTGCGCTTTTTCAGCCGGATCTCCTCCTCCATCTCCTCCAGGTTTCCGTCCTCGACAGCCTGAAGTCGACAAGATTTTTTTTTTACATATTTTATTTAAATTTTAAAGCTATATTGTGTAACTTTTTCATATTAATGTAATGTTGGCTACATTCAAGCCATCGCCAAACGATTTGATACAAAGTTGAAAGCCTATTGGCCCAACAAAACTCTCTCTGTATTTCCCAGTATGGAAGCGTTAACAAACTGCTGCCCCCCCCCTCACTCACTCACTCACTCACTCACTCACTCACTCACTCACTCACTCACTCACTCACTATCGCTTTAATTAGAGCCTTGAACTCTATAGCTTACAACATACTGTGACACAGGTCTCAGACTTCCTTTGTTTAAGCCTCAGTCGATAAAATGGATTCAGACCTCAGATGTCTCTCAGTGGGAGTATGGCAACGTGGTGGATTGTCATTGTATTGTGACTGCACTCAACTGTGGCTTTAACCCAGTCGTTAAGGGCAGTTTTGATGACGATCAAAGAAATCATTCGTTTTTTGACAACGTTAAGCCTTTTGAGGAAGTACTGAGCTTTTACTGAGAAGAGGGAGGATAAACCCTGATTCCTGATTTATCTGTGGGAGCAGTGAAACAAAATACAAAAAAACGTCTAAGAAATTAAACTTAAACTGCAGGTTAATGATAATCTGAAATATGAAACACATTAGACGGAAACGTACACCCACTGAGCGACTGAGGAAGTGTGGCATTCAAACAGGTGTGCAATGCAAAGACGTTATGTTAATTATGCAAATCGATTTCATGCAAATCAAATCAGTTGTGGGCTTTATTACACTAGATTGCTAAAATTAACCACATTGGTGCAGGATAAAGAAATGGAAAAAATAAACAAACTTTATCGACGGTTCTGCAGCCACTGTTCTATGACGATTAATACTGATTCTGATTCAGATTTTTTACGCTCAATAAATAATGAAAACAGCATAACTTGCAGTTGAATAAACAAATATTATGTTATTGACTGAGTTACAGAAGTTACATTTATCACCATATTTGCTCTTTCATTTCTCAGAAAACGATTAAAGCCTCTGGGAACCTGGTCTAAACTGGTTTTGTGTTCATTTAACATAACTGCTGTGATCCTATTGGTGTGGGGAGGGGAGGTGGGTGGGGTGGATGGATGCGCTTTGCGATTGTTCTATTTGTGTGCGCTGTTTGTAGCCTGGTCCTACCAGACCACCGTACTTCATTTCATTTGTACAGAAGCTGTTAAAGTTTAAAACTGTTGGATCTGCCCAGTGCCACTCTAGATCTGCGGCCCAATCGCATTAGCTTTGATCATGACGTATGTCATGCACCAGCTTCTGACTACAACTGAAACTAGCGCACGTCATTGTTCTCTGTTCGCTGATAGGACAGGTAAAAAATCTGCCGGAGAAAACCTGCGAATATACCGCAGACCCAGACTGACTACTGAAGGGAAATGAAAATTGAGCGGCAGTAGGTAGGCGGGTGGTGCCAGACTAAGCTGTTTGTGCAGGCTGTGAAGAAAACAAAAACCCAATAAATATATGTTTGAAAAAATAAAAATCAATATACTGTATGATATCAGCGTTTGCTGTCTCAATAAGCTTTAGAAGGATTTTGTGGATTTGGGTTTACAAGGGGCTTTAAATGTCATATAATCAAACGTTTACCCGTAGCCACTGTTTCTCTGTCATCGCGTCACTGTAGTCGACGTCACGGCGACAGCGGGATCCTCGTCCGAACAGCTTCTCCTTCTCCTCCTCGTAGGTCAGACGCTCCACCTCGTCGTCGTCCTTGATGATCCAAGATGGCAGCTCGTCCTCCTCCATCAGACGCGGCTTACGCTTCGGGTTCCGGGCGTGTTCCCGACGCCGGTCCAAGTCCATACGCTACGGACACAAAAAAGGGAAATTGCATCTGGTCAAATAGCAGCTGGTGACACAATTCTTGTTTCTTTTACGCTGATATCACCAACACATTTTTTATTTCTTTATTTTAATTTTTTCTAAACCTTTATTTATACAGGTAAATCCCATTGAGACCGAAGACTCTTTTTCAAGGGAGACCTATTCCCATCCCCACTGTGTTAACACAGTGGGGATGGGAACATTAACACACACATTAATACACAGATAGCAGGCTAACTATTGGGAGCAATTTAGGGGTCAGTGTCTTGCAATTCGACATGTGGTGGGGGGATCGAATCATCGACCCTGTAGCAGAGGGTCAACCACCCAACCCACTTCGCCACAGCCGCCCTCACTAGATGGATGAATCAAATATGATCAGGCCATGCTGTATTATTACCAAAGCTAATCTGACACAGTTCTTAAGCAGTCTCAGTCTCTGCCTTTGCCCCAATGTTTTATTAATTTTTGGGAGCGCACATGTTGGCTCGTGGTAGGCTCTTGCACTATGCTGTAACTTCTGAATAAATTAACTATAAATCCAGCTTTAGGATTGGATATATCAAATGCCTCTACAGACGAAACCCTTTGCCTCCAAATGCTTAGGAAGATTTCATAACAAGCAAATATGAGTTTAAATGAAAAGAAAGATGTGGTGACACCACCAGGAACCAGTGAAGCCTGAAGTAGTGGGTAGGAAGTTTGCCTCTGGTGTGCAGGGTCGGAGGTTCGATCCCCCGTCTCCCCGCCACATGTCGAAGTGTCCCTGGGCAAGACACTGAACCCCGAATTGCTCCCGATAGTTAGCTTAGTTAGCTTAGCACCCTAGTGCTAAGCCTACCCTGCGTGGTAGCTGCTGCTATCGGTGTATGAATGTGTGTGTGACTGGGTGAATGTGTACAAAAAACAATGTAAAGCGCTTTGAGTCTGTGATAAACGGAGATATAGCGCTATACAAGTCCATTTACCATTTACCATTTTACCAGTAGTGTAATGGTTAAAGCTGGGGTATATGATTTCTGATTGGTCAAAGTTAACATGAGCTGACACTTTGACCAATCAGAGCAAAGCTCTAATTCTCTGTTCTTATGTTCTGTTCTGTCTGGCTGTTGGGACTGTCTATTCACTTTGGAACGACTGTGTTGGTGTAGAGCGTGTCAGGGAGGGACCATAGGGGAGGGACCAAAGAGAACAAGTGGAGCGGTAGAGGTATTTGGATTCGAATCTCTATCCCAACTGCCATTTTCTCCCCAAATCCTCCACCCCAGCTTTAACACACACTTGATTTTGAACTTCATAAAGTATTAAGCACACCAGCAGTCTCCCCAGAGACAAAGCTACTAAGCACTAATCATTTAAAACAGAAATTGTCTCAGAGTTGCTTAGTGTCAAACTGTCTGTGCATGAAGTGTTGAGCCTTGTATCCAAGGCGATTAAATAATTTATTACGCAAGAAGAAGCATCTGGCTGGGGACGGCTGCTGCACTCTGAAGGTGCACAAACAAAAGGTGATATTTAAACGGAGTAACTGTCTTGACATGGAGGACAAGCTATCGATGACGATGACACCCTACCCACTGAGCTACGGGTGCCCCACTTTGGCTTGTCTTACCATGAAGATCTCAAACTCCTCTTCACTGCGGGCTATCATCTGGTTGAGGGTCTCATCGTCAGGCACTTCGTCTTCTTCCTGGAATCACATTTTGAAAACAAATCAGACTCTCCTGAGGGCATTGGAGTCTTAAGTTTTTAAATGTTTCAGCAAAAACAGAAAAGACACACACACATGCTCCATTCAAAACAATTCAGCTGAGATTGAGTCTAATGGCGGAGATTGAATTTCAAAACCACTTGTATTAGTGAAGGATTTTGTAAACCCGCTCATCCAAGTAGATGTCACTGGGCCCGCAGTAATTCAATCATAAGCAGCATGCATAATTCAACTAGCGGGAAGGAAATAGTAGATATTAAATATGATATATTAAAAAAATGCCTGATCAAGCACAAATATCTCCTCTAAGAAGTCTTACTTTATCCATAAATAATTTAAATATACAGGAGACACCCAGGAATCTCCAAGTCAAATTTGAGAGTTTTTAATACCTTTATAATGCCACTTAAAATTGTTGCCAACTTCAAGGCCATACTGGCAAAAGTAGGAAAAATATACTGTAACAGAAATTCTGACACATTTTGAGGTACTTTAACTCTATACTTGTACTCACATTGATTCCACACACATTGATATACTGCATACACAATTGCTTTGTGACGTGCATGTGTATACTCTTAATTGCTATCAAGACCCCGCTTGTACCTGTATGTAAGTTGCAAACTCAGACCGCACCTCATTCTGTTCCTCGTGTTCTAGAATGGCTTGGAGGAAGACGCGGCGCTCCTGACCCGAGGACTTCTGGTCGAACATTCCGGCCTGGATGACCTTCTGATCCACATTCAGTTTGTACTTAGCGGCGGCCAGGATCTTCTCCTCCACACTGTTCAGGGTGCACAGACGCAGCACGCGCACCTCGTTCTGCTGCCCGATGCGGTGAGCTCGGTCCTGGGCCTGAAGGTCCTAGGAACAACCGCACATCCAAGTGATAAGATCATGTCAACTGTCTATATTTAAAAGAGTACATTTATTAACACATTTCAAGATGAGAACAGGTGCCAGAATAAATGTTTGGTGAGGGACACATTTTTTGGTTCAGTTGATCAAATTAAACATTTCATTAAAATCCAGCTCTTAGCTCGGTCCTGGGCCTGCAGGCCCTGGAAACAACACAATCATGTGGTGGTGGGATGGCCTAGAGGAAAGGTGGCCGACCAGTTACCATGAGGTCGCTGGTTCGACCCCTGGCACTGCTCCTCAGGTTTTTATTGTGTTAACTCAATCAGTGGCAACTACCAAGAACAGCCGACACTATAACAAACACTAGACATTTTCTACAGTACAATCACTTATCATTCACACACTCTGAAAAGTACCATCCATCCTTTACATGTTACAAATGAGAGTGAAATCTACTAGTGCACAACTGTACTTGATGTGGGTTCCAGTCACTGTCAAAGATGACAACAGTGTCGGCGGCTTGCAGGTTGAGGCCGAGGCCGCCGGCTCTGGTGCTCAGCAGGAAGATGAAGTACTGCGATCCCGGCTCGTTGAACTTCTTCAGCAGCAAAGCTCTGTCGTCAGATTTTGTGGTTCCTGGAACACCAGACATCATCGTTTTATTAAAGATATTATAATTTGGCAATTTCAATGATTGACAGTGTGGTGAGACAGAGATGAAATGGGTTAGAGAGAGGGGAATGACATGCAGAGAAAGACCACGGACCGGATTCAAATCTGGGTCGGCCTTAGGAGGACTGACCCTCTATGGGGGGGACGCTCTAACCACTACACCGCTACACCACAAGCGCCTTCAACATCGTTTTCAAATGCTTAGATTTTTACAATTGAAAATGTCACTGTATTACGACAAAGGTTATTAATTCTGCTTCTTCTACTGTGCTGCATCTATGACCAATTAAACTGTTTCTGTGCTCGTCTGAAAAGGGCAGGCAATGGCTTTTGTTAATCAAGGTTCAACCCAACAACCCAACAACTAATTTATATGTCTGATTAAATTATGCTAAACAAGCATGTTCACAGTCCACAGCTGCATATCTCAGAGAAGTCTCTTCAAAGAAGGTTGTATTTTGAACTTGCTTTATGAAAGCTGATCATAGGAATGATTCACTGATTCTTTTAATTAATTTCTTTCCTTGGTTGTAGACTAAATTAATAAGAATGTGAACACATTTTAACTTTGTTTTGTTTTACCTCATAGTAGAATAAGTAGAATGTATGTCTGTCGGTGTGCCTTTAATGTGAGAACTAAATAAAAGAAGAAAGTTACTGCAAGGCGGTAAGAAGCTAGACATGTATTGTTAAGTATAGGTGGAATATTACCGTTGAGACGTAGATACTGAAAGTTGCGGTAGCCTAAGTAAAAACACTCTTTCTGCCTTTTCTCAGGCAAGGATGAAGCAATTTCTAACATTTATGCAAATATATACTACATGGATCTCAGAGATCAATACAACTTCATATTTCCACCGGTGAAGTAGGTCTTTAAGTATAGGTGTGATCTTACCGTCGAGACGTAGATACTGGAAGTTGCGGTAGCCTAAGTAGTCCTCCAAGATGGTCATGAGCGAGGTCATCTGGCAGAAGAGCAGGACTCTGTGGGTGGTGGCGTGGAGCTTGGGCAGGATGCGATCCAGCAGCTCAAACTTCCCAGAGGCTCGATACAGCTCGTGGCTGAGTGAGTGGAGGGGATCAGGAAAAACATTCAAAATAATTATTAATCTTATTCAGGCTTCTTGTCTAGCTGGAAAAGCGCTATATAAATCCAATGTATTATCATTTTTATTTTTTTAAAGGTTCATTTTCAAGCTTTATTAGATAGAGTTGAAATGGGGAGACAGAGAGAGGGGGGTGGACACGCAGTAAAGGTCCCCGGGTCGGATTCAAACCTGCGACCACTGCAACGAGGTCTGAGCCAATATGGTATGCGCTCTATCCACTACACCACCGGAGCGCCCCAATGAACTATTAGTTTGACAGTGATGCTTTTTTTTTGAAGGATGAAATGAATGCATTTCTTAAATGTTTGTATGTTTGAGTTATTTACTTTTTTTTTTTATCCATCTGTTTCTATTGCTTTACCCATCTATGTCCACTAGACTTAAAACTGTAATCTACCTATATGACACTTATAAGTTGTCTGTTCATGTATCATGAAACAAAGTAGCTATGCCATGTACCAACTTTTGAAAAATGTAATTAAAATGTAATTAAAAAACCTTGTCAAAACCTGGCACATATATTTGCCAACAGAGGGCTCAAAGGTTTAGATCCTAAAAGCTGTTAATTTAGCTAGAGCCTTTAGACTGTAGCACATATTAAAAATAAAAAAACTCAACCAGCCCCAACTAGCACTGATTCAAGTGATTTATCAGTTTTTGTGCCAAATGTTAATGGAGTTAGTTAAAATAACCACTTTCATACTTTCCATCGTGGCATAGAAACATTATAATCAACAGGAAATGCTTTAATTTATCACAAATGGTTGAGTTGAACCAAGATAAGTTTGTGATATCCACTGCGAGGCTCATACGAAGGACACATGGACAGACCACACAGCTCATTATTTTTAATTTGTCATTTTCAGTCAGTTAGGTCACAACCGGTTACAAACAGATACCACCCGCCGTGTCAACAATATTTTTCTCTATCAGAAAAAACACTGTTGAAATGAAGGTAGGCGGGTGAAACATGTAATTGCTAGCAACCTCCACCCCCTTGAAAATTGTTTCTCTTGTGGTAATAGTAGTAATTTTATTTTATTTAAATGTATGTCAACAGTTTTCCAGTAGAAATACACATATGAATAAATAAATAGCAAAACCCTAACCACTAATGCACTTGTCTACATCTGAAATTTATTTTTGAGATAGAGGTGTGTAACAATGTGTAGAAAGGCAAAGCTAGCATTTTTCTATCCATAGAGAAGTGAACATCCAGTGGCTATACTGCATCTTAATTGTCACTTCCATTTTTTTATTTTAACTGTCCTTATTTTAATACTTTTAACTATGTTTTAACCAGTCATATTGTCTGTAGTACACTTTTTGTAATATACCCAATTAGAACATTTTGTTTCAAATTGTGTGATGTATTTTCACAACACCATTGCAAATACAGAGCATTCTCCAAATGATCCTTGAAGATTAAATAAAGATTGATTTAATGAATGTGAGTAAATATAATTCCTGACACGATTGCAACATTCATTTTCACGCATCTGGTCTGAGGTGAATTTCTGATATGAATAATTTATAACTGGGGCCAAGTGCCAAGTAATGCAGAGCCATAACAATTATCTGACGGAGTGTTTAGTACTGAACCTTTTTCCTTGAGCCTCACACAAAGCCAGAAGGGGATTTGTCAAACCTTGACAATGTTGCCGCAAACACTGTGTTGTTAATTAAGCTAATCTGGGCGTCAATACGTTTGTTTGTTTGTTTGTGACTGTGCATTTGGTTCAGAAAAGAAACCCCTGGACTATGGGATAAAGGCCGGTTTGTTTATAAACAAGCTCAACTTGGGAGGATTTTCCAAAATAATTTAGAAAATATAAATATTACTATACTATACCTGTTAAAAACCATTTTTTTTTAAATTCCACAATAAAGTTATTAAAACAGCTGTCTTTATCATTGAAAGGCATCAATAGGGAATTAACTGGTAATATAATACTTTAACTTTTCAGCATCCTCCTATTCAAAGGCTGGTTCATGAATGAAAATATAGTGAAACAGTCGTAACACTAATACTTATATATTAATACACACTCAGAAATGTATGTATATAGTTTGCAATAAATCATTTAATACATTTTGTATGGTTCTTTTACATGTTCAATAGAAAGAGTACATACATTTTTTTTACAAGTTTTTAATATCATATACAGTCATATGAAAAAGTTTGGGAACCCCTCTCAGCCGGCATTATAATTGACTCTGCTTTCACAAAAAAAATATAAAAGTGGTATGTCTTTAATTTACCAGGAACAGCTAAGTACTGGGATGTTTTCCAAACAAAGATTTTTTGAAAAGCAGTATTTGGTTGTATGAAATAAAATAAAATGTGAAAAACTGGCTGTGCAAAAATGTGGGTACCCTTGTGGTTTCGTTGATTTTAATGCCTGTAACAGCATGTAAAACTGATGACTTTAAACACAAAGTTGGTTGGATTATGTTGTTAAGCCTTGAACCTCATAGAAATGTCTGTTTAATCATGAGAAAATGTATTTTAGGTGCCTAAATGCAAGTTGCACTTTTCTTTGACTCTCTGCTGAAGTAAGACAGAATGGGATCATCAAAACAGAAAGCAGAGTCAATTATAATGCCGGCTGAGAGGGGTTCCCAAACTTTTTCATATGACTGTAAATAATACATCTTTCAAGGCTTTGTTCACAGAACACAATCCTGATCCAGTATCAGTCTGGTTTTGACTATTAAGAACCAGAGTGACAAAAAAATCTAGATTCTGTCATTTAAAATGCTTTGAATGGGAAACATATTTTTATATAAACTATTTTTTTCCTACTTACCCATTGATGATGCCGTTTGGATATCCCAAGTGCTCAGCGAAAGATTCCTACGACAAGAGAGAATGTTTACAATATACTGGTTCAAATAAGGAGAGGCTGTCACACTAATTCACACATTTAAATTGGCTGTCTAGTGTATACCAAACCTTGTTCTGAGCTATTTAAAAAAACTAAATGTCAGGACGTTTGTGTTCCCTTAAGAGAGACAGACAGCCTATTAGTTTCTTCGTAAATTAAATCAGTCTGTATACTAAAGTTTTCTCATTAACGAGTTGTTTTAAAGTTATAAACCTGCAGGCAACAACAGTCCTTCAATTAAAAAGAAATATGTCAATTAAGTTTTGACTCGATCGTTAATTCAGTCCAGGAACAAGTTTAACAAGATATCAAATTTGAATTCAGGAATAAGTCAAATTTTTATAAAATAGCTGACATCATACAAGCGTTGATAAGGGATGTATCAAAATGTGTACTTAGTTTAAAAGTCATGAACAATTGTTAAGGGTACAAGCTAAGGGTCTAAGGGCAGGGTGTCTTACTGTATGGAATGTAAAGCCCACTGAGGCAAATGTCTATTTGTGATATTGGGCTATACAAATAAAACTGATTTGATTTGATTTGATTTGATCAATTAGCTGGTAATTACAGTAGGTAAATGACAAAGACATACTTCAGTGTAAATCAGTTTGGAGTGTAAGTATTCAAATGCTGTTAACAGCCAATAAGTTGAGCTAGCACAACTCACCTCAATGTGTGGGAACATGTAAGGATGGTTACAGATCTTCTTCAGCTGCATGATGGTGTTCATCAGGGTCTTTGCGCCTCCTTTACCCTGGAGGAAAAATTACAACATAGATAAGGTAAATGAATGGGTTGGAAACTGCATTTTACAAATTCACTACTGACAAGAAAATTCCATTGTTAACACACAACCTAGGTTCTGTGAACGGGCTAGCTACAGTGTTTACATACTTGTTTACAGAGCCAAGTAAATGTTGAGTGAACAAACAGTACTGACAGGTTGCGTATGTTGATTTGGACGACAAAGTTATTTTGTCGACAAGCATTCTCCAGAATCGCTGACTCCACCTTGAAGTCGATAATTTCAAACTTGTAAGGCAGGCCGTTGCTATTTACAAATCCAACGGTTATGGATCAACATTATCATTATTTTTTGAATTACATTACATGTCATTTAGCAGACGCTTTTATCCAAAGCGACTTACAACTGGAGCACACATTCATACACCAATAGCAGCAGCTACCACGTAGGGTTATTGGGCAATTTAGGGTTGTGTTAGTGTCTTGCCCAGGGACACTTGGTCATGTGGCGGGGAGACGGGGGATCGAACCACCGACCCTGCAGTTGCGGGTCGACCACGCTACCCACTTAGCTACATACCCCATACATTCGTTTGAATTCATCTTTCTGGCCAACAGGCAAATGTAAGTCAGATATTTCTTTTAGCTCTGTTTTGGATCCCTACCGATTCCTGAGGGAATTATCTTTCTCTTTAGCTGTTACACGCTCCACTTAATTCAGTAGCTTGTCCCTGACTTTCTCTGTACCTTAGTGCTGAGCAGGTAATGAACGGTGGGGTTTTACATCCCTGCGGCAACCGAAAACATTACTGTGAGGACGCAGTGGGAGTGAACCAGAGCAGAAAAAGTTAAGGGTCAAACTTATAAGCAATAAGCTGAAAATTGCTATAAAGCTCCGTAAAGCCCTCTGTCTGTGGAACTCTCTCCCACAACCCATCTATGCCACTGACTTTCTACCCACTCCCACTTTCTAGCTGAGTAGGCTATTATTGTTAGACCTATTTGTTTGTTCTTTATGTTGTTACATATGCTGGTCTTAATATGGGTTTACTGTTTGTTTATTCCTTGCTCATTTTGTGTTAAGATACATTAAGTTATGTAGGCATATTTGTCAACTTGACAATGCAATTTAAAATTTAGTTCTGCCTTCTTCTTAAGATTTTTCCCATTAAGATAACATTGTGACAAACAACCCCATAGTGTGTGACAACCGACCCCTTGATGGGGTTGGTTGTCACAATGTGTCAGAGTATCTTGATGGTCAATTACGTCTTCATTACAATAAGATGGAACATGAGAGGGATATACATTTCAAGCCAACACCTTAAGCTTCAATTTAATATAGGAATGACTATTGAAAGATGTTTTGGTGATGAGCAATTCTCACTACAGTAAAAAGTGTGCCTACTTACCCCGTTCTGCCCTATTTTATTTCTCTTCTATATTGCACCAATACTTAAGAATTGCATTGCCAATGACAGCTGCTGTAATAGTGGTGCATATGATAAATCTTCAATCTCAAAACCCACCTCTTCAAATTGGCATACTCTGTGTAATTTTAAGTATTATATTCATTCTTCGATAAGTCTGCTGTTTGTTTTTATTGCTCTGTGTTTATGCTTGCTCTGTTTCATTGTTGTGCATTTGTTTTTATCGTTTACTATTTGAAGATGTAAAGTGACCTTGAGTGGCCTGAAAAGCACTCATGAATAAAAATGGATTATCATGATAAAAGCGGAGAGGAATTCACTCTGCCGGTGCATTGCTACAAGCAACACTTTTCACTGTTTCAAATTGTTATGATAAAAATGAAGATTATTGTTGTTTTCAGTATCTGTAACACCACTGGGAACCCTGTTAAACTTAGTTTCCTTACAAAGTATTGCCTGTTTGAACTGAACAGATTTGAGCTGCGTATTCCAATTTAAATCACAATCCGAGCAGCTGCATTCATTCTCCAGGTGGTCTGAATAAAAGTGTCTTGCACTCCACCGAAATTGAGGTTAAAAGCCAAGATGCAGCCTCACAAGCTGTACTTCTGAGGCAACAACACAACACTGTAACAATACTGTACCTTGTTTATTTCTCTCAAAGATGGAGTCAGGGATTCTGGAGAAAGATCGTTGTCAAAATCACTTCTTCATTGAATATCTCCTCACGATCTGCTACCTGTGTGTACTGTGTGTGCACTGAAAGAAAGTTGTACTGGTGTTGATACACAGCCTAGGCTCTGTAAAGCTACGGTGGGCACATTTTCTGTCATACCCTTTGTTTATATACCAGTTTACATAGCCTATTCTGTGTATTAACACCAGATTTCTTTTTCAGGGCGTACAAAGTACGAACAGGTAGCAGATCGCGAGGAGATATTCACTGATTTTGACAAAAAGTGAAAAAGACAACAAGTGTTTTCCAGAATTACTGACTCCACCTTTGAAAGCAAAAGTGGATCTGAGATGATGCAAGATAACTAGCTGCTTGAAGACCGCAGTGCATTAATGTGGTGACGTAGGGACGAGGGAGGGGACTGCTAACAGCAGTCACTGAAAGGTTGTTAGCTAAAATAACCATTTTGCTTACTTCACCTTTAAACAACAAACTCATTGGGAGAACCTGGTTTCAAACAGCAGGAAACTGTTAGTATTGCTGACATCTAAGCTTTACCGCTCAGTTTGTCAAGATGATCCGCCTATGACAAGATGACACGAGCAGAGGCGCGGGGTGAAGCCAGGGGGGAGGGGGGTCTTGATATGTGTTTACCTTCTTATCCTTCTCCGAGCCGTCAGTGAGGAGAATGCCCTTCTGCATGTGACGGTACAGAACCTTCTGGATGGCAGACATGTCACATTTTATGACATACTCCACCTGGGAACGACAATAGAAAGGGAAAGCATCACTGATTTGAACTGACACCCGCATCTTGATCACTGTCAAATAATTCTTGACACCATGAGGTGAACAAAATAAAAAATTAGATAGAAAATACAAAAGAGAAGGAAAGGAGAGAGGGAAAGGGATATCTAATTAAACTAGCAATACTTTATATACAGTATAAAGAATAATCTCTAAAAGGTGCTCGATTTCTGAGCGATTGTCATGAAATTCAAGTCTGTAAAAGTGTGTTTTTTAACAATATATTTATCGTTTTTTCTTAATTTACACATAAACAAATACTAATTAAATAACAATACAAAAAATAATCTGGTCCATGTTTCTACATGTTTACAAAGGCAGCATTTTAATCATTAGCTGCCCCTGCTGCTGAAGAGGAAGCTGAATACCTGACCTGATTAAAATACATAGGCTACAAAAAAATATTGTAATTGTTTTGAAAACCATACAAAGAAAAGTGATTTATACTTGGAATTGTTCAGTATGGAAATTAAGTTTAAGTTGCAGTCTGCAGCTTAAAGCTTGCTGCTCTGATTAGGCAAGAACATAGAGAGGAGGATGATGTCGAAAGAAATTGGAGAATCATCATTTGATTATTTTGTGTGTGTGTGTGTGTGTGTGTGTGTGTGTGTGTGTGTGTGTGTGTGTGTGTGTGTGTGTGTGTGTGTGTGTGTGTGTGTGTGTGTGTGTGTGTGTGCTACTTACATTGTTTTTATCATTGTCTTTGCCTTCTACGAGTGGTAAAATGATTAATTATTCCCCATTCTATGAGCGCCCTCAGTTACAATGATTTTTAGATAATTTTTTAATTGGACGATTTGTAAAATGGATTTTACTATCATCTCAGATGCCTTATAATGCTTTAAAGATACAATTACCATTAATATTTGATTTCAGTTTATTCCCAAAAGATAAGACTGCAGTTAGCATCAGTAGTAATAAGTCTTCAGAAGTCAGATAATTGCTAAAATAGTGTACTTCCTCAAACATCCTTTTGTAAACATCCTCCATTGACCATTTGTAAACCATGAAATAACAAAGTTAAAGAGATCCTATTATACTACTTTTCTGGTCTTAATTTCTTGTTAAAAACTGCTATAGAGCAACCTGACACGAATCACATCACAAAAAACTATGTAGACTTTCGGGACACTCTTCCTCTTACCCTAGCGAGCACAGCAGTCTCTCTCTACACACTGCTTTGAGCTTCTCCGCCCCTCCCCCCCTGCTGCAAACCCCACTCCATTGTGATTGGTTACCTTCCTTCCAGCAGCGGGAGATTTTCAGGAAGGTGGGGGCATGCAGCCGGAGCATGCCTGAGCAGCATTACCATACATGGAAACATGACAGAAACTACCCGAGCATGACAGAAACTACCCGTAAATTTGAACAAGTTACATCTCGACCGGCTGCCATAGTGTTTAGTGCTCTGCATAGCCACCCCAGACGGTCAGCAGGGAATACGTCTAAATGCATGTACGTAATTATTTGATACTCTAGTATGGTTAAACATGACTATAAATCATTATAACAACGTTTATAGGTCATAAAAGTCGAAAAGTATCACAGGTCCTCTTTAAGGCCCCAGGAACTATACCATTGGGAACTATTTTTGTTAATGGCAAGGCTTATGCTGCATCCACACCAAACGCGTTTGGGGCGGTCACTTTGCATACAAAGTGAATGCACAGACGCGAATAGACGCGAATGCTTCTCGCGCGCCGCTCATTCGCGTGACTTGACAATATTCATCTCACGCAAATTTTTCGCGTGAGGTCCCGCGGTGATTATCACGCGGTTGTTGCGGAGCAACGCAAATTTTCGCGTTTGGTGTGGACGCAGCATTAGGGCCAATCCCATTTCTCATTTTCACCCCTACCCCTTGGCCCTAACCCTGCCAGAGAAAATTGGGACAGCCCTACCCCTTCACATGAATTCGGAGGGGTAGGGCGAAAGGGGTGAATTTGGATTGAGCCTTAGTCCCCTTTGCCATTATTTACTTGGAAGATGTCAATTTAACCAGAACAGTTCAGTCAAACAACAGCGTAGAGTAAACCATGTTAAAACAAAAAAATTGTGATACATCCAATCAAAATGGAAACCTTTGAGCTCCAATCTCACCTTCTCTGGCAGCTGAGACTCCACCTCCTTCTTCAGTCTGCGAAGCAGGAAGGGACGCAGCACCTTGTGCAAACGCCGAATAATCAAGATGGTCTCCTCCTCATTCAGATCCACCTAACAAAGTCAGAAAGAACATTTTAATAAATCACTAATCATTATTTATTAAATTTTAATTTTATTTATACATGTCCCATTGAGACCGGATACTCTTTTACAAGGGAGACCGGTTCCCATTCCCACGTTACCATTCACACACACATTCAGACATCGATAGCAGGCTAATTATCGACATTCACACGAGGCAAAGTGGGTAAAGTGTCTTGCCCAAGGACACAACAACCATGACACAAGTGGCAGGGCGGGGAATCGAACCGCCAACCATTCAAATTGGCCGACCCGCTCTACCACCTGAGCCAGTCGCCCCATTTATTTGATCATGGTTCTTAAACTTGCACTAAATAGGCAACTCCCTGCCCGCCCCTCTTGTGTTGTCTCTGACATGCTCCTTTGTCTGTCTGTTGTTCTACATGTAAATGTTTGTATGGTCTGTGGAATAGCTCTTTGGGATCAATAAAGTTGTTTGAACTTGAACTCGATATCACAGAATGTTGTGTAATGCATTACTCAACAGCAGGAGATAATATTGTACTGCTTAACAAGTTGTGTGACTACCTGAATACTCCTGCTCGTCATATGTATTGAATTTTAGGCATTGTGTTACAGTGGCCACTGGTGAGCCTTTTTGTTAAAATGTACCCTAAGTTTTTGACCATTATTAACTTTTTATTATTTTTTGTCAGCCTCCCAATTCATTTCTATTTGTATTATACTTGTAAAGTGACCCACTAATTAGAGCTCAGTCTGAAACTAATTTGCAAACTCAATTGAACTGGCAAGTTGAATGTTAATGTGAATAAACGTGTTGAAGCAAATAGTTACGGTTCTTTTTTTTTCAATGAGTTGTTATTTGGTTGGGAAAAATAAGTATTTCTTTAACTTTTTTGGGTATAGGTTTCTTTTTCAACATAGGGGAAGGACATATTTATTCTCCTGGATTGTTAAAAAACTTTTGCACATTCAAAACATTTCACATTTTGCCTTTTGCCTTTCATACATTTTTTTTGGAAGACATATCCCCTCCATCCCTCCCGAAAATGTACACCAATGTTCACAAGCATAGCCTTGAATGCTTTGTTCCTCCCATACTACACTACACATCAATAAAAAAACATAATAAACTGGGGGAGAAAAAATAAATAAAAATAAAAAGCACTTAAAAAAGCCTATGACCCCAGGCTATTTCCTTGTAATACTAACCCTCTCTCCTGTCATGGCGAACGGGGCGTTGAACCACTGCTCGAAGGTGCTGCAGCTCTTGAAGATGGTGGGCAGGAGGAAGTTGAGCAGCGCCCACAGCTCGGGCAGTTTGTTCTGCAGCGGCGTCCCGGTGAGGAGGAGCCGCCGCGGGGCCACGTAGTGTGTGTTCAACACCTGGGTCAGCTTACAGTGGTGGTTCTTCATGCGGTGACCCTCGTCCACTATCATGTACTTCCAACGAATCTGTAAGGTGGAAAAAAGGACTTAGAATTGGAACCCTTTGGGGTGCTCCAGTGGCGTAGTGGATAGAGCGCGTACCATATTGGCTCCGACTTTTCATTGCAGTGGTCACAGGTTCAAATCCGACCCGTGGACCTTTAATGCATGTCATCCCCCCTCTCTCTCTCTCTCTCTCTCTCTCCCCCATTTCAACTCTGTACTATCTAAAAAAGCTAGAAAATGCCAAAAAACTATCTTTAAAAACAAAAAGGAATTGGAATCTTTTGGTAACACCACTGCATACAAATAAGATATTTTCCTCACTGGTAGAGCGCGTACCATTAAGGCTAAAAGCTCTTTTCGCATGGGACCCGAGTTCAACTCAGGCGCAAGCTGTTTGCTGCATGTCTTCCCCCTCTCTCTCTTTCCTAATTTCAACCGTAGGCTTAAAGCTATCCAATAACAGTAAAAACACCCCCGAAAAAATATTAAAAAATAAATAAAATGTCCTCCACCTTGTCTTGTTTAATACGGCTATAATAACTGTTTGTGCAGTGTACAAGGGTTTTAAATTGAAATTAAAAAATGATCATGTTTCTCTTATTTGATAAAACAGGCACAATCTTTGCTTACTCTGTGAATTATTTCGACTCTTTGCTTCCAAATATTTATCACAGTCACTGCAGCTTGAACAGAAATGATAACGAACGTCATACAACAAGAACAAAACAGAAAAACAATCTTCAGAAATATAGTAATATATAGTGCTATACTGTTTCCAATTCCTTATAATCACTTGCCTTTTGGATCAGTTAACCAATTAATTTCCTTTTTCAGTCAGATACCCGTTTGGTGTCTAAATCTTACACATAATTTGTACCACACATACATTGTTTACTTCATACATAAATACAAATAAAATATGCCACTGAAGTATGGATGGTCTGTGTAGATTTTGCGATGCATAACACCACTATGTTTGAAATGATTCTAAATTTAGCTTCCCAGTCAAATACAAGGAAATACAGCTAACATCAAAACAGCACAACAAACATAAGACTTGTGCATTAATGTAATAGTAAGTACGATGGACTACTGCAGATCATTGTTCCCCGGTGTCCATGAAAAGTCGATAAATCAATTACAGCTCCTTCAGAGTGCTCCTGCTGCTGCTGACATATTTTAAACTGGAACAAAGAAGAAGAGCTGCCATGTTTTAAAGTTCAGTACTTGTGTCAAGCTAGACTTTTACAGTATGAGCCTAACGATCCGACGCCCTACCAACTGAGCTAAGGGCGCCCCTCAAAGAAAAGGCCAATGTTAATACACAGCCTAGGCACTTTAAACAGTGGGCCCCCTTTGTTTATATACCTGTATACAGAGCATAGGCTTTTCAGCATACATAAAGTATGGACAGGACGCTGATCGTAAGCACATATTCACAGACAAAAGGTGATTTTGACAACAAGCGTTCTCAGGAATCGCTGACTCCACCTTTAACTACTGATTAGGTGGGGTGGGACACTGTGTGTGAATGGCACACAGTGGCATCGAGGTCAAAAGAGAAATTGAATGTGAATTATACAGAGAAGATAAAGCTTTGAATCCCTGTCACCTTGGCCAGTATTTGCTTGTCCTTGATGATGTATTCATAGGTGGTCAGCAGGACGTTGAACTTCCCGCTGCGCAGTTGAGGTACGAGCCCGCGACGCAAAGCAGGGGTGCCCTGCCACGGGGGAAAAGACAGAAAGATAAGACAAGTTCGTTTTGGTAAGTCAGACAAAAGGCAATCAGAGAGTCTTCATTGGAAATCAGAAGAAAATATATTATTGTTACTGTTTTGTTTTTTTACCTTGTAAGCAACTTTGACCACAGAGGGCGCCCACTTGTCAAATTCATAGACCCAGTTAGACATAGTCCTGTAAGAAAAAAAGGGAAAAAAATTATTTCGAAATACTTAAAAGTTCCTTAGAGGAACTTTAAGGGACCCCTAAGAGTCAGAGCATTAATTGAAATGTCTATTATCAAATTTCATATTATAATTGGTTGGATAAACATCAGAGGAGAGAAAAATCCGGCACAGCGCCATAGCTTTCTGAAGCGGACAAATGGCTTGCTGCTCACAATGAGAGACTTTTCTTAAGAGTGGTTTTTGTTCAAAACTAGGCCTCCCGCACGGATCAATCTCTTTGCCCACTGACACACACACACCATCAGTGTAAGAGATTAAGGCTTTACAACACCTATTTAATTCACTGTTCATTTCAAAACTAAATTCAACACAATGGCACTGAGATCAATTTAAGCCTCTGCTGTGCTATTTGACTATTAAAAGCAGCGCACACCAAATTAATGACGCAAAAATGGTTATTAAAAAAAAAAAAAAAGGTTTTGGTTCAATCCTTGCAGGTGTCAATGATCCTATTAAAATATACTAATGAGGTAAATGTGAAATTGGGAATCCAAACACTTCCTCTCAAATGTCTATGTTTGTCTAATTTTCGCTGTGGGTGATTTTCACCCGCTAAGTTCAAAGAAGCGGAGGAAGATCCCAGGAGCATTAACTCATGTTGTGAGTGTTTCTGGGGGAAACGTGATGAAACTAAAAGCACCAAAAACAACTGCACCCTGGTTCCACCTTGAAAACATGGCGTCCAGCTGTGTCAAAGTGAAGGCTAGAATGTTTTAAAGAGGACCTATTATACTTTTTTGACTTTTATGACCTATAAACGTTGTTATAATGATTTACAGTCATGTTTAACCATACTAGCGAGTCAAATAATTACGTACATGCATTTAGACGTATTCCCTGCTGACCGTCTGGGGTGGCTGTGCAGAGCGCTAAACACTAGGGTAGCCGGTCGAGAATTCCCTTGTTCAAATCGGTTCAAATTTCCTGCCATCGTGTCGTCACATTCCCGGATTTTTCCATGTATGGTAATGCTGCAACTTGGTGGCGCGCTCCGGCCATGCCCCCACCTTCCTGCTCTCAAATCTGAGAGAAATGTTCCAGAAGGAAGGTAACCAATCACAACGGAGTGGGGTTTGCAGGAGGGGGGAGGGTGCGGAGATGGCCGAAGCGCAGTGTTGACAGAGCATGCTGAATCGCCCAGATGAGAGGAAGCGTTTCCCGAAAATCTACATCGTTTTTTGTGATGTGATTCGTGTCAGGTTGCTCTATAGCAGTTTTTAACAAGAAATTAAGACCAGAAAAGTAGTATAATAGGAGATCTTTAAAGAGATTACTGGTGTGAAGCGGGGGAAATTAGACATTTTGCAAAGCTAAATCAATAAAGAGATAACAATCTTTTTTTTTTCATCTCATGCCTTTAAAATGAGCAGCAGAAGATGGTGCATAATAGGGGTGTGCACGTGTACACGAGTAACCGTTTAGGAAAAATCAATAAACGAAAACCGTTTAAAAAAAAAATCTTCAAATTTTAAATGTTCTTTTTTTCAAAGTTTTTAAATATGTTCTGGAGACACGCATTTATTGATTTTACATCACTGATAAACTACTTGGGGAGGATAAAAGCTAGTCTGCCCAATCTGTCTGTCCCTCGGCGAGTGTGTGTGAGTGTGTGTGTGTATCGCAAACACGCACACACACACAGGGAGGCGCCGTTCTCGGGCTCGACTCAGCCACGGAAGAGTGATGAAAGATAACCTAAAGATTAAAGTTACCCGGTTGACGTGAACTACGCGCGTAAGTAGCCCGAACTTTATAACACCTGTTCAACCTGCATAAACGTGGACATGTAGAAAGCGATAGGCTATATTAATCAGGAAATTAATGAAGCGCGATAATGACGGCGCACATGACAGGCGAACGCGTATGTGTGTGTGCGCTCGCCTACAGGACGGCGGGCGCACGAGGACAATGACGTCACGGTTAACCGTGTACACGAAAAAAATTCCGTCGTGTACACAGTTAGACATTTTTGTAAACGTTCACACCCCTAGTGCATAATACTCTGGATTGTAATCTAATACTTCTCTGAACAACACATTTTAAACTAACAATTCCCAAATTATTTCTGCCCCAGTTTGAGTTTTTGTTGATTCTAGGAGCAGCTTTGGACGAAATATGTAGTGTTGTCACGAGACCAGCGCCTGCTGACGTGAAAATCTTTGCTAACGCATCTACACTAACGCATCTACATGAGGTAAGCCTTCGGTGATTGTGCATGGATTTAATACCTTGGATTTAATACCTACAACTGTATGTCAAGGTTTTTTCTTTGCAGTAGTATCAACAACTGAAAACATTTCTTAGCTCCTGCGCCAGTGTCGAGGGACGACGGCAGTTTGAAAACGTTGCCGTATTGAGAAATACAGATAATTTGTATGGAGCTGATATGCTTAATAAACTTTGTTTCAACTCGTCTGGCGATGGATTGAATGTAAAAGACATTGATTTATATGAAAAAAGTTACACACTATATCTTTAAGTTTTGTGGAAGCAGTTCAACTTCCATTCTGGCTCCAAAAGAAGGATATATTTCCCTCTGAAAAACCAGAGACCAAATCCTCTCTGTCAAGCAGCCAAGAATGGGCTTTACCAGTGTCAGGGTGTGCAGCTCAAAACAGACAGTGTGAAGAAGAATTCTGACAGCCAGAGAAAAATAATCGTGACAATGTGCCCGTTAGACCAGCTTTAGTCTAGAGGAAGCTACAGTGTATTGTTGTTGTTTTGTTCGCTTGGGGCTGTCTGAGCAGGTTAGTAACTTCACTGCTTTGGTGTCAGTTTGTCTTTGCCATTTACTTAAAAACATCGCTTCCCTGTAGGCAGAAGATGGGTGTGCACACCTGACACTTGAAATTCAATCAAGCTTAATTGCAATTTAGGTAGATCCGTACCTCAATCAAAAAGACGGTACTCCTGACTCGCCCCCTCTTCTCAAATGACAGGCCTGTCTTGTGATTAAAATTAATGAGGTTGGTGTAAATTCAATATGAAATCATTGGCTGACTGCTGCGTACATATTTTAGGCTGTCATCATAACCCTATATTAAGACCGGGGGATGTGTGTGTGTGGCGGGGGGGGGGTAACTGTACTGACGAGAGAGGAACGATGATGAGAAAGGGCCCATTGATTCTCTTGTGTTCCATCAAGTAGGTGATGAGGGCGATGGTTTGGATGGTTTTGCCCAGGCCCATTTCGTCAGCTAGGATTCCGTTCAGATTGTTGTTGTACAAGGACACCATCCATTCCAGGCCCTGGACCTAGATCAAACACAGGAAAAGAAGACAAGCATTTAAAGAAAATATATATATATATATATATATATATATATATATATATATATATATATATATATATATATATATATATATAACACTGTTTTGTATGTATAATTTATTTTAATCCAGGCACATAAAAGACAAGAAAGGTATCCAACAGTGCAGGACAGAGAGCGTTTTGGGCAGTGTTCAAGGGAATACAAAACACTGCATGTCAAACACAGGGAGTTTTTTCTGTGTGAAAAATGGGGCAAAGTACAGGCGTGACAATCGAAACCGGAAAATAAATATATTGAAATCCCCACAAGCTTAAAAGCTCCACAAGAAAACAATTAAAAAGTGAACGTTTTACACTGTTTCCTCCGCAAGGCTACACATTAGATTACAAGCTTTTACATGCGAATGAAGAAGTCAATTTAATGCTTTTCATAGTGAGTGTTTCCAATGCACTTTGATCTCATCTCCACCTTGGCATTTTAATTTTAATTCCAAGTGTTTCAGGCACTGCAGCAAAATATCAACTCTGTAACCAAACGGTGTAGCTCGCCTGTGGCCTAGGGGAAAACAAACTGGAAGAGACAGCGAGGAGAGCGCCGGAAAGGGCACGCAGACAATGGCAAGCTAAAACAGGGTTCCCGGGAAACAATTACCAACCGCGTTTAAGTGAACGAAATCCCAGGAGGGCCAAATCCACAGAAAATAAAAATGGAAGAGGGTCAAAGTTATAATACACTGAGAAATTGTCGGTATAAATGTTGTAGCTTCTGCAAAATACTCTTTGACAATTTAGTTTTGTGACACCTACCGCTGGTGGCACAACAACCAATTATTATAGAGATGAAACCTCTCCAGTTTCCTCCAAGGAGCTGTCACCATATCTCATTTTAAAAGCCTGACGTACATCAAGAGGGCTTGGACAGCAAGATATGCAGCTAATTGGAGGGAAGAAAATAGTAAGCAGAAACCATTTGCCAGTTCCCTATCTCTTGAGATATATTCTCGATTTCACTGCCGTCCCCACTTAAGAGACAAGATCATAGTGTCATGATATTATTATTATTATTATACCTAAACATTCCTCACGTACAAGTGCTACAGTCACACAATGGAATGGCATCTTTACGAGTAGAGAGCCATCTTTTAACTTGATTAAAGGAATACTTCACCCATACGGAACCGGCGTTCTATCATTATAAAATTGTTATTATAATATAATGAATGAGGATTTTCTTCGCTCAGTCTTCTCTCAGTCTTCCCTTGGCCCAGCTGTCCTGCTAATCCTAACCCTACATTTTACCATGTGTGATGTCACACATGGGAAAAGGTAGGGTTAGACAGGCTTAAAACACTCTTTCTGCCTTTTCTCAGGCTAGGATGAACTGATTTCTAAAATGTTGGCACATTCATACTACATAGGATCTCAGAGTTCAATACACCTTCATATTCCCACCGGTGAAGTAGGTCTTTAAGATGGTTGAGTATTCGGTTGTCTTCACACTATCGCTACCATTAAAATGTGCTGCACCGTCAAACCTAAGTAAAAAAAGCCATTCTCTGGTAATAACCTTATATTCTCCAGACTATATAGTGTGAATGAGGGTTAAGACAAGGAACCTTTTTTCTGAAACCATATCATTAAAAATTATTCACAGAAAAAGTGCCAGACAGCCCCATGATGAGCAAGTTCAAAAATACTCCACAAGGCAAATCAAAACAGATCAGGCCTTGTCTAGTGGTGGCAGCCAGGACCAAGACAAGCTGTCAAAGAAGCGTTAGGGGGGTGCTGCTAACTGCAGACCAGACTATCCTAGTGTTCAGAAAACTGTGAATTCCTGCTGCTAAAGTCAAAGCTAATTTGACTAGAAGAATATTGTGGGATTTCTTAAACCTTTGAAAAAAGTTTGACATTGTGGCACAATCTAGTATGGTATAAATAGATAGTGTAAAATGGCTAGAAGTTCACAAGGATAATATCAGTGGCTCTGTGTATTTCCTCTCGTCCTCTTAAAATTCAACTTATTTAATGTTGTGACAACTATCATAATAAATTAACGCTGGATGTTTGATTACTGTAACGTGACAATTGTCCTTTTCAAAAACCCACCTTGGTATTAGTTAAAGAAGAAGTTGTCATTTTAGATTTGATACAAGGCTCCAAAATATGTTTTTTGAAAGTAATCAGTCATGTTTTTTGAAAATCAAAGCCAGGAAGAAATAACTAGTAAAAAAGAGATTGCTCGGCGCAAAGCTGATAAAGATTCATGTTAAAACTGATTGAAAAAAAACATCATGGATGAAAAAAAAAGTTAAATAACAACCACTGCTTTAAAGTGGGTGATAAAAATGGCAAACAGCCGACAGGCTGAAGTCCACAAAATGAGAGGGAATACAAGTGTGTGTGTGTGTGTGTGTGTGTGTGTGTGTGTGTGTGTGTGTGTGTGTGTGTGTGTGTGTGTGTGTGTGTGTGTGTGTGTGTGTGTGTGTGTGTGTGTGTGTGTGTGTGTGTGTGTGTGTGTCTGTTTGTCTGTGTGTACCTGGTAATGTTTGAGCATGCCGTTGATCAGCAGTGTGGACTGCTTCTCCACCCTCTCGATGACAGCATGGGCCACGCCGTAGTAAGAGCCTGTACTGCTGGTCTCTCCAGTAGAAGCAATGTACTCATCATCCACGTCCTGCTTGACTGACCTGAATGTGTGAGTGACCAAAAACCAAAGTTATTGGAAAACCCAGACTAAACAAAAAATAAAAATAAATAAAAAAATGCGCTTGATACATCTCAATGTAGCACTTACATGTGGCACTTTGTAGTTTGGTTTATTTGAAGCTATAGTACTTTCAAGGTTGAATGCACTTAATGGAAGTCGCTTTGGATAAAAGCGTCAGCTAAATAAAATGCAATGTAATGTAATGTCTCTAAGAGTCTCTCTCTAAGGACAAGTCGAGAATATGTATGGTAAGGTCAGTAAGGTTTTATGAAGATATATTTATTTATTTATTTATGTGTTCATTTATTTAGAGTGGCTATGAGGACCTTCCGGTTTCTGTTAATTATAGCGGCTTTTAACTTTTACTGTTTAATATCTTGTTAGACAACACCAAAGTAAAATACTCTAACAAAGAACACTTTGGCCAGGTCATGCTTGTAAAAAAAAAAGTATAATCTCAATGAATTTAATCTCAATGAATTTTAACCTAAAGGATATTGATTGGTTAACTACACTTTCAGTATGCCAAGAATTGGTATTTGGTATTGTTTGTGTTTTTTTCTTACTGATGCAAATCCTGGATGAAAAGAAAGCAGTGCCCGGCCAAGTAAATGTGAGATATGAAAGTGTCATAATGAAAAGTAATACAATACTCGATGATGTGCTCTTCAGCCGCCGAATACGGCTTCTCTCCGCTGGGTTCGATAATCTTCTTGTCCTCCATCTCAGGTTTGGCTCCCTCCTCCTCGTCCTGAAGAGTTAGTAACACTTATCATAGAAGTATACAATATCATCAAAAACAACATACAGTATATTAAAGGTCTAGTATGCGCTGTGTATTAACACTGTGCAGACACAGCAGGGACAGGTATGCACATGTAGCCTGAGTCCCACTGAATAACATTTAGCATGAATTAAAGAACTGCTTGATAGAAAAACTGCTACACATTTCAGGACTATGGTAGTTCATTAAGGAGAAAGTCATTAACCTCATCCTCATATTCTGAGCTGCTCTCGCTGTCAGACCGCGGGGCGACCTCATACCTGGTTTAAAAGGGAAAACAAAGGGAAAAGACAGTAAGAGTTAGAAAATGACATACATTTTCAGCAGAATTAACAGGCATTATGACTCTGATTTGGCAAAACAGTTGGTCTTTTAACAATATTAAAAGGTTGCAAATGAATCCCCCCCTTTCCCTTCTAAAAATACCATTTTATTCTGGCTTCGGCACAAAACAAAAGGGCATATTAAGTGCTTTATTTGAAGAAAAATGCCACATGAAGAACCTCTGGCAATTCAATTAAAAACCACAAAGGCAGAAATATCAGCACTTTAATGGCATAGGCAATGTAGGAGGTTAATAACAATTCCACACAGGGGGGATGAAGCTCAGTTGGTAGGGTGGTCGACCCACAACTACAGGGTTTGTGGTTCGATCCCCCGCCTCCCCTCCACATGTCCAAGTGTCCTTGGGCAAGACACTGAACCCTAAATTGCTCCTGATAGTTAGCTTGCACCCTGCGTGGTAGCTGCTGCTATCGGTGTATTAATGTGTGCTCCAGTTGCAAGTCGCTTTGGATAAAAGTGTCTGCTAAATGACATGTAATGTAAAGTAATTTAATGTAATGTAATATAATGTGAAGTATCTCCTCCTCCTCACCCAGGGTTCATCTCCAGCCAGGCCTCCAGTTGGCTGGATTTAGGAGCCTCTGTTCCCTGAAGAACTTTCCCGGTTTCCGTCTGAATCACTTTGACTGGCAGCTCACTCATCTGGCTGCTCTCATCCAAGGGCTGCAGGATGAAAAAACAACTATTTTATTGTTTGTTTCAATATAACATTGTATTATACACTAACCACACTTTCATTCATTTAAATGTTCTATTTCTCTTCGTTAGCTTTTAATTGTTTGATTTCTATTCTTCGCCTTTCTAATGTGTATTATGTATTTTAATCATGCCCCTGTAAAGCACTTTGAATGGCCTTGTGTCTGAATTGTGCTATATAAATAAACTTGCCTTGCCTTATCATTTGTTTTTATATAACGTTTCAAAATTCAAATTTTTTTGTATTTTTTGTATTTTTATCATTATACCATTATCATATCACTGTCTTCGTTTGTGCTTTTATTGGCCCTTTAGTATCAATTTATCATTTTAAGTAGTTTACTCATATTTGATCGCTGACCGTGCATTGATCTCCACATCCATTTTTTCTTCCTATATTGCAATCAACTTAAAGCACTTTGAAATACATGTGACTTGTATGGGAGCTGCTTTATAAAAAACATTTTGATTCGTTGATTGATTTTGATTGACAAAGAAGAAATGTGTGGAAATTGAACTCACTCATGTTGGTCCAATTGAGGCAAACGTTTATGATTTAAGCTTTTTTTAATAGAAAAAAATCCTTCCATCTTCATATTTGATTAAAAATGTCATTACTTCAGCTTCAGCCCAGGCTCTTGCTGATAAGCTTGGCTATCTTGACTTCCTGGGCATACTTTACCCGAATCAGCTCACATATATCCACAATCCAGAATTCAATTTATTTGTGAATGTATATAAAAGTTTGTCCGAAACTCATTAAAAAAACCGTATGCCTTAGCCTTAACTTAGGCTAGCAGGCAATAGAAAGCTGCTGCGCCACGAATAAAGTCATTATTTAACGATCGCTACGCCAGTCTGACCAAAAATGTTTTAATAAAAACAAGTTAATAACATAAGCTGTGCTGTGAGAAGGGCTGTATTAAAGCTCCCATATTATACACTTTTCTGTTCTATTATACACCATATTATATGGTCTTAGTGGGCCCTAATACGTTTTTCTTTAATAGTTGGCTGAAAAAAAACTTTCAGATAATTTATTGTACTATGCTGATGTTCAGCTAATCTCACAATGGCCTATTTTTTAAAAAGCTCCCCTCGTAAATATACAATCTTTGAGCTCCCCCCGCCCCCTGTCCGGAAGCGAAGCCAGATACGCCTCGCCCTCTGTCTGTCATGGCCGTGGACCAATAAGAAATAGGGGTGCGGGCTGCACAGTGGAAGCTTCTGGCTTTCCAGTTTGTGAGGTCAGAAACAAGGAGACTTCTGATTGGAGTATATTGGGGGGAGGGGTGGGGGTTTCAGAAAGGGGGAGAGTGAGAAAAGGAGAGATTGTTATTTTTTTTTATATTTTGGCAGTCTCTAGGCACACCGTGGACCCATGGATATGTTAGAACACATTTAAAAAGTGCATTTAGCATAATATGTGACCTTTAACAATTACAATGAGTAATGATTTTAAATGTCAGATGAAGTGAGACAATAAAGAGAAAAACGAACATTGGAGATGACATTTGTTTTATGTTGCATTATTTACGAGGTTCGATTTTGGCTCAGTTGTCCTCCCACACACGAGGCGCAGTCTGCCACTGACAGGATAATAAATGTCTCTTTTGATTCCATATTCAGATATGCTTTTTTCATTTCTGTCAGAGCACATTTTGAAAGCTGAGGTAAAGTGAAATGTTTGTGCTCACAGCAGTGTGTATCAGTAAAACCAGCAAAGCAATAGATATCACTATAGCATGATTTGCTTATTGTAGGATGATGTTTATGAAGAAATATTATGTTCCTTATGGTTTGTTTTGTGGGAAATGGTTGGGCTATATGTATATTGATGTATTGTGATTTTTTGAAATATCTCACTTTGCATGTAATGAGTCTATCTATATAATATATTATTTTCACCGTTTAAGTTGATTTACTGAAAAAAAAATTACTTTTGCACGATATTCAAATGTTTCGAGTTTCACCTCTATTTACACATCCAGAAGTTATGGAGAAACTTCATAGTTTGTTTTGCAGTTGTGTGTCTGTGGCCACCTGTCCAATATTCACTCTGTTTGATCTGTGTGTGGACAGCTACTGGACAGGACTACTAAATGCTCCACTATGTTCACCAGCCAGACTCTGACAGTGTCTAACTGCTGGCTCCTGTAGTGTTGCCAGTGTGAGCTGTGCAAGTGATTTTAGCTTTTTTTGCTGTAAATAACTGCCTGCTGTGGCTGAGAAACCAACTGCCATGTGAGTAGCAGCAGAAGTAAACCCCTAACAGTAAAGATACGGATTTAACAGCTTAACAATAAGCTGAAAATGTATATAAAGCTGATTGGGTGATTATTCTCTGTGGGTTTCATCATTACAAGTAACCCCTTTCAAATTGTCATATTTTTTTTTTTGGGCGTGGTGGATAGAGCGCATACCATATTGGCACTGGCCTTCGTTGCAGTGGTCGCGGGTTCAAATCCGACCTGTGGCCCTTTACTGCATGTCATCCCCCCCTCTCTCTCTGTCTCCCCATTTCAACTCTTTACTGTCTAATAAAGCTTGAAAAAATGCCAAAAAACAATCTTTAAAAAAAAAAAAAAAAAAAAAAAAAAAAAAAAAAAAAAAAAAAAATCACATTTTTCATTTCTTACATGTGGATTACAGTCCATATAAACAGACAGCTGCACAACTAGTAAAGAATGTTAAAATGATCAAAATGGTGAAAAGGCTAAAAGATAAATATAACAACATAAATCACTGCAGCTCACCTCTCCATCAGGTCCAATTGCGCTGGTGCCTTCGCCGTCTCCATCCACTGTCTACACAACAAACACATCAATCATTTCAGACGACTCAAATGGTGTTATTCTATAAAACAGCGGGATATGTTTTCAGCAAAGCTAAAACCATCATTACAGTAATACATCAGTAACGGTGGCTCTATAAAGGTTTGGCTTGATTTGAATAGTTTACTCCATTCAAAAGGTAGAGTCAGTGATTCTGGAGAAAACGCTTCTTCTGCCACCTATCCGCGCTGAATACAAAAAATCCAGTGTTAATACACAGCCTAGGCACTGTAAAATGTGTATGTTTCTAGCTAGGGTGTGTGCCCCCTTTGTTAACATATGCTTTTACAGACCAGTTTACAGAGCCTAGGATGTGTACCCCAACAAGGTGTTTTGTTCACAGTACAGACAGCAAGCAGATCACGAGGATATAATGAGGATATGTAAGAAACAATACTATAATAAAATACTAGAGAATAACAAAAACAACATGAAAGGTTTATGGAATGTACTAAATAGTATTATTGGAAATGGTTCAAAAAATACAGGTTACCCTGAGTATTTAATGGAGAAAGAAAATACAATAGATAATATGGATGATGTGGTTGATGGTTTTAACAAATTCTTCGTAAATGTGGGACCAAATTTGGCAGAAAAAATTAATGACCCAGGATCTGTGAGACCTGAAGACAATAACTATGATTTAATAGACATTAATCCAAAATCAATGTTTCTAAAAGCAGTGGAAGAGAGTGAAATTATAGAGATTGTTCATAACTGTGAAAACAAGACTTCTACCGACTATAATGACATTGACATGAGAATAGTTAAACATGTCATTGAAGGAATTGCAAAACCACTTACGCACATCTGTAACTTATCATTTCAAACTGGTAAATTCCCCAAAAAAATGAGTTTTACCGCTGTACAAAACTGGAGACAAACACCACTTCACAAACTACAGGCCTGTTTCACTGCTTCCTCAATTTTCAAAAATTTTAGAAAAACTCTTTGCTGCCAGATTTAACAATTTCATCAATAAACACAATTTACTAACTGACAGCCAATACGGCTTCAGACCCAACCGATCCACTTCATTAGCAGTCATTGAGCTAATTGAAAAGATATCAAATTCCCTGGACCAAAAGAATTATGCAGCCGGTGTTTTTATTGATCTCAAAAAAGCATTTGATACCATAAATCATGACAGATTAATCAATAAATTAGAACGGTATGGTATCAGGGGGGTTGTATTAAACTGGCTGAGGAGCTATTTACAGAACAGGCAACAGTTTGTGAAGATGGGTGAACATATGTCATCTTGTTTGGACATTGCCTGTGGGGTCCCCCAGGGGTCAGTATTAGGGTCAATTCTTTTTATTCTCTACATTAACGATATATGCAAAACATCAAAGATTTTACAATTCGTGTTATTTGCAGACGACACTAATATTTTTTGTACGGGAGAGGACTTGCAGCAGCTTCTGCAGTTAATTACAACTGAAATGAGCAAATTAAAAAAGTGGTTTGACAATAATAAATTGTCATTGAATCTAAGTAAAACAAAAATCATGTTGTTTGGAAACTGTAATTTAAATAATGACGTAAATGTTATGATTGACGGTGTTATTATTGAAAGAGTGTATGTAAATAAATTCCTTGGTGTGACAATAGACCATAAGCTCAGCTGGAAACCTCACATAAAACATGTTAAATCTAAACTGTCACGAAGCTTATTAGTACTGTGTAAAGCAAAGCATTTATTGGATAAAAAATCATTGCATATTCTTTATTGCACAATGATCTTACCTTATTTAAATTACTGTGTGGAGGTCTTGGGGACCACTTACAAAAGCTCACTGCTACCATTAGTCACACTTCAAAAACGAGCCATAAGAATAATCAATAAAGCTGGATATTATGATCACACCAACCTCCTCTTTTTACATTCCCGTATCATAAAGTTCAATGACCTGGTTGAATATCAAGTTGCACAAATCATGTTCAAAGCTAGAAATAATCTCCTACCAGGTAACATTCAAAAACTTTTTTTTGACCGAGAGGGGGGTTACAATTTGAGGCAACAGTTAAACTTTAAGACACTGGCGGTACGCATGACTTTAAAATGTCATTGCATCTCAATTGGGGGTGTGAAACTGTGGAATGGGATGAGCATGGAGCTAAAGCAATGTCCAAACATGATCCAGTTTAAAAAAAAGGTTCAATGCAATGATTTTCAATAGGTACAGGGATGAGGGTGTGAAGTAAGAAGGTAATTATAATTATATGGATATATATACTGATTGTATAGATATGTATGTATATATGGATATATTGATTGTTTATAAATATAAATATAGATATATGCATTGTATAAATATATAAAATATAAAAAATGTATAGTATATTAAGTTGTATATAAATGGCAAATATTGTATCGCCAATAGTACAGAGAATATATGGATAAGAGAAGCGAATATAATTATTATTTTTTATTTTATTTTATTTTATTTTTTATTTTATTTTTTTATTTAATAAATATTTTGATTTTTAATTTTTTCAAGGAAAGGGGTAGGATTAAATAAGTGTATACTTCTTCCTGCTCCTTTTCAGGCATATTTATTGTATTTCCATGCTTTTCATTTTGTTTTGTATGTGGATGTCTGAAATAAAAACTAAATCAAATCAATCAAACTAAATCAAATCAGATATACAGCTCTGGAAAAAATTAAGAGACCACTCCAAATGTTCGGTGTCTCTCGTTTTACTATTTATAGGCATATGTTTGAGAAGAATGAACATTTCGGTTTTGGAATATAAACTAGTGACAACATTTCCACCAAATTCCAATACATTTTTTGTCATTAAGAGCATTTTCAATAAGTTATGTAGAGATGAAGATTTAAGAAAAATCCAGACTGGTCTCTTAATTTTTCCGGAGCTGTATTCTCTTGATTTTGAAAACAAGCGTTCTCCAGAATCGCTGACTCCACCTTTAAAGGGCAAAGTAACTTGGCCTTAAAGCAAATGCATCACAAAGGAAGAGGAATTTATATAAGGTACTTGGCATTTAGCTTCCATATTGCTTCCGAAATCATTACTGTTTAGGCGCGATTCCCAGAATCATCCTCACGCATGCTCAACTGAGATGATGGTCACAATCACACTATTAAACAGCTAACATCAGTGCCAGGGATCTCAGACAGTAGAGTGTGTGCAGGTTTTGGGCGCACGATGGGTTCATTGATTAATTCAAGCCTCTCTGACAAGAAGCTGTGAAATGATGCAGAAAAGATGTCAATGAGCCTAAGACCCTCTTAATGCTTTAAACCACAAGAAAGGCTATGTAATCATGCCGTCATTCTGGAAGACACTTGAAATTTACAAAATAATGGACCATGAGAATAAGGTGATTATGATGATTACATTGTAGTTCATGTCACAGTATAAATGTGGTCGATGCTGTAACGGAAGATTGGATTAACGTAATGTATTGGTATACTATACCACAGCAACACTGAATGACTATGTATATAATGTGTTTGACTGCATTTTGACCAAAATCTTAAATTTAATTTAAAGTAATGTTCTGCTTAGGTCATGCGCCTATTAAAAAAAAATTTTTTAAAAAAAAAGTGTGGCCTATTTTGGTCACATCTTTTATACCACACAAGTATTGAGAAACAGACTAAAACACATTGTTGATTTTGCCATTTTCAAGTTTGTTTTGACTCAATAGGAAATCGATCGCAGCAATTAAATGCAATTGTGGAGCAACAGTTTTTCAGAACAGTGTTTTTCAGATACTGGTGCAACAGGAATCCTCACTTGACCACCACCAACATTTCAGTCCCTACCTTCTTTTTCTTCTTCTTCTTCTTCTTGTCTTTGGCGGCCTGGGCGGCTTTGTGTTCGTACACCAGAGTGGTGAGGTTGGCCACGTATTCATCCGTCTGCTGCAGCAGGTAGGCCAGACGCTTGTCTTTCTTCTGGTCGATAAGCTTTTCGGTAGCCCTCCTCATCTTCAGCCTGCGTGGGGGATGGGGGTTAGTGACAGGAAGTGTATGGTCTCAATTAAATTAAATTAAATTAAATTAAATTCAATTCAATTCAATTCAATTCAATTCATACAACTTTCTTAATTCCACTAGAGACTATTGGTTTTGAGCAGCAGGTTGTCATGTACATAGAACACATGTCACAAGAAAATCAAACAAATATACCAAGGTCCTTAGATGTGGAGTAAATAAATCAATACATTATACAAAATGTTAATACTATAAAAGTGATATGCATAAATAATGCTAATATAATAAAATATCTAAAATAACAACCACTGCTTTAAAGTGGGTGATATAAATGGCAAAAAGCCGACACGAAATGAGAGGGAATACAAGTGTGTGTGTGTGTGTGTGTGTGTGTGTGTGTGTGTGTGTGTGTGTGTGTGTGTGTGTGTGTGTGTGTGTGTGTGTGTGTGTGTGTGTGTGTGTGTGTGTGTGTGTGTGAGTGAGTGAAATCAACCCATTAATGGAAATATTCTTCAAAGGTACAGCAGAGAGCCGGAGGGCAATTGTGACTTGTTCAAGAGCTTCTTCCTTGTTTCAAAAATAACATAATATCATCAAAATAAACATTGTTCTGTTATGAATTGGGAACTGCACAAATATGCAGACAACACCGCCATCTGCTGGACACCTTTATACACAATTATCAAAATAACCAAAATGGTAAATATATATGTTTAAGATATATATTAAAACATTACTTTTTTTAAACACAATGGCAAATGGTACTTTTTTTTTCTGTTTCATGCATTTCACCTCCGATTCTTTTGTACTATGGACAAACTACATCAACACAGTGGAATATCACTAGTGAAAACACTACACACAGTACACAGTAGGGGAGAACGGGGTAAGTAGGCACACTTTTTACTCTAGTGAGAATTGCTCATCACCAAAACATCTGTCAATAGCCATTCCTACATTAAATTGAAGCTTAAGGTGTTGGCTTGAAATGTGTGTCTCTCTTTTTTTCCAACTTATTGTAATGAAGAAGTAATTTACCATCAAAGACACTCTGACACATTGTGATAACCAACCCCATCAAGGGGTCGGTTGTCACACACTATGGGGTTGTTTGTCACAATGTTATCTTAATGGGAAAAAACTTAAAAAGAAGGCAATGAGGCAGAACCAAATTTGAAAGTTTAATTGCATTGTCAAGTTGACAAATAGTGTTGAGATAGGCAAGAATATTGCAACTTTTCATTGTACATATCTTGTTCTTAGGAGAATGTGAAATGTGTATTTCTTGTTTTCGTAGGGAAAAGTATGATATTTTTAAGACAGGCAAGGTAACAAGTGACCTTTAATATTAAGGTAGAATCACTAAAAGTGTTGTATTCAAGTTTTTATCCTGAAATATATACATAATTGTGAATTCATAACGCCTCTCTGAAAAGGCATGCCTGGGCTTGTCCTGGGACAGGTCAGGGGTGAGAGAGACAAGGGGGGCAGTGGGTCCTTGAGCTGGACACACACACCCTCATCTTTACCCCCACCCTCTCTCCTCCTAATACACACACCCACTCTCTCTGTCTCCAGACTATTTAAGGCCAGGGTTTTGAGCAAGAAAGTCTGCTGGTTTTTGGGAAGTCTTGACTGTTCCACTTTTTTGTTCTTTTAGCATGGACGAAAGCCTTAGAAGAAAAACTCGAAAGAAACAATCTTTTTGAGTGCAAAATACTTAGAAAAATTGAGAGTTGGTTATTTTTTCTTTTCAAGAAGGGAAAGAGGCTCGGAACCATTTCTTCCTTTTCTATTCTGAGAATTTTGGTAAGGGACCATTTGGGTTATTGATAGGAACTAATTGATGAACCAGGTTGTGGAATGGCATCGAGTTGAGGTTTTAAAACTGTTGAACCAACTTTTCCTGATTGTTGGGTCGCAAAATCAACCTTGTCATAGCATTTGAAGATATTCAAATATATATGACATGGTTGAAAGCTCGGCCAACACCCAGAACTATTGAAGTTGTGTAGACCGTGGACAAACTTTTATACTTGATAGCACTCCAAATAGGATCTCTTGTGGATCAACCAAATAAACTGTTGAACCAACTTTTCCTGATTGTTGGGTCGCAAAATCAACCTTGTCATAGCATTTGAAGATATTCAAATATATATGACATGGTTGAAAGGTCGGCCAACACCCAGAACCATTAAAGTTGTGTAGACAGTAGAGCTTTGAAAAACCTGAAGATGAGAATACTCCTGATCTCTTGTGGATTGAAAATGGGAGAACTCATGAACTAAATTCAATGTGAACAAAAGACATACAACACATAAGTTAAGTCTTATACTTCTCTACATATATTAACCACATTAATGGGAGTGTAGGTACTTATTTTCCTTCCTTTCATTTTATTTTATTTTTAATTTTTTCTATATTGTGAACATACATCCAAAGTGATAACCCCTCACATTTCTTCACATTTTTCTTTATATCTTTCCATGGGACAACACTAAGATGACACTTTGATACAATGTAAAGTGTCATGTACAGCTTGTATAACAGTGTAAATTTACTGTCCCCTCAAAATAACTCGACACACAGCCATTAATGTCTAAACTGCTGGCAACAAAAGTGAGTACACCCCTTAGAAAAATTTTACAAATTGGGCCCAAAGTGTCAATATTTTGCTTTGCCATCATTATTTTCTAGCACTGCCTTAACCCTCTTGGGCATGTAGTTCACTAGAGCTTCACAGGTTGCAACTGGAACCCTCTTCCACCCATTTATGACAGCATCACAGAGCTGGTGGATATTAAAGACCTTGCGCTCCTCCACCTTCTGTTTGAGGATGCCCCAAAGATGCTCAATAGGGTTTAGGTCTGGAGACATGTTTGGCCAGGCCATAACCTTTACCCTCAGCTTTTTAGCAACCACTGGTCGTCTTGGAGGTGTGTTTGGGGTCGTTATCATGTTGCAATACCACCCTGCGCCCAGTTTACGAAGGTTGAGTGCACGTGGTCAGCGTCGTACACAGAGGTTGGCTTTGGAAAATAGACGTATGAGTGCTGCCAGCATTGCTGAAGGGCTTGAAGGGGTGGGGGTCAACCTGTCAGTGCTCAGACCATCGCCGCACTCTGCATCATACTGGTCTACATGGCTGTCATCCCAGAAGGAAGCCTATTCTAAAGATGATGCACAAGAAACCCCCCAAAAAGTTTGCTGAAGACAAACAGACTACGGACATGGATTACTGCAACCATGTCCTGTGGTCTGATGAGACCAAGATACATTTATTTGGTTCAGATGGTGTTAAGAGTGTGGAGAGGGAGGAGTACAAGAAAGTGTGTCTTGCCTATAGTCAAGCATGGTGGTTGGAGTGTCATGGTCTGGGGTGATGAGTGCTGCCAGCACTGGGGCTCAGTTCATTGAATTCTAACATGTACTGTGACATACTGAAGCAGAGCATGATCCCCTCCCTTCATAAACTGGGCCGCAGGGCAGTACTGCAACATGATAACGACCCCAAACACACCTCCGAACGACCACTGGCTTGCTAAAGAAGCTGAGGGTAAAGGTTATGGACGCCAACATGTCTCCAGTCTTAAACCCTATTGAGCATCTTTGGGGCATCCTCAAACGGGAGATGGAGGGCAAGGACTCTAATATCCACCAGCTCCTTGATGTCGTCATGAATGGGTAGAAGAGGGTTCAGTGGCAACCTGTGAAGCCTAGTGACTACATGCCCAAGAGGGTTAAGCAGGCTAGAAAATAATGATGGCAAAACAAAATATTGCACTTTGGGCCCAATTTGGACATCTTTTCTAAGGGGGTCTCCTTTTTTGCCAGCAGTTTGACTTGGCTGTGTGTCGGTTATTTTGGGGGACGAAATTATGTTACAGCGTACGACCTTTACTTGTATCAAAGGCATTTTCGGTTGTCCATGAAAGAATAAAGAAAAGAAGAAAGGGGGGGTCCCACTTTTGTGAGACTATAATCTTTTTATATTGGTTAAATAAAATTTCTTGAAAACGTTATAAATCTTTGGACTGAGTTTTTAGTTTAGAGTTGGGAACAAGGACCTAATTAGGGTTTTTCTTTAAAGAGATCGCGGCGCCTCTGAGGTAAGCAATTCAAACCTACACTACGGCTACACTACTGATAACAAAGAATACACATCCCATAAACACCCTCCTTGAATTGGGAGGGAATTGCATTTATCTATTGGCCTAGCTCATCCAGGTGTATGAACTTAGTGAGGACTTAACGGTAGTCTTTTGAAGCCAGGGGTAAATGTGAGGTATTCATCCACCAGAATAATTAAAACCCTATTATCTAATCTCCTCCTTTCTAAAACCTATCTAGAATAAAGGTCTGAACTCTGGTCTTAACCTAGGATAAAATTAGAAGTGACAATTGTAAGGGTCATTAGGGGATCAACACAGGGGGAGATCAGGAGATAGTCAGGGGTCAAAGGGTCTCATTGCTTTAAAACCAGAGCCTTTAAGGTAATATATGGTGTAAAGGTTTTTTGGTGAAAAGTAAAACCTTTTGGGAATTGTGTAAATCGGCCTTTGGTCTTTTTTTGCCATATAGAAGTGCAGGGGTCGATGAACACATACACTTTATAGTGGAACAGGTTTAAACAAGGAACAAATAAACTTGGCGGGCTATATTTACATGAAAACATCCTGATATTAATTTAGGGGTGTTAAATCTGGTGAAGGGATATACCGGCATATTCATTAATAGGCCTACATAACTTACTGTAGCCTTGGCAGCTGGTCTAGTTTGGGATGCACTGGGTTGTTTTGATTTTGTTGCCCTTTTTCTTTTGCTTGCTAGCTGCCTTTTCCTGCTCTATTCTTTCCTTCTCTGGGGTGTCAGTGAGGATACAGCTTGACAATTTATTTCGTTATTGGGTTCCTTTTCTGGCTGCAGCCTTGAGATAACATGTGACAACCAACCCCCCAAAAAATTTGACGACCAACCCCAACCTGAATTTCTTGCTAGCATCAAGGCCAACAACCATCTGACAACTAATTAGCTTGCTAACAACAATCTAAACTATAGCTTACCCTTCACACTTTCTGAGGGTAACAAGTGTTTTGTTATAAACCCATTGTGTAAAAGCCTAGAAGAAAAATACTGAGAAGCAAAATATTTTGAATTTGACATGAAAAACACAAAACATCCTCTCACCTGAAATGCAGCTGTCTTCCTCCAAGGAAGTCTATGTATGTGACCTCTGATCCCAATGGACCTTTTTTATATCAACATTTCAGAGCTAGCGCGCTCTGGTGGCGAGATATAACGAATGTGACATCCAACCCATGTGACAAATTACCCCGTTCTCCCCTATACCCCATTAATTTTGGCTACTTTATGTTTAAATAATGGTTTGAAAGGTTGGAGGAACTGAAAAGGCCATTTCACACGGGAGGCGTTTCTCGCGCCAGCTAATGCGTTCCCCATGGAGAGCCGAGGGTTAAGAGGAGGCGCAGCGTTCTGTCAGGCGATTCAACAAGCGGGTGTACAAGTGCGCTCTCGTAGGAGCCGTTGGAATAGATGAGAACTGTTTATTTTTTGTTAGTTTGTTAGCCAGTGAGCTAACCAAAGCTAATCCAATTCAAGGAAGTGGAGAGGCTTCTGCACTGTGACAAATTCTACTATGTAAAATACAGCCAGAGAGAGGAAGACTGTTCAGACAAACAGACCACCACATATTCTAGTGGGGCAGAAGCGATCATTGAGAAAGATTATTTTTGTGGGACTCTATAATTGATAATTTCATAAAAATATTGCATAGTCTGCCTTTAAAATAAACCTATATGCATTTGTGTATATTTCTTGCTATTTTAAATTAGAATTGGTTAAGCCTTCCTAGCCTTACACATAACATCACCACCAACAAAAAAATGTATAACAATTATGATATCGTATCGGACAGTATCGGTATCGGCCGATATCCAAAACCCATATATCGGAATCGGATCGGAACTAAAAATAGTGGATCGGTGCATCCTAACGTTTATAAGCAGAGACTAATGGGAACATTTCACAGGGCCAACCCTCAATGACCTCTCCATTATAAATGAAAGGTTGGGTGAAAAAAAAATAGTGAATGTGAAATGTGTATTACTGAAAGGTGTGTATTTATATTTGACGTCCAGGACCTTACCATAAGTCTCCTCATCCTCTCTTTCTCAATTCTCTCCGTCTCTTTCTTCTGCTCGCGCTCGGTGTTGGTGTGCCAGTTGGCCACGGCGCGGGTCAGCTTCTGGTTCTTAGCCGTAATGGAGCGATGATACTCTTTGAAGTCCTTCGCATGCTGAAGGATACTGTTGAGATATTCCTGGAAAAATTAAAAAAACACATCATAAGAAATAGTAAATGGACTCCACTTATATAGCGCATATCACACACACATTCATACACCGATAGCAGCAGCTACCACGCAGGGTGCAAGCTAACTATCAGGAGCAATTCGGGGTTCAATGTCTTGCCCAAGGACACTTCGACATGTGGCGGGGAGGCCGGGAATCGAACCACCGACCCTGCACTCCAGTGGCCGACCGCCCTACCCGCTTCGCTACAGCCGCCCACAGACAGAAAGACTTGTTGAAGTATAAAAACTATTGTGACAACACGGCTAAACTAGTAAAAACTTATTGTGTAAAGTGACAGTCAGGATCCATGCTGGGACTCTATGATGCTGGCATGTTGTAAGCCTACAGATTTCTGACTTTGTTAAATATTGTTTTTAACTGTGGATTACCACTGTCAAGATATAGACTACTGATGTAGGGGTAATATCAATTTGACAGGATGGCTTATACAATGTAACACATCTAAAATGCAAAGGGAGATGAGAGCACCCGTCTTTTAACTTTAAAAAATAGGATAGGATAGTAGGGAGCTTATTAAAAGTAAGTAGGTGAGATTTAAGGGGAGTATTAAATTATGTAAATGTACTTGTTCAAGGCTATATTTTTAGGCTGTGTATTTTTGTTAAATAAAAACAAAATTAAATCTGAAGAGAGCTCGTTATGTAAAATAGGCAGACATTTTTCCCTGTTCCATCGTCTCATGAAGAGCCATAGACATTTGAAACGTGCTAGCGGGGTGCTATGGCAACATTTTAAAATAAATCTTTGCCTCCCGAGAGCCCCACTGCTATCCCAGAAGGGCGCCATCACGAATGTTCAAAACGCCTCCAAATGCCCCACTGATGTGTCTCACTCTGTCTCACTCATAGAGTAAACTCTGTGATGTCTTGTTTGAGTGTGTTCTTTTCTTCATCTTATCAATTTCAGTTGAAGCTTGTAGAAACCCGTCGGGGGAAAATGTTGAAGTTTTCTTTTGGGGAATTGGAACACAGGGCTAGTGTGGATCACCTGATGTTTCTGTCTGCGTTTCTTCTCCTGTTCCAGTTTCTGCTGTTTCTCCAGCTTCTCAGTCATCCTGGCCTCCCGCAGCGTCTGCCTCTTGCTGCGTCGGTAAGCCTTGGAGTTGAGAGCTGTCTCCAGGGTGGTGTCACGCCTCATGCACGCCACCACATCCTGCCTCAGCTAGAGAAATATAAGCACACGTTATACACCGCAGTCCATTTACACATACTAGTGAAAATTAAACAGGTTAATAGAAGATTTTGAACAGCAGAGTGAAACAAATACATAAAAAGGCAGCTAATGAGGCATTATTAAATGTCTTAATGACTTGAAACCAATTAAAAAACAACTTGGGGGTAATGGTTTTTTAATGATGGTATTTAAGTGGTTGCCGGTGAACCACTTGAGAAGATATTACAATTCTGGAAGTGCTCGAAGACAAAAAAAATTCAAATGACATGAAATACATTTGTTCCAACCGAAATTGAAAGACTATTTTACATAATGAGAATATTTGTTGTTGTTGTAATATTTATAAGACAAGGATGAAATTGCAAAGACCAACTGTTTGACTACTGTTCCAAAAAAATACAATTTCTAAATATCAGTAGAATGTACATTTGTGAAAATTGCATTCTTAAACATAAAAAAAAAATATATTTTATAAAATGTTAACCTTTTTGACTGGTGAGGAACTTAAAATATATCAGAAGGAGGGAACCCAAGGCAGAGAAAATGTGTGGATTCAATGAGCATGAGGTAATGAATTAAAGAGGAACTTGTCCTGGCACAGTATCAATGATTAAACCTCCCTTTACTTTGAGTCATTCTGGGTCAATACATTGTTCTGTACATTGGCCCATTGAACATGAAAAATAGTAGGGGAAGGTGGGGTGATTTGTGCAACTTTTTACTCAAAGTGATTTTAAAGTGAGGCCTTGACAGTTATGTCTCCAACTCAAATATGTACATATATTTCAGGATGTTGTGCATCCCTGGCAATAAAAACTTTGGTTCTGGAATAAACTGTTTAAGAAATATAGCTTTCGGAAAAAAGTTGTCTTGTCGCACAAAACACCCCACTACGTGGGGTGATTTGTCGTCATTGAGTCACAATGACAAAGTCACCATCATCATCTTTCTGGCCATCTGAACTCTCATCAGTGGTGTCGTTAAGTGGAATTGAGATGTCACTCTCTTCTGAGCTACTGTAGACAATCACTTTCTTTTGGTGACCAGCGTATACAGCCATGCCACTGGCACAATTCTCAGAAATGTACTTTCACTAGTTGCTCCGTGCTTGTGGAACCAACTGCCACCTGACAAATGTGATTCCCCCTACATTTCTCCTTTAAATCAAGGCTCAAAACCCATATGTACACCCTGGTGTTTCCTCCCCATTAACCTCTGCACTACTTACTTACCTCTGCACTACTATCTGTGTTTATGTGGATGTATGGGCTTTCGTCCTTTATTTTGGTTATTGTTATTTTACCTTCATTGTTTACCTACTGAATGCACTATGTACAGCACTTTGGACAGTCAAACTGTCATAAATGTGCTTTTATAAATACATTTTACTTACTTACTTACTTATAACTCACCCAGGCCCTTGGCACAAATCACCCCATCCCCAGAATTTTGGATAATAGGCATGATGCAGCAATTTAGGGTTGACATTGTGCTAACTATATAGACTCAAAGTGTAGCATACCAAAGCACTAAAACATGTGTCAAATGTTTTCAAACGTGTCTATAATTGTTCAGACACAATAATCAAAAAACCTTGATCATGGAAATTTTACTTTGAAAGGCAAAACACAGTTTTTTTGAGCTTAAATGTGCTTATATCTTATTCCTTGTGTCTCCCTTCTTTACAGGATGAGTCAAATGGATGGCTCTTCTTAAATATGTGGTCACATTTCCAATTTCTTCCACGGTTTTCTAGAAACAAGGGGTTTTGCAACTTCCAAAATGCACAAATCACCCCACCTTCCCCTAAAACCATTGGTGTATTTGATGTATTTGCATTGCATATTGTGTCTGTGTTGTTGTTTTTTTGCTTTGCTCGACGTCATTGTAAATGAAGGTCTCCCCTGAATGATCTCTTGAGTATAAATGAAAGAGGACCTATTATGCTGGTACTGCAGTTTAAATAAACTATTATTTGAACAGGCAGGGACAGGGACAGGGACAGGTCTGAGCGTATAGCAGCATGACCATACATGGAAAATCGGCTTTGTGTGACGTCGCACAATCCAGGAAACTAGGCAATATGATGCCGCGAAGCAGGGAATTTGTCTAAAATGCATGTACGTGATTATCTTATTATTTGGTATCATTTAGCATGACTGTATAACATTGTATTTATAGGTCAGGAAAGATGAAAAAGCATAATAGCATTTTTTAGGTTAACTGAAATAAATCACTGTGGTGTAGGCTACCTGTCGCTGGAAGTTGAGTAGCCTCAGAGCCTTGAGCTCCACTGTGGCTTTAGTCCTCAGGTCGGGCGGCAGAGAGCCGGGCAAACTCTCCAGTTCCTGGATCCGATGTGCAATCCGAGCCTGTAATCTGAACATAATGAAGGCAGGTGAGACAGACTGTAACAAACTGGTCTAAACTCATTAACCTGGAAAGAGAATAAATGCACAAAAACAATGGGGGAACATTACAAAATGATTTAAAAGCTCTGATTTGATTGTTTCGATGATACAGCCGTCCCGGTGCTTCAGCTGTTTAATAATAAATCAGTACAATATGGCTCTTCACCCTTTTTTTTTCGCCATTCTCACAAGAGGTACTTCATGTTCAAATGTTCTAATTGGACCCATAAGGGGAATAGAGATGCGCTCTCGCTCGTCTCTGAGCATTTCTTGATGAATGCATCTCTCTCAAGTATGATCTGAGAGCACAAAGAAAAGACCATCAACACCAGGAGGCTTGAAGATGTTTGCAGAAAAACAAGTCTAAGGGCCTTGTCTCAAGTGATGTTTAATGCATATTGCCATCAGCTGTCTTTGTTCTGCAGAAAAATAATAGAGCCTGTAATAACAAAATGATATAGTGGGCCTCCAATCTGAAGATGTAATTTATTGGCTGGTTCAATGCTTTAATGCAGTTGAAGTTTGTTCATAAGTAAGAACAAATAAAAAATCAAACTCTAACAGTTTACATAGGTTACACAAATAAATTGTTTGCAAGTTTTGCTTTTGAGATAACTCATTTTGTCATATCGAGATTATCTATTTGTGCTTACTACTTTTGGCACAAATCTGACTCCATAGAATAAGTGTTTCCAGACACACTTTTTAAAGGGGCCAGTAAAGGATCAGTACCTGTACTCTCTCTCCTGCAGTATCCCCACTGGGTCCAGGCCCTGTGGTTTCTGGATGGGCGTGACACGGTTTTGTTTCTGTTGCATCTGGAGCATTGGGGAGACCTGCTGCTGCTGCCCCCCTGGAGGCTGTGGAGCCCCCACCCCCCCGCCCTGCATGGGACCAGGGGGCAGGGCAGAGGTCTGGGGTGGGGCAGGGGACGGACGCCCGCTGGGGACAGGGGTCAGGTGCTTCTGAACCATGGACTGATTTTCAACACCCTGACCTGGAGATTAAATTAGATAGATTTTATTTGACATGGACATGACAATATCATTGGACGAAGCGGATGCATTGTTTTAAGAGTGTTAGCATAAATGCTAGTTTTCAACACCTGTCCACAGGAGGCTTTTTAAAACAACAACAAAAAATAAACAAAGACAGAAACAATATGGAGACCAAAGACTTTCAATGTTACTGGGTGGATTGTCATGTGGGTAGATTGATACAGTCAGAACTATTTTAATAAGATTTAATAATAATAAATAAGGGACCTACGAAAAACAAATAAAATAGAATTTAGAAAGGTAGCTGTTATAAGTAAATGCTTCAACCTGCACCTTTTCAGTTAGTATTGAGTATAAACAATGACACTGTATGAATTATGTGACACCTTGTGTTTATTTATAAAGATCTTTAGTCTATCACAGTTAAACACGGACACAGACTTTTCTGGTTTTCACAGATGGTTGACAGTGCATCAGACACCTACACACAACACTATGGGACGTTCCCCTCCCAGGCCTGACTGCAGGCTCACTGTCACTATGAAGTCACTACATCTATGAATGGCTTTAAGTACGGTTTCTCACCTGGGAGCAATTTGCTGTCAGGCACCTTTCCAGGAGACATTTTTGTTTTGACTACCAAATGTTTTTGTACTTGTCCAGTTTAAATTGAATTCAGTGAGAGCTGGGTTGTTGGTGTTGTTTTTTTATTCGTATCTATATTTACGTATGTGTATTTGTCTAAAAATTCATGTTTTCTCTAAGGATTTGTTGACACTTATAACGCTTCAAAACATGTTTGTATAATGCAATGTATAAATATGTTTGTATAATGCTCTGTTAACATGCACTATGCATGTTGAGGACGTTTTTGAAAACTGCTGAGTTTAAATTGTGGTTATAATTGTAAAAAATGTCAGGACACACCGGTCCGACTACCGACCGTCACCAGAAAATGGTTTTCTCCCTGACGCGGTCAAAAAAGTGCGAGGAACACACCGAGCTTGCGCCGGATGAAACTAAGTAGGCTGTTATAATAACATAGGCCGTCATTATAACGGAGAGAATGCATGCTGCACACATACTCACCTGTGTGTCCGCTCCTCGCCCAAACTACCTCGACTATTTCTGAAAACATGTGAAAACGTCATGCACGGACAATCTAATGTTGTGTGCTGATTGTGTTTAGCCTACATAACAATCCGAACATTTATTTCTTATTTATTTCTTATTTCTTTCGGACAATTTCACACAATACACAATTATCTCTTTCACATCATAAATCTTAATTAGTATTGCCCGAAGGGTGACGGAAGAAGCCTAAGGCTTATCGAGTCCCGCCCCCACTTTCATCAGATTCAAAATCAGATTCACATTTACTGATCACAGAAAAGAAAAGAAAACAGGAAAAAAAAGAAAATAATGAAAAGTAAAAAATAAGAGAAAATAAAAATAAAAATAAAAATAAAAATAAAAGGAAGAAAATACACAAGGATTAAGTATATATATATATATATATATATATATATTTTTTTTTTTTCTGTTAACCTGCAGTCCAATACCCAGTCAATTTTCATTCTCCTTACTCATTGACGTTCACAACTGACATGCTATCCATATTCCTGATCCATTTTAATTAGTCACTGTTATCCTCTCGTTCCATTGCTCCATTTTTTCGATGTCTCCTTTGATATTAGCGATGTCTCCTTTCATGTCATCGATTCCAGCGACTTTTCCTTTGATAGCTGTGATGTCTCCTTTGATGGATGCAATACTGGATACAATTTTTGCTATCCCCTCCCGAACAGCTGGTCCATCCATATCTCTCAGTGCTGTAAATCTTCCGTCTCTCCCCTCCGCTTGTGCAGCAATCAGTTTCTTCAGTTTGAGATATAGGACATACAGAGCAAATCCCAAAGCAAGCGTCCCCACCGTCACGCCAGCGAAGATGTATACATCTTCCACATCCTCAATGTCCATTGCAGCCAGGCAAACCATTCTCCATTCTTTCCAGCTATCCTGTGCGTAACCGGACAGAAAGGTGCATCTGGACATGGCACCTCTCCAGCTCCTGCTTTTCTGGTTGAAAACATGCGGTCAATGGCATTTAGAGACCAATTTAGCAGTTCCATGATTAATCCACTTGCTTCAGCTTTTAAGATCAGTTCTGCTCCGTTCTGAGTTTTGACAATGCAGAGTTTGTTTGCCCTTTTATTGTGGCCTTTTCAATGTCATTATCTGGTAGTCTAAACACAACTGCAAAAGTATTCAAACCCAAACAACTCATTCTGCTGACCTATCTTTTACAATAATGTTATGACAGTGCCAACCACCTTTTATCCGTTTCTTAGTGCTCTGCATACAGTCTATAATTTTCCATAATTTTAGAGACATACATTATTTTGAAATTTGCAAACTGCAACTCCCTGTGATATCTTCATCAAGTTCATTCCATAATTTAATACCCTTTACAGAAATCGAAAATGACTTAAGTGTGGTGTATGTTTTTCTCTATGAATTTTCTTTTCTTCTTAAATCATGCGAGACTCCTCTGTCTTCAAACATTGCTTGTAAACTGACAGGAAGGCTTTTTTTTGAAGCCTTGTACATCATTTGTGGGTGTGGTAACTTACTATGTCCGTAATTTGAGAATTCTACCATCAATAAAGAAGTTATTAGTGTGTGCCTGTAAGTTGCTTGATATATTATTGTTTGCCTTTTTTGAAGGATCTCCAATGGGTACAATGTACCTTTGTAAGTGTTTCCCCACACCTCAACACAGTAATGCAGATGTGGGGAAACTAAAGACCAGTATAATACAAGTAAGGCCTTTTGATTGAAACAATGTTGTGCTTTCCAAAGTATAGAAATACTCCTGGCTATTTTGCCCCTAAGGTGGCTAACTTGTGGTTTCCAACTTAACTTGTCATCCATTATTACCCCTAGTACTTTGTGTTGCTTGACCCTTTCAATATCTATCCCATTTACCTGGATTTTCACAGCGACACTGCTGCTCTCCTACCAAACAACATGAATTTAGTTTTTTCCAAATTTAATGATAACTTATTTCGGTTTAACCACCCATGTAACTTAGTCAATTCAATGTTTACAGTCTCAACCATATTACTCAGATCTGCCCCGAATAGAAGAGTTTGTGTCATCAGCGAATAAAATTAACTTTAAGACCTTGAAACTTTCCAAATATCATTTATGTAAAGCAGGAATAATTTGGCCTAAATTGACCCTTGAGGGACCCCACAAACAAATCCAAGCAAGTCGAGTGATCTCCCCTAATTTCACATATTGTTTCTGTCCTGTAAATAACTTCTGACCAGTCCCGTGCTATACCTCTAATGCATAATTCTCCAGCTTATTGATAAGGATCTTGTGATTTATAGTGTCAAGCTTTTTTAAGGTCTATAAAAATTCCTATACAGTATGATTTGTGATCTATAGCATTACTAATGATTTCAACCGATTCAGCCAAGGCCAGTGGAAGATTTTTTCTAAAGCCAAATTGGTTTATAAAGAATTTGATGTTTATTAATGAAATCATCTAATCTGTTGTTAAATAGCTTTTCCAAAATTTTAGAAAATTGAGGCAAAATTGAGACTGGTCTATAATTTGTAAATGAGTGTTCATCTCCATTCTTATGTATTGGTATAACCTTAGCTATTTTCATACTACAAGGAAAAATTCCTGTTTGAAAAGATAAGTTACAAATATGTGTTAAAGGTTGAAGAATACTTTCTTGCACAGCTTTTATTATTTTCATGTTAAGCCCCAGTGAGTCTCTTGATGCCTTCGGTTGCATTCCCAGTAAAATCTCACTAATCTCCGTGGCCTTGACTGGCTTTAGAAACATGGATTGTTGAATATAGTCTTCTGTTCCCAAGACTCCCCCATACACCTGTCGCGGTACCATGGCCATCGGACCAACCATAACAAAAATTGTTTGTTTTTCGCACGGTTTCATGTTTTCAACTTAACGTTATTTTCTGGAAAACTCAGGAAATTATGTATTTTGCTGTCTTTCTCAATACTGTGTTCACTACATCCCACAGTTTTTTAGGGTAATTTGCATTTGTTTCTAAAAGCTTGCAAAAATATTTTTTTTTACAGTCTCTGAGAATGATATTTAGTTTGTTACGAACATTCTCCGATTCTGTTGATAGCTAAAAATCCTAAATCATGTTTGACAAAAATGAAAGTAATGGGCCTATCTGCTCCGCTGCCGTGGCAGAGCAGAGACGGGCGAGCCCTCCACCAATCAGATTGCTCCGACTGAAAGACAGGCCGACGCCAATTGAACATGTTGAATCGGCTGAAAAGAAGCCCGAGGACATCTACGATGGCCGACGTCAACGAACACACCAAACAGATTAGTGTCCCCGCCCCCTCCAGACTCTCCGACCATGTCGGACGCCCGATTATCGGGCTGGTGTGTCCTGGCCTTTAGCCACTACACTGAGACTGCATACCGTTCGGAACATAGAGCATACAAAAATTCTAAATGGACATCCTTAACAGCAATGTATGCAAATGGTGTTTTGCGGTAGGTCTCTTTGCAGAAGAAAAAACTTGTGTAATATCAAAGCTAAGTTCCTTTACCCTTGGTTTGTCAGCATCTTTCACACTGTCCCATTCAGTTTCAAATAATGCACTTTAGTCACATTTCAAAGATAATCTAATGTCAAATGTGATTTTTTCCTAATAGATGTTTTAGCATTGAAGGACATCTCAGACTTGGTACACAACACAAGTACAGTTACCGTGATTTCAATCTACGCACAAGTGAGTGCTGTCTTACCCTCAGACCAAGGCTTGGGTCCTGTGTTTTGATTGTGTCCTTGCATGGTTGGGGTTGGGCAGGGGCTTGACTGGGGTCCACCCATTGGTGCCATTGGCATTCCTTTAAAAACAATGACAATTTATATTTTAATAATTCATTCGTTGCATTTTTCAAATTGTATAACAGAATTCTCAGATACAGAGATTAAGCTATAATGTGTGAGCCTGTGCTTGGAATTGATGCTCCTAATGTATCAATTTGATCCATTTGACCATTCAATGCATTTTTAAGCAATATAAACATCACTTGTGAGAAATGTGATCAAATATTAGATATTAATAATAATGTTTGGATTTTGCATGCATCATACACTGTAATGCTGGTGACTGATACAGTAGAAATTAAGGAATCATATTTTACATTCACAAACTACACCATTTCCATTATATCAATGGTTTACAACATGTTTAGGTTGATATATGTATTAATAGTATATGATTTCTAACAAGTCTAACCATCCTAGCAGCAGGGAAATTTGACACTTGTAAAAATCTGTTAGAAATCCTGAATAGGTTGAGTGTATTTGACACCAAAATTGACAATGTGGAAAACGATCTGTGACACCTGGAAATTATCTGAATTTGAGAGCTTGAATCTAGTAGTTATTATGCCAATCTCTATTCAATGCAAGCTGACACACGGCTCTGGCCAAGTCACATCAACTGCCCAGTCGCATTACAGGTGTGGATACTCACAGGCCAAAATCTTGGACACACTCACGCATGGACCAATTATGTGTTTAAAATGGCCTCGCTCAGATTTAATGGAGGACATGTAGCTCATTTTTAAAAGTGTCAAGCTTGTGCACATCTTAGGCACCGGACGATTATTTTTCCTCTGATAATCATAAATTGCCTTTACAGTTTTTCACAATTGTTTAAACACATTTTTTGGAACATCAGACACAATGTGCACAATCTGAAACTAATTTACCAACTGCTTAACCAATTCTGCTGAACTCCAAACACATTTCCTGCCTTCGACTCATATTCTCATTCTAAAACACACATTTTTCACAACACTACATACAATTCTCTATATCTTGCACGCTCTTCCTGAATACTCTCTCATAGTATTCACACAGAACACACTGCCAATCACATTTCTAAACTCAAAAGGCTTTTGTGCAGTTAGCTATAGAAGGGTCAAGGATGAGCTCCTGTTTGCTGTGATTTACAGTAGACTGCACATTTTGGTACAAATACAGTTTTTGCCGAATACTGTAAACACTAACAACCTCAACCAAAGCACCAACCCTACAAACACGATATATGCTTTGCACTCTGTTTGAAATGCACCAACACACTTCTTGAAAAAAAATTAAACTAATTGAATACCAATCAGTCTAAACCTTAGCACTACACATAGACCCCAGGTGAGCTCAGCTCCTTTTTGAGACAGTAAGTGTCAGGGGAAGAGGACAAAGAAGGCAACAGACGGAGACACATACAACAGGAACACTATAGTGGACTATGTTATAGATCATGGCCTATCAATGAGGGAGCCTGGACAGAGAGTGCAGCCCAACCTGAGTCGCTCCATAATTAGGAGATTTAGACTGGATATCAGGTGATCATTTCCCTGTTGCTTCTCAAAGGATGACATTAGCCTCGTTTGAGATGTCGCCGTCTTGCTAAGACCTGCGCAATTATGACGCTCGTCTTGCTGAGCGCACAGCATTTATGCAGCATTTTTGTTGTGCGCTCAGCAAGATGCGCGGCGTCATAGTTGCGCAGGTCTGAGCAAGACGGCTCCAAGTCGAACGAGGCTAGTGAGTGTGATGTTGATGAGGCGATGTGGCCAGACACAAACAGGAGGCGGTATCCATAAAAGGATACATAATCCAACCACCCAATTCCTTACAACGCTGTTTTTTTTACCATTGTTCCCTAATTTTACTGTAATTGTTTCTTAGTTTATACTGAGACACTGAACTGCTTGAACTGCAGTCCTACCTATTCATTGTGTTTGTTTGAAATGGCAAAATAAACTATTCTGCAACATGTGTGTTAGCATTTGGCAAAAACCGTAAAGTATTTGTTGTTACTGTGGGTGAAAGTGTATGAACATGCAAAGGCATAATTCTACTGATAAAGCATTCATATAGTGTTTTGCATTTATACTATAGTGTTTTCCATTCTGCACACCAGTGTTCAATGAGTGCTAGAAATGTCTAGTCATATGATGTATGTGTTTGTCATTTCAAAAGAAAACACCATTTAGTGAAGAGTTAACACTGTTTTGAGGGTAAAGTGTGCTTTTGCAATGGAAGTGAAGGATTTTGCATTTTGAGTTTGAGTTTTGAAATTTGTGTTTAGGATTTTGAAAAAGTGAGGTAGTCTATCAGGAAATGTGTTTAAGCAATTGTGAAAAACTGTAAAAGCAAACAATACCATCAGTGCAAAGAAAGCAGTTTTTATATTGTTTTTTATTAATGCCTTTGGTCAGCGAGTTTAAGAGGCTGTTCTATGTAACAAAACAGTCCTTTACAGTCTAAATGGCCTCACTCAGAATTACCACCGTCTCAAATTAACAAGTTTGTATCACTGTAAACTAGGGCTTCACAAAACGAGGAAAATGTATTGTTATTGCATTTTCCACATTTGATTACAGATAGCAAAGACTGCATATACTACAATAATTAAATGGTACCGTATTCCATGTGCTATGCATTCAGACTCTGCATGTCAATATATGTGGCCAATCAGATAGTTTACCAGAAAATGTTGTATGGGGAGATATGAGGATGTTTTACTGAAGTGATCAATAATTAATAAAACAATGTTGTTGGAATGGAAACAATTTTCCAGTGTCTGCATAGACTACTTACTATCTGGTGTAAAGACATTAACACTGTATATTTAAGTATTTTTAAAATGTATCGCAAGTGATATAGTCATTGCAATATTCTACAATCTAATCACAAATCACATGTTTTCATGATCTCACATAGCCCCACTGTTAAACTGTCCCTGCGTTCCAAATCACATAGTTTTTCTTTTTATTATACTACATACTAAAGTACAGACGAGTTTTAGGGCCACAAGAGAGAGGAAAAAAAATTTGATAAGAAAGATTTTTTTTCATTATGTCGAGAAATGTCAAGAATAAAGACAAATACTCCAAAATGCTATAGGAGTTAGTGGGGCATTTCTGTATTTTCAGCATACTACAATTAGGGCTGGCCCAAATGCCATTTTTCAGGCTTCGAATATTCGTTCCAGAAAAACACACCATAAAAATAAAAAAAAACGTTAATAATCCCTATATACTCCCTGGAACCGATTTTGACAGTATCTGCATATTTTGTTGAAGATTTACGCGCTCGGAGGTGAAGTAATGGATGCGCTATGACACTTAGTGATGTAATATCATCCTAAATGAGCAATACTACTACTACTACTACAATATTACTAACTTTTATATCCAAATATAAAATTATTTGATGACATTATATTGCAGTACAAGCTTCTTGCAAAATAATTTTTTGAAAAAAAAAAATAATAAAAAATTCTAAAAAAAAAAAAAAAAAAAAAAAAAAAACCTCCAAATACTAATTTTCCGAACGAGTATTCGAATATTCGAATAATTCGGGCCAGCCCTAACTACAATTGACATGCATGTATTGGGACATTCTTAATCTTTTTCTGGTATACCAAATAGTAGAGAGGTATGAGTATTGGAATGCAGGGTGTATCTTCTTACCTGGAGGCCGGTTGTAAGGACTAGCACTAGGCCCCTGCTGCTGATGCTGCTGTTGTTGTTGTTGTTGTTGATGCTGCTGCTGCTGTTGCATTGTGGGTAGAGTCCTCTTGCCCTGCACAGCCAGCTGGAGGTTCTCGGGCAGCGGTTGGCCACGGCCCAGGATCTTGTAGGCAAGTATCTGAGCTCTGAGCTGCTGTAGCTGGACCGGGCTGAAGGCAGAAGGCCCCCGTCCCTGCTGCTGCTGCTGCTGCTGCTGCTGCCCCATAGGGGACATGGAGGGCATGGCACCTTGGGGATCCATGGGCATCATAGCACCGGACTGGGAGGGGGGTATGTGGGGCGGAGTGGGCCCACCACCGCCTCCTGACATGGGGCTAGATGCGTGCTCGTGGACGCCCATGGGAGATGGATGAGGGGACAGATATCCTTAAGCAAAACAGAAATTGAGTGTTTTTTTATTAAAATTTAACTTGTACAAAAATGTATATTAGTAGTCTAAAACCAGTGTTACCCAACCTTCATTGTATATGAAATGATTATTTTACCTCTTCAAACTTATAAAAAGTATTGTATTAAAACATTCTGAGAAGGTATAATCACCATTAAGTTGGCTAAGTACAATGTTGAGGGACTTTTTTTAAGGAGACACCAGCATAAAAAGTTGGGGACCACTGTCTTAACTTAGGCAACAAGAAAAGCTGCCTTACAACCAACTTTACCGTAGCTAAAAAATATGTATTTTTAATTTTGTGTGTGTGTGTGTGTGTGTATGTGTGTGTGGGTGTGTGTGTGTGTTTAAAAAAAAAAAAGGTTAGATAAAATACCTTGGCTGTGCTGGTCCATAGGACTCTGTGGAGGCCCCATGCCACTATGCAGAGATCTCATCCCCACTCCTTTTATGTGACCAAAGTGCATCGCGTCCGCCATCGACTTTTCATTCATCCCTTCCATTGTCTGAAAATAGAAAAATACCATTACATTCCTTCCTTGTATACACACACCCCAACCCCAACACATAAGACAGCTAAATGGAAATTATCTGTCCATCAAATATCCCACATATTAAAATACCAATTTTGTTGATATTCAACATAAATTAGTCTTCTTGCACCAGTGGAGATGAACTGACACATTTAGATTACCACAGCAAGGATTTTTCAGTTTTAATTGTCTTTGATTTATTTATTTATTTGTGCTGTCAAAAAAATTTAAAGTGACAATTACAGATATAGCCCCAATCACTTGTCAAATATGCAAGACAAAAACAAAACAGATCCTTAAAATAGATGTAAAAAGAAACCTATCCTTGCTTTCTGGTGGACAAACTATGCCACAGACACTTTCTAAATTACTTTTAAATATGTTTGATATTTCTATACAGGCCAAAGACATTGATTACTTGCTACTCATAATATATAAGAATATATAGGAGATATACCAGTCCGGCAGATTTATTGACCAGGCTCTTGTAACTTGTAATTCAATAAAAAACTCAGTCTGCTAATGAAAATGAAGAGTTTGAATTTCATGAAAGACATTGTAACAGTGGTTTACAAACAACGAATTGCATTAATTCCCACTTCTGACTTTTAACCTCAAATAATAGTACAGCAAATCTGTCCAATACCAACCTCCATTAACATATGAAGGGGTTAATACTCTTTCACATACTTGCCCTTCACAGCCAAACTGTGCTAAACTAAATGCATATATGGATGCATTTCTTTTGAAAGCATGTGCTTGTGCATGTTTTTCAAACATCTAGGTTTGTATTCTGTGTGTATCTGTGTGAGCCGCATCAAAAGACACATTTTCATTGGTGTCGACAATGTTGGATTTTTAGTTTTTTATTAGATTAGATTAGTTTAGTTTTATTAGTTTAGTTTGTCAGGGACCATGTACAAAAAATAATATCCATCTCACAGAGAAAATATGCTTTGCACCAGATTAAAGCAGTTTTCTAATTTCAGTACGCAGGTCAAACACAGAATACAACAACACATACAATACAATACAAAACAAAATATTAATACATAATGTATCACAACACACATACGCTACACAGGAAGTTACAATTTGCCTCTTCAGAATTAAAATGCAAAGTATAGTTTTCTTTTTATCTTTATTATAAAAAACAGAAAACTTTATTATTCTGACTTTGATTCTGAAAACTAAACAGTAACAACTAAGACAACACAGAGATATAAAACAATTACCACAAACTATAACACTGTTTTGGTCACATGGAACGGGCTCTTCACGGCAGTGGCGCACTTTACCTTGTGCATAGGATACATGCCGTCCTGAGAGTAATCCCCCTGGCCCTGCATGCCATGAGGTGCGTTGGGTGTTCCAGGTCCAGGGCTGGGACCCATCATACTGTGAACAGAGCCTGGGGAAGGGTCCGGTCCGGGGCTGGGACCCAGGATAGGACCAGGGGACAGACCGGCCCCCGGAGAAGGGCCAGGATGGGACATACCACCTGAGGGGTCTGAAGGGGTGGACATCTACTGTATCGCTAGGAGGTCTCCCAGCAGCTGAGGGAAAGAAAAGAGAAACCGGTTACAAATACAATACACCTTTCTTTTTTTTCTTTCTTTTTTTATTATCTTGATTGTAAACGGGAAACCGATCAAAATGATGCCATGATTTTGACCTTCAAAAATGTAAGGTGGAATTCTGCTTTTTTCTTTTTTTGCGCTGCATTTCATTTAAAACATAATGTACAATATCATTTAATAAAAAATGCTGCTAAAAGACCATTGGTTTGAATCAATTCCATGTAATCTGTTTGTTATTTATGACCACATAAAAGAGCACTCATAACAATAATAACACTGCTGTTTTTTTGGACAGGATAACTGCATTACTTCAGCAAACATTTCCTTTTAAGGTGGAGTTTAAAAAAAAAAAAACATGCCTATTGTGGCAAACTTTTTGGTCTCCCTTGTAAACAGAGTCCCCTCATCAATGAAATCACATTTGAACTCCAAAACAATGCAATGTTTTTCATTCTAGCATTTTAGAATAATTAAATCAGATTGTAGTGCTGCAGTGTTTACAACGTCTGCTATACAGCTTTGTTGAAATTCTTCTTCTCCTTCTCTCTCTTATTTTCTGTCAACTGTCAATGAAGGCATAATGCGTGGCCAGTGTTTCATGTCGTCAGATTGTGTATCTTAAGAGTTTAAATAAATGAAATCAACTGTTAAGCTTCATTATGAATCAGGAAGAGACTTAGCAATAAACCTTGTTCTGATTATGAAAAGAGCTGATCACATACACAGCAGGCATCTCCGATATTCAACAGTAACGCTGCAGTCAGTTGACATAGCGCTGTCATCAATGCTGTCAAATCATTTCCAGTCTCAAAACAGATTTAAATTAGTATATTATATTGCCAATAACGTGCTGAATAAACGCTGTACATATTATATAACCAGGGTATAACCAGGTTGTGTTATAAGGTTGTTTCCTTGTGCTTCTGTCCAGTTACGGTTACATCGCTGTTAGCTCGGTAACTATCACTCTGATTGGATCATGGCTTCCCCCAAAAATAGGTGGCCATCACGGATATACGTGCAAAAATCAAATTTTGGATTAAAGTCAAGCTCCTTATATGCCCTTGGCGACATTCTTTCATATAATAAACACCGTTTAAACGTCACAATAAAGAGCACAGTTTCACTGAAGACGCGATAAAAACGTTTTCGTGTTGCATTTGTTCGACCGTTGAGGAACTTAGCTTACGCTAGCTGACGTGAGCTAGCTGTTAGCATTACAACCACTAGCTTGCTAGCAAACTATGTCGGTGTCAGAAAGTTTGGACAGTTAGCAGCACGACGAGTTGATATTTAACAAGAAAACACAGCGCCGTTATGCAATTTACCTTTCGGCTGATCTGTAACTGCACACAATTAGGCAAAAATATTCTTCAAAATATGACTGCTGTCCATAAATTCACTCCCACCTCTGTGTTGTTTTGCTAACACATTAAACTTTTCCCTATGTAGCCATTACTGATTTGTCAATGTCACCGGAAATCCCCGCCCACCTGCACAATGATTGGCTGGATCACACGTCAATCTTCGCATGTTGTTGGGCGTGTGTCACTGGCTGTATATTACTGTAAGTGGGCTACCATTGCTGCAAAATTGTGGTTTGCGTGGCAGACAAGACGATACTGTTATGATACTCTAGAAGTTTTACTACAAACATACGAGATCTCAGATATGTGTGTGTGTGTGTGTGTGTGTGTGTGTGTGTGTGTGTGTGTGTGTGTGTGTGTGTGTGTGTGTGTGTGTGTGTGTGTGTGTGTGTGTGTGTGTGTGTGTGTGTGTGCGTGTGCGTGTGTGTGTGTGTGTTTGTTTCAACCATTAGGAATTTAATAACTCTAAGTTTAATAATATGATAAGCACAACAAGTGCACATGTGAAATAAGTTATTATTAGATAGATAGATAGATAGATAGATAGATAGATAGATAGATAGATAGATAGATAGATAGATAGATAGATAGATAGATAGATAGATAGATAGATAGATAGATAGATAGATAGATATGGTTTCATATCATGGTTGTCAAGGGAGTTCGCTGACCTAAATTGAATAGAGGGTTGAATATCTGTATGTTTCATACTAGTTGGTCGCTGAAGGTTGGAGAAATACTTATGACAGGTTATGTATCAACATTTGAAGAAATGGTTAGGCCACAGGAAACATCATCATCAGACTATGTCCCTTAATGTAAGTATCAAATAGTGTATCATTAAGTGTTGAAACGGGGGAGAAAAACATATAACACATTTTTGATAGTGCTATATTTCCTATAGCTTCTTGTGGAAATATTTAGTGGGAAAAACCAAAGGCTCAAATGTTCTGAATGTGCCCTCCTTAAAGTGAGCACAAGATGGCAGCAATGACCAGCAGTTGCCACAATAAAGTAGCCTCTGTACTAGCTCTGTGCTGTAACTCAGAAGCACCTGGCAGCTTATAAAATTAACCCCAGTCATCTGAGCTCTGAACAAACATGCCATGCCCAGAGTGATTGAGTGTTGGCCCTCATTTACATACACTAACTTCTGATGATATAGCAAAGCGGACATTCAAAGGCAAACCACGCAAATTACACACAGGTTTAGTCCAGCGTCATTTGCATTCATGCTGACATCAGAAACATTGTTTTCTTTTCCGTATGAAAAGTTAAAGTTGTTTTTACAAGAGTAGGCTATGTGTTTTTTTATACGCGACAGAGATGTAATTTATTTTCTGTGCTCATTTTTTCCCCCCTACATAGTACAGTCCACAATTTGTCTGCATTTACATCAAGTGTATGGTATCCAAATAAATTAGAATTAAAATGTAAGGATTTTAAGGACAGGAATGTGTGTCAATATTAAAATGTTCTTTCTCTTACCTTTTACTAGATCTGCCGTTTGTATCTGTGATCTGGTGTTGCAAATATTTAGTTACTAGATGATGTAGTGTGACTATTTTATTTTTCACCAAGTCAAAGTCCCGTGTAGCTCTTTACATTTGGCCGACATAAAGCGATTATGTTTTTTTGTCTGATCTCAAACAATGTGTATGGAAAATATGAGGCATGCATTGAGATAAATTAGAATATTTAAAATGTTAGACTAATTTCACCAATGTTGAGCATATGTTCATATTTAGCCATCAAATATCATTATTATTTTAGAATGTGTTCTTAGCTATCAAGTTATGTAAGTGTCTGTCGGTCGGTCTGTCTGTCTGTCTGCCTGTCTGTCTGTCTGTCTGTCTGTCTGTCTGTCTGTCTGTCTGTCTGTCTATCTATCCAGCCATCCATACAAATATCTGTCTGTCTGTCTATATATCCATCCATCTATCCATATATCTATATGTCTAATCTATTGACTAATATGGGATAGGAGAGAGAGAGAGACACAGACACAGACACAGACAGAGACAGAGACAGAGAGAGAGAGACAGAGACAGAGAGAGAGAGAGAGAAATGAGAGCGATCTACCTCTGTGTCTATATGAGCAATGACACTCTGATGACCCTGTAAGACAGTCAAAGCGCTGCAGGATGATGGGCCCATCATTTGAATACCTCACATGTCAATAAACAAAGCCGCACATTTTAAACTTTGATCTTGACTTCCGCTCCCCAACAATTATGCCTCTCTCTTTTAGATGTCTCCATAAAAAGGATGTGCTCAGAGTTCCTGAATGGAAATTTTTACACAAATAAAACAAACGCTATTAACTATTGCGGTCAGAAATTCACCGAGCCAGGAAAGGGCCCCCGCCGCAGTCATTTGGCAGTGAAAGGGCTTAGTGGTTGTGGCTTCTATTCACCTTGAAACCCCAGTAAAAAAAGGCTCCGGTGAATCGCATGGCATGACAATTTATTCAAAGTCTACAGGTTTTAAAATGGAAGGGTTGAACAACAATGGAACGCTCATCAAAGAAGAGGCTCCCTTAAACTCATCCTTATTTGCCCTTTTTCTTTGATAAACCTCATTACATTACATTACATTTTATTTAGCTGACGTTTTTATCCAAAGCAACGTACATTAAGTGCATTCAACCATGAAGGTACACACTCAGAACAACAAGTATCACGTAAGTAGCCTACTATAGTTTAAAATAAACCAAACTACAAAGTGCCACACGGAGATGTAACAAGTGCAAAAAAAAATGTTTTCTTTTTTTTTTCAAAGTGTCTGAAGAGATGTGTTTTAAGGCTGCGGAGGAAGATGTATAAACTATCAGCTGATCTGATGTTAATGGGGAGCTTGTTCCACCATCATTAAACCTGCAGTGTGTAGAATTTTGGGTTTTATTTCCTAGCAGATTTTGTAGAAAGTAATTATAATATCCATGAGTACATTTAATTTAGTGCATAATAGCTGAAACATTTTTTTCTAATTTTTTTTTCCCCCTTAGAAAGGGTCTCATATATGTCCTTATTTCTGCACATGTTGGACCAAGGCCTAGTGCCGCCATCTTGAAAGTGTCATAGTTGGAATGTCATCAGGTGCATTGTTTAAAATTTAGAATTGTTCTTGTCCTTGAAGGCCACTGTAGCTTCTGTTATTATTCGAAAGGGGTGGGTTACCCAGGGAGCGTTGCATTCTAGAACTTTGTAGAACTTTCTTGATGATGTCATATTACACACTGCACCTTTAAGATTAATTAGTCTCTATGCAGGCAAACATTCAATACATTAGACCTGGATCAATAGTTTTTCGCACTATAAACCAAAAAAACTGTTACAAAATTCCCATCCTTCTTAGATGTGATGTCTAATGCACATTACAGTAGGCCTCTCCTTTAGGAAAGGTATTTATTCTATTTCTTAGACATGAGGTCATCACAGTCCTTTCCATAACATGATGTTGTGGGTACTACCTTAAGCTTTAAGATTTAGCCAACTTTGAACAGCTGTGTATTAATCATCTTCATGTATTTTTAGCTTTATGAAAATGAATGTCTTTTTTTTGGATTTACTGTCACACAGACAGACAAAAAAACGCGCACGCACACACACACACACACACACACACACACACACACACACACACACACACACACACTTCGCTGTGTTGTTGTCCACAGGTGTGTGTGCAAACAAAGAGAGGGTTATAATTAGTTTTACATGAGCCACATTTGGCAGCGGGCTGTTTGCTTTCTCTCTCCGCGTTATCTGAGAGTTCCCAATTTGAATAACCCAATGCTTACATTGTGGTGCACTTATTTTATTTTTCCGTCAGATGATGATGGAGTGGTTGTTTAAACAGAGAAGACAGACAGTATGGAAATAATAAAGAGGCCATATTTACTACGAGCAAATGTGTTTGTTTAGTTGGTTACAGCTTACTTTAGCCTAGATATGTTGCTACTTGTGTAGGATGTCAATAGAAGCATAGTGTACATATTATGATATATTAGCTTTTTCCTCTTGATTCATTTTTCTTCCGCCTCTCTTTTCTTCTCTTTGTATTTTCTTTATTCGTGTAGCCTACTTCAAATTCTTACACATTTTTTACTGCCAATGCTATTTTAAAAGTTCAGTCACACCAAAGACAGACACGGATATATGAATCGACACATGGATGATATTGTATGATAAAATACGTTATTCAAGAAGTTAATCGCCTGCCTGGTTGCATTAGGTGCTGTTTATACGAAAACACAAAACGGTGCATCCGCAAAAATACTTTCGCGGATGCACAATATCATTTACATGAAAACAGCAAACGCAGGCATGAAATTGCAAGTTTTTGAGATCAACTCCCAGGGAGGAAATTTTGGAAAACACAACTGTTTTGGTTTCTTTTAAACACCCAAACGAAAAGGGGCCCTTTGGACAGTCACATATTTTTGATGCTAAAATGCTAAGATGCTAGGCTATAGTGTGGTCAACCCCAAAAGTCATCGGTCAGTCAAAAGTCAGACAGACTAAAAACTGGTGTTTAGCGTCAGCACTGCGCGGTTATTTCCCTCCAGACTCCTGGACCTCCGAGGTGTCCACTTTGCCCCAGCGGTTGAAACGTCTGAATAGTAAAGGATTTCCTAAAACATCATGCTTGGCCAAATCTCTCTCTCTCTCTCTCTCTCCAGTGTTTGTCATTTCTTTCTTCAAGTGCATTTTCTTCTGAACTTCTGCTTAAGATTTACGGGCAGGTGCACCGTGCCCTACTACCATCACTCCACCCCTCCTCAATTCTTTTTTTTTTGCCTGCCTGCCTGCTGGTGCTCAATTTGCGAGCGCTTGCTTTTTGAGCTCTCTCTCGAGGGACCGCCGTCTGGTCCAAATGCAAAAAGGCACTGACTGAGATCTTTTTCCAAGATGGTGCCGGGGGCCAGGGGTCACGCAAAGAGGCTGAGAAGAGAGGAAGCGCTGTCAAGAAGGAAGCAACCCTTTGTAGTTTAGCTTTTGTTGCAGGTGTTCTGCCATTCCTTGTTAAAGCACGCTGTTTAATATTACAACCTGCCTGACATCTGGTGGCCCCAGCAGGGTCTGAACCTAAAGCAAGCAGCAAGCAGCAGCATTGGTGATCAGGGACAAATGGCTGCCTCGTAACATCTCCTGACGGGTTACACATGAGCACAGATGTTGGATATCAGGAGATTATGAGCAGAGGCGTTTCGGCACATATACTGTTCGGTAGTCTGACGGAAAAAAAAAAGCTATAGCAGTTGGTGTTCATAAATGTCAATTTAGCTTTTTGCAATCACAGCATCAACTAATACAAATGGAAGGCGAGACACACTACTAAACCTTTGTCTGTTTGCATCTGTATGTTTCTCACATACAGCCATCTTCAATGGCCAATATCTCAACATTAGTTTTTTTCCTCAAAACTCAACTTCTAAAGCACATTTATCTACTGAACGTTCCATAATCATTCTAAGCACTATATTCTGAATGTTATTAATAGGGATTTGTTATTAATTGTCTGATTTATGATACATTTTCTACTTAAAAACACACGGGTATGCTGCATACGTTTTATTTATAAAGTGAAAAATATATATATATGTGTTGTACAAATGGGATAAAGGTTTTAAACTCTGGCTTTATCCAACATCTATATGTTTTTGTTTTAAGGGAGCTTTGTCGTCACGGTTGAAGGTATATCTACTTGTGTGAGGTTAGAGATAAATCATGGTCGTGATTAAAAGCGAAGCTGACAGGTGGTAGGACACACTAAGTGAACCTGCTTCCTCCTAGGAGGCTCTAAAAACAACAGCACGCTACTTCTCAATCTGCTCCCAACGGACGTTAGTTTAAAAGGACTCTGTGACCTTGTCCAACATTTGCCTATGCGAGCGATGCCGTCATGTGTCATGATATAGGACAGACAGTCAGTATAAGGTGATTCAAAGAGAAACAGACGTATTGCACAGTTTGTATCAGAAAGCAAGGAGAGTCATATTTTCCCCTCAAAGACCCGCGGTATAAAAGAGACGTCTGTGAAAGTCATGTCATTCCAACATCTGTTCAAGTACACATTCAAGGTACATTAAGTATTTTGGCATGTTCTGCTACGATATACAGTGGCTTGCAAAAGTATTCATACCCCCTGAAATTTTACACATTTTGTCACGTTACAACCACATACGTACATTTATTTTATTGGGATTTTATGTGATACACCAACACAAAGTGGCGCATCATTGTGAAGTGGAATGAAAATGAAACGTGGTTTTAAAAAAAAATTATAAATAAAAAACTGAAAAGTGTGGCGTGCAAAAGTATTCATACCCCCTGAGTCAATGCTTTGTAGAACCACCTATCGCTGCAATTACAGCTGCAAATCTATTAGAGTATTTCTCTACCAGCTTTGCATATCTACAGACTGATACATTTTGTCCATTCTTCTTTGCAAAATAGCTCAAGGTTCAGATTCAGCATCAGATTGGATGGAGAGCGTCTGTCAACAGCAATTTTCAAGTCTTTCTCAATATTCTCAATTGTTTTTAGGTCTGGACTTAGACTGGACCATTCTAAGACATGACTATGCTTTGATTTAAACCATTTCATAGTACATCTGGTTGTATGTTTAGGCTAGTTTTCCTTCTGGAAGGTGAACCTCTGCCCAAGTCTCAAGTCTTTTGCAGACTCTAACAGGTTTTCTGCCCTGTTTTTGGCTCCATCCATCTTCCCATCAACTCTAACCAGCTTCCCTGTACCTGCTGAAGAAAAGCACGACAACAGCATGATGCTGCCACCACCATGTTGCACGGTGGTGATGGTGTGTATAGGGTGGTTTGTAGTGTTAGTTTCCGCCACACATTGCATTTTACATTCAAGCCAAAAACTTCACGTTTGGTCTCATCTGACTATGCATGGCTTTTGGCAAGGGTTGGAGGAAGGTGCTCTGGTCAGAAGAGACCAAAATTTAAGTTTTTGGCCTTAATGCAAAATGTAATGTGTGGTGGAAAACCAACACTGCACATCACCCTATACACACCATCCCCACAGTGAAACATGGTTGTGGCAGCATCATGCTATGGGGATGCTTTTCTTCAGCAGGGATAGGGAAGCTGTTTAGAGTTGATGGGAAGATGGATGTAGCCAAATACAGGGAAGAAAACCTGTTAGAGTCTGCAAAAGACTTGAGACTGGGTGTAGGTTCACCTTCCAGAAGGACAACTACCCTAAACATACAGCTATGTTTAAAATGGAATGGTTTAAATCAAAGCATAGTCATGTGTTAGAATGGTCCAGTCAAAGTCCAGACCTAAAAACAATTGAGAATATTGAGAAAGACTTGAAAATTGCTGTTGACAGACGCTCTCCATCCAATCTGATGCTGTATCTGTAGTTCAAGCTATTTTGCAAAGAAGAAGGTGCAATAAATATCAGTCTGTAGATGTGCAAAGCTGGTAGAGAAATACTCCAATAGATGTGCAGCTGTAATTGCTGCGATAGGTGGTTCTACAAAGCATTGACTCAGGGGGTATGAATACTTTTGCACGCCACACTTTTCAGTTTTTTATTTATAAAAAAAATGTAAAACCACATTTCATTTTCATTCCACTTCACAATGTTGCGCCACTTTGTGTTGGTGTATCACATAAAATCCCAATAAAATTAATGTACGTATGTGGTTGTAACTAGGGTTGCTGGACGGGTCCCGGGATTTCGGGATTCCCGCGAAATGAGTCAGCCGGGAGTACCGGAAATTGGCCACGGGACCCTTCCTCCCGTTTTTTAAATTTATTTTATTCGTTTAATTCATTAATAGTGGCCTTTACTAATGAAATATACTCTCGACATCATGGCCATTTCAGAAGGGAGGCTTTTGACGTGTCTGGTAGGCTAATACATTTTCAATGACATGCGAGTGGAGAGACGCACTACCGTTCTACAGACGTGGCGACAAGCGGCCTCACTAAACTGTTATTACGTCTGTAACAGCAATGCAGACATGCGAGTGGAGGGAGAGAGAGAGAGAGAGAGAGAGAGAGAGAGAGAGAGAGAGAGAGAGAGAGAGAGAGAGAGAGAGTCCACTACAGATAAACTGTCACGTCGGTGCTCCTCTCTCACACACACACACACGCGCGCCTGCAGCCTGGCACAGCTGAACAGTGTTTTACTTTTCTCTCCTCAATGAGATGGTGATATTCACCATTCTTCTGTATTCAAGTCAAAATTGTATGATGAACATAAAGCAGCCTGCTTCTTTTGCTGCTTTCTCTTGTAGCGACATGAATCTAATGAGATGAAACGCCCCGTTGCTTCCACCAAACACTAAAGTGAAACCTAGACCTAATCCACAAAGTAGACATTTAAACCAAACCAAATTGAATAACTAATCCACTTATTAACTAAACAAATGTTAATAATATGAGTAGATATTTAACAGCAGCGACACAGGGTTGTAAACAAAAGTTGTTTCCATGGTTACCGCACGGCGTTTCCTCGCGGAGCCTCCTTTCTCCGCCGATCCATGTCGAGTGCACCTGTAGACAGAACGTCTACTCCCGTCTGAAAACGCCTTTAGATGACTTAACTTTTAATGCCCTTAGTTCATTCTAGAGCTAGCATCCAGTCTGCCCTGCGCATATGAGGCTATAACGTGCCCAATAAACCACACGGCCGAGTACGTGGGTACAAAATAAAGTATTAAAAAGGCACATCCGGTTTAACGGGAATTCCCGGGATCTCCCGGAAGGAGGCTCTTTTTTCCCGGGAATTGAAAAGGGTCAATTTCGGGAATTTTCAGCAACCCTAATTGTAACGTGACAAAATGTAGAAAATGTCAAGGGGTATGAATACTTTTGCAAGCCACTGTATACTACTATTTTCCACCCAGTTCAAAAGGGACATATTTCACCTCTTACTACCTCCTGTGTTTCTATTAGAACTACCAATAATAGTATTAATAAAAAATAAAAAAGCAACAAATATATTATCATGTAATTATTATAGTTTAAAATAAAACTTAATTGGGGAATTGGGATTGAATTGGAAGGAAATTCACAAGCAACCAAAAAGTATTATGTTAAAATGAGTCCCACTTTTATAGCTCAAAAACATGATGTTATGCACACCTGAGGAAGACCAAAATCGTTCTTCGAAAAATGTTGTGTCTTTGCTCCAGTAAAAGTGTCTTCAGTGTTCAAACTGATTTGGGAACTTTTCTTTCTATTCCCCCACGTTTATAGATGCAACAACAAAGTCAAGAACAAATGAATTCCTCAATAAAATAGTATCAAATTAGATAAAACATATTCTAAAATGCTCCATTCTACATAACCACTATGTGTATTTTGATGCTGATATTTTTTGTGAACTTCAAATACTTTTACAATTTTTTTTGCTAGTGTAACTTTAACTTGTTCCGTCCCTCCAACATCCCAACCTCCACCATTCTGTATGTATGTATGTATGCATGTATGTATGTATGTATGTATGTATGTATGATAGGATGATTCTTTCCTTGATGCTCCTCTGATGTTTTTGAGGTCTTTCTTGACATCTCTTCTCCTCTGCCTACCCCTAAATCACTACCAACCCAAGCCCCATCAACTTAACATTGTCATTTTGTTTGTTTACTGTTGTGCTCCTATGTAAAGCACTTAAGTTGCGAGAAAAGCGCTTTATAAATGTAATATGTTAGTATTATTATTATTCCTTTAACTGAGGTGCCTACAGTACTCCACCAACTGTAAAACCATTTGCTTTTCTAACGGTCAACGCAGATTCTGAAGCGTTACCAAGCGATGAGAGAGACATCAAAGTCCGTGCCCACAACTGTTGGAATTGATAAATGATGTGGCGAAACAAACAAAACACTAACTTTTGATGCATGTCTTTTAATGACATCTGTAATTGAGTTGTGTCTGCCCGGCTGGACCTGGATGAAACAGATTGAAAGAGGGCAGAATGGTTAGTTTGGCACATTTTAACCCAAATGTGTTTCCAACCCCCTTTCAACTTGTAGCAGAGGCACGTCTGTAAGTGCAACGCCAGCATGTGTTTTGAGCTTGTCACAGTGAATCTGGTGCAGCTCAGAAGGGTGAAGAGTGTGTGTGTGTGTGTGTGTGTGTGTGTGTGTGTGTGTGTGTGTGTGTGTGTGTGTGTGTGTGTGTGTGTGTGTGTGTGTGTGTGTGTGTGTGTGTGTGTGTGTGTGTGTGCGTATGTGTGTGTGAAGTCAACCCTGAATACCTGCCCACCATCAGCGCATGCATGGCGAGCATCTGTGAGCCGTTAAGACCACTTCATCTTAACCGCATACACACACAGAAAGTGGGGTTAAGATGTTAAGGCCATTACAATATGTCTCTCTGTATTTGTAAAAGAATGTGTCTTTTTGGTGAGAGTTAAAAGGAGCAAATGTATAAGAGTGTTATGTCCTGTATGGATCTGTATTGGTGCAGAGAGAGCTCGGGGGTGATTTACTATGGTATGTGTGGCATGCTGCTGGCACTAATTGCCTGTTTCCACTCACAAACGTGTGGGGTTAACGACAGGTTTAACCATTGTTTCCAATCGGTAATCAGTTGAAATTATAGAACAAAATGTCATGATAAAACTGCACAAATGTCTAAAGGTATATTTTTTTTACAATTCAAATATAGTCAGCTGTTTCTGTTTTGTTTCAATAAGAGGTCAAAATGTTTTTTTTGGTCTTGGTCTTTGAACTGCATGTGGTTAAGAAGTGAGGTGTCAAAAGCCAAAGTTCAAAATGTCGGGTGGATCTGTGGTAGAGAGTAACACACACTTCCACACATCCACACACGCATTCGTCTTTATCACTAGTTTTTTCTACCTCCCATAAAGTTTCTACAACCAGTCTACACTCTGTGTATTCTCTCCACACACACAAATAGTTAAGGCTGTACCAGCTCTGTACGCTGTGTCATGGGCTATCTCTTTGGGTTTAGTTGAATTATTTTAATATTGAGGGGATTGTCCTATACCGAAATATCCACAATCCTGTTCATTATATGGCTTTGGTTTTAAAGATTACAAAATATACGAACACTGTTGTAAGACTGTTTTGAACTATGAATAATAGCAGGTTTCAATCCAAATCAGATTGCAATTATTCATTATTATTATTTATATTATCATTGATTGAACTATTATTAGCCTATTACAGTTACATATTATTCACTGTAATGCACACCATTCTTAACAGATTTAACAGTGTGCAAGAGACGGTGATGTATGCTTTTGTCAACCCTGTTTTATTTGACAGGTTTCGAGGCTTAACCCATTACCGAGGTAACGACAGACGTGTTTTTGACAAACGGGATAAGGCCGCATCACAGCCTTCATCTTTTGACTGGAGACTCATCCCTCACTTAAGGGGAACAATACGCCAGATAAGTATTTAGTTGTTGGATTCAAGCCCGTGCTATTTCACCTGGAACTGCAGACGTAAGCCCATATTGACAGCGACGGAAAACCGCCCAACAACGCGCTGCAATTAATACGTGATTCCCTTTTTTGCTCACAAAGAGCTTGTCAAAGTGCCCCACCCTCCTCTCCCCTCTCAGGCCTTTCACAATACAAATCCCGCTCCGCCATTCTTCACGTCTGAAGCTAAAGGCCTTACGACGTGCTTTTAAAAGGCTTTTTCCTCTCTCTCTCTCTCTCTCTCTCTTTCTCTCTCTCTCTTTCCCCCCCTCTCTCTCTCTCTCTCTCTCTCTCTTTCTCTCTCTCTCTTTCCCCCCCTCTCTCTCTTTCTCCCCTCTCTCTCTCTCCCTCTCTCTCAGCAGATGTGAGAGTAACTTTTTCACCCTGGACAGGAATCTTGCGATGACTTGTTGTCGCTCACCGGCACATTGACCTGTCATATTTGTCAGACTCAGGTTTTTGTTATGGCATTAAGCACGGAGAACGTTCACACACAGCAGTCATGTTCATTGACTGGGTTCATATCCATATGTCTTATTATCTGTTACATGTGCAAATAGTGGGCCTTTATTCAGTCTATGGAGTGAGCAGATACATTTTGCTTTGATTGTTATATGACTTAGAAAGGCACTGTCTCTAATAGTATTTTATGTTATTGTCAAAGCTTTTTATTTTCATTGAAGGCTAAAGTAAATACATGTTATGCTACTTTGTAATTCTACATTTCAGAGAAAAATATTGTACTTTTCACTCCACTACATTTGTTTAACAGGTTAAGTAACCATTGACCTATTAAAGCCTCTATCCAAGCACAAAGGCGTTTTTAATTGAGCCTAACTGATAAGTCAGTTCAGTGGAGCTACGCTGGGAAATTCTGTGAACTTACAATAGCAAAGCGGCCCCGCCCAAACAGGTACACCAACATCAACAGAAGCTCTAATTTGGCAAAATAAGTGAAAACACCTGTGTGGGTTGAAATATGGGAGTGCAAGGGCTTTGAGATTTCCCAGGCAAATTACTGAATATGATACCTTTATAATAGGATGCATTAATGATAAAACTGCAATTATTCAGGATCGGCCTCCTGTCTGTACCTTGTGTTAAAACTCTGTAAACTGGCATTTAAACAGATATGTTATCAAAGGAACCCACCATGGCTAACAACATGCCCATTTACAGAGCCCAGGCTAAGAATTAAACACTGAAAAAAAGTATCTTCCCAAAATAAAGTCAGGACTATACTCTGCCATACCTATACTCATCTTAAAGGCTGAATATAATATGATATTCATGAACCATGACGTGATCTTCATTTGTCTAGATCTTCCTATACATCCCACAAGCAAAGGATTAAACACTTGCCTTTAAAACGTACGCACCGACATAGTTTTTCCAAAGATTTGACTGACTTTATAACTATATATCCAGAGAGCCACAACATCAAACTCTCAAAGCAGAACCGCCTGTTCCCTTACATATGGAAAAGTTATTTATGACGGTGTCATTTGTAATACATTCAAAGCCTGTATTACCCTGCTATTCAACTCCTGACAGGCTTTCCGCTCCACTCAACTTTTACTTTGTCTGAATGAAAGAAAGAAAAAAGCTCACACATGAACTGAATGCCATCTCTGAGAAGGTGTGCTGACGTAAGTTCGGGTTTGATTCTATTTTTATTCTGACTCAAATAACACAAGTTACAGGAAAGAAACATAGCTGAAAAAAAAAGCCAAACATGCCTGGAATTGTCACAGTGATGCGTTTTCCAGAGGGTTTTAAGCCATGCAGCTGGAATAAGTTTGTTCAGGCAAATTGCTTTCGCGAGTCCACATCAGTGAAATGTAGACAGCGTTGGCCGTGTGCCATGAATATAGCAGCCATCAGGAGGAATTCACTTTGCAGTCAAAAAGTAGTGAAGGAAGGGGAATAATTATGCGACCATGTAGAAACCTGTTTTGATGAAAGACAGTGAAATGTGTGAACGCTGACGGTAGAACACAGTGGCCCACTGTCAGTTTAAAACACTTCACATTCACTTTTATTCATCGATGTCCAAAATGTGTCAAAACTGTTTCATTTTACTTTATGCCTCCGGGAAAAAAAAACTTCATCGCAGGTCTCTGACTTTCAATTATTTAGGAAAGGTTAACACAAGAAGCCTTACATTAATCTCTTAAACTAGCAGACCTATTGGGGAGGTGCCCCCAAAAAACCCAACTTACCATGAAGCCAAAAGCTGAAAACAGCGTATGTGTTGGATTTTCAAAGTTTTGATTGTACGTGAATGCCCCTCAACAATTTATGGTGTCATTAACTAATGCAGCTCCAAAGTTAAGCCAAAAAAAAGCAATTCTTCAACAATATCTCGCATTCCTTACCACTACTGGGCCAGCCATGTTTGTTTGTACTGTGATGTATAGCCATGTGGAATTCATAAATTCAATACAAGAATGCAGAGTGGATAAGCAGTCTACAGGCCAAAGGAGCTGGGCCTTTCTACATACATATATATTGTGCTATTCCTGCGTTAGCCGCTGTTGTGCTAAGCTATCAAGACTATATGGTTAAGGAACCCAAACAATACAAGTGTATTGTAAAAAACATCAGCTAAAACTGAATGACATACAGTATTGGCTTTGAAGCGATTGGAAGCGGAAGTAGATTTTGCAGCAGAATTTCATGATTTGATCTAAAGTCCTTTTCATGAAGCGCTAATATTATTTTTTCATTCATCTGTGAACTGATCATTGCAGTAATAACAGTGTCTGAGTGCTTTAGGCTTGGGTTGAGTTACTTCATCCTTGTGTAAATTATTCATGACAATTCTTTGGCATCATAAGCGCATATTACATTCAATGGAATTCAATATTTAAAAAATATATATAAATATATCTGATACCAGTTCCTGTAACTTCAGCTCAGCATGACAGATTTGGTTTTCATTGCTTTCACACCAGGTGGAAAAAAAGAGTGTCAGAAGGGTTCCTGTTGTTGGCTAAAATGTCTAAGCTAACGACATTATTTCTCACGTTTGGAGGAAGACACATACGCACAAAAACGCTAACATGGGCCGAGCTTCATTTAAGTGCTCGCCAGATGCCCGATACAGCTCTAAGTGAGCGTGAATACATTGTTTTTAGTTTTCATATTTCCTCCCTTCGGCCCCGTTGAAAGCTTCTCCCTCCCTGCATCAACATGGACTGTGCTGAACCCCTGTTCCAGAAACACAGTCAAAGCACTGGCCATTTGTTTACATGTTCCACTTTCTTTTGAGCTGCTGTCTGCTATTATCAGATCGTCACATGCATGAACCAAAAAGCTACAAATGTGAAAAAATTAGACACATAACATGCCATCACTTTCCAATTATGTCAATGGGTGTTGTCTTAAAGTGAAAGTGCGTAACTTCTGTTGAACCAATTAGGATTTCTGAGTAATTACAGGCGCATCTATATGAGGTAAGCCTTTGGTAAATGTGCATGGATTTTATAACTTCTGCTGTACAGTAAGTCCAGGTTTTTTCTTAGCAATAGAATCAACAACTGAAACATTTTGTGGGCTCTTCTTGAGCTCCTGCACCAGTGTCAGGGGAGTGACACCAATTTGTACGCTGCCATACTGAGACGGTTTTGTGGAGCTGACAGGCTTAATCAACTTTGCTTAAACTCATTTGGCAATGGCTTGAGTGTAACCGACATTCATTTATATGAAAAAGTTACACACCATAGCTTTAAATACCATGTATAATGTCTACTGTAGAAGTTGAATGTTTTTTTAAAGGAACTTTGACTTAAAACTATCAGAGCAGACTCGCTGACAGCACTGATTTTTTGCATTTTTCTTCATGTTTTACTTTTTCAAATATTGCGAGTTAACGGTAACGCGCTGTGACTTAACGGGGAACAGGTGGACCTCCTTAAGCTGTAAGAAAATAGCAAAAGCATAACAAGGCCCCTGTGGTTTCCCCTAAGTGTGCCCTCATTTACCATATACACCCGCATATATCAGGGTTATAATCATTAACAAGCAGTTCAGCCCAAGTTCAGTGTGCAACCAGCCAGCCTGTGCGAGCCTGTTTGTGAATGGGATATTTTGGTTTTTCTCCCAAACCACACAGGGGAGAGAGACTCGACCAAATGTTATGGTTTACTTTTTTTTCCACAGAGCTCAATAGGGAACGATTTCCTTTCACTGCGGAAACAGAAATCAAACGGGATTGAGTTGCAAATAATGGAGCAGTGCTGAAAACATGGCCACCATTAAACATGCAAGACACATTATTTGAGTTTTGACACAAAAAAAAAGGGAACTCAATACCGTGCTCCCGCAGGCGCCATTGTCCCGTTTTGCCCCCAAAATAGCGATTAAGACTTCTATCGAATATCAGGGGGATCTTAAGTGGCTCTGGGGCAGCATATTGTCTTCTAATATGCTTTCACCTTGTCTAAGAAACGTGATCGCGGGCAAGCTAATCTAAGCGCTGGTTGAATAAAAAGAAAAAGCACATGTGTACATGCAACAATTGAAAACCTTTTTTAAGGAGGTAACCATTAGACTTTTAAAAACATACTATATACATTAACCCTTTACTGCACGGTGCTTATCTGATATCCCTAGTCTTTTGTGCTGCACTCCAAAACCTCAAAGGGCCACAGTTTTGCGGCCTTAAGTATGAAAGAAAAAAAGAATGATACCTAAACAAACACTCTTAAAAAGTTGAGTGCTCTGGGCTTTAAGGCAGCCTTAAGCCCCCCCACCCCTCCCCTGTGTGCAACAATTACCCCTTTAAGGATTGGCTAATCCTGAAATATGGGCCTGTGACTAATGGCGGAATTTAGCAAGAAATCAGCTCCAGTTTCAGCGAAGGGTTTATTGACTCTAATGCATGATGCAGATACCTTTGGCTATGATGAATGAGCGTGGGGATACTGTCAGGTTCATACCCCACCCCACACACACACACACACACACACACACACACACACACACACACACACACACACACACACACACACACACACACACTCTCTCTCACTCACACACACACACCCTTCCTCCTCCTCGTCTTTCACAGTCGCTATTGTGCAGGTGAAAATGAAAAGTGTCAGAGAAGCATGTAACAGGCTCTTTTCAACATCCTTGCCAAAAGAATCTGAGCTGACACGTCTCGACAATGGCGTTGAATGAGTGTTCTTGAGCTGTTTTGATTTCTTGTTGCTTTACAGGACGAGGTGCCCAAGCGAACGCAGTGTTTTGTTTTGTTTTTCTCTTTATATCTATATCTATCTACCGTCTTTAATAAACTGCAATATTGTATCTTATTTTCGAGCATGTGCCAGCGCGCTTTGACATTTTTTTTGCTACAGGGGGGAGATTGAGCGTTAAGTCACATGAATGGGGTTTTAGTGTAGTGCGCTCTCCTGCACAAACAAAGCATCAATCAGGCTCTGAATGTGACATCAACAGCGTTATGGATATGTGAAGCGCCTTCGTTTGACACTGACGGATACCGTGCCCATGAATCAGTACAGATAAATCAGCCCTTAAAAATGTTACTAGTCTCAACATACTCATGGAAAACACCGGTTTTATTTTGAAGGGAACAAATTCGACATTTGCACACTCAGTGAAAGACGTGGATGATTGAAATGTCAAATGACAAAAAGTCCTTAGAGTTAAGTTTTAGTTCAAACAACATGATTCATATTTGAGATAAGATAATTTATTGATCGTTCACTGAACCATAAAAGCAAAAATAAACAATGTTGAATGCTAATGAATATACAGTAATGTACTAGACAGCACAGGTATGCATATATCTGACACAATAACGTTGCAATATTGGCAGAAGAAAACAAATGTCATACAGTATCTAGTAGTATTATGTGAATGAATGGATGGATGGAAAACAGAAGTGCAGAGTAATATTCTCCAAGTAATGCACTTTTACTTTGACAACCTGGTACGTTACTACATTAGTATTTCACGTTTTGTTTTTTACTGTAAAATGTCCCTTTCATTCCACTACATTTTGTAGTTATTAGCAACTTTGTAGATTATTCAAATAATATAGTGCAAAATGTGCTAATAAAATATGACCAGTAAGACATCCTTACTCACTTCTTCAATCTAGTGATTTGACTCTTTATTCCAAGGTCAATAAATGTTTATCATCACAGGAAAATAGCAATCTTTATTAACCTTTATTTATACAGGTAAATCCCAATGAGACCGGAGACTGTTTTGCAAGGATTTAATCCTTCAACTGATCTTCAAGTAAAAAGATCTCTAAATAGAATATGGAAATATAAGCTTTACACCCTCCAATATTTAAATGTTGTGTCCTGTTCCCTTGACACTTTTTAAGGTAATGAAAAAAAATATCAGAAAATGTTGATAACAAGTTAAATGTTTTATGTAGTCCTGTTTCCTGATGATGATGTTTGAACTCAGGGTGGGAGGGATTTTGTAGCTTTCGTGTTGTGTTTTTATAGAGCCAAAGAATTGCCATAAGTCGTTATAAGTTTATAACAACATAAAGTTTGTGTTTGTTCCTCCCCGTATTGGACAGTTTCCTTTAATCCTGCAGTAAATGTTAATCGCCGAGCAGCAACAGCAGCAGCATACAACCATCACAAATATTCCTGAAAAGCTTGAATACATATTTACATAAAACACACACGCCGCGTTTGACCGCAACAGCCGCCTCCGCCACTTGTTTGATGTCAAATAGAAAATTATGATATAAGAAACGTTACCCTTTATAAAAACCCTGTTGTATAAATACAAGAAGAAACCTGCGATCTGTGGATTGTATTGTATGAATAAACAAGTGTATATGATATCTAAACAAAACAAAAAAGAGAATACAAGTACAGGACATATTGAGGCAACAATGAGTGAGAAGAACACTTGCCAAGTATATGAAATCGATGACTGCAGATAGACTTTATTTATCATAACATGTACTGTATGCTGGTGTTAGGTGGTGATTAGGGTTAGACACTGACAAAAATATATATTGTTTAGCTCTGGTCTATTTTGCTTCCATAACATGTATTCTTTCATATGAATAAAAGGTCCGAAACGAAGAATAAGGTTTTTGTTTTATTAAACATTGTCTGTTTGTGTCTGTATATTTGTCCAATATAACCATCTTTAATGGCCAACATTAGTTTTTTCCAGTCTCGGAAAGAAATCTAAACTTCAAAAGTACTGACATCCAATAATTCTTAGCACTATTCTGAAGGTTATCAGAGAAGGATTTCTTCTTATGTTTCTTCTTATATTTTGTTGTTGACCTATTTTTTTTTTTTTTTTTTTTTTAATATATAAAATTAAAAAAGGCAGTTTCCAAAATCTGTTCTGTAAAACCCCTGGAGACTAATATGTTGTAAAAATTAGGGATGAGCCCGAATCCGAATATGTATTCGGATAAGCACGGATAATGAGTTGGATACGGATACAGATAATTTCTGAATAGTCCCGTTATTATTCGGGGATTTTTTTATTTTTTTATTATGCGCTTAATTGACGCAGCGCGTTCCGCCTCAATGACACAACAGGTAGAATGACACTAACAGCTGTTCTGCGGTGGACATGAGAGGACCGGGCGCGTCCCGTGACCCGCGGTCTCTCTCTTTTTATCCACTGATAAACGATTACTAAAAATGTTAAGATTTTTGGTTTTCAAAGAGATCCACAATGATACATAATTACAAAGACATAGCCAAATTTGAATAGTTATTAAAAAAATCCTGGAAAAATTTGTAAAACTAAAAAAGTATTGTTCTGATGTAAGTGATGAATTGACATTTCACTATCTATAAGGTAAAAAAATTCACCTTCAGTGTCTCGCCTTAAACCAATGGAACAATGGTCAATCTATGCAGCCCCCCACACACACACACACACACACACACACACACACACACTTTAGTCATTCTCCTGAATATGTTCCTTGTTCTGTTCGTTGCAGATGTCCTTCATGCTGGGAGAGAAAGGGGAGATTACATCTTGGCAGTTGCAAAACCCAACTGGCTGTCTGCTGTAACATATAACAACAGCCCAATAAGTCACGCTCATGAACCCAGAAGGCAAATATGATCAGGTGTTATTTTTAAAGCGATGCAAATCAAGCCAAAGTGATACATGTTGAAAGGCTGAGTGCATTTGGGAAGGAGCTGTCAGAAAATGTTTTGTCTCTGTGTGTGTGTGTGTGTGTGTGTGTGTGTGTGTGTGTGTGTGTGTGTGTGTGTGTGTGTGTGTGTGTGTGTGTGTGTGTGTGTGTGTGTGTGCGTGTGCGTGTGCGTGTGTGTGTGTCAGAGAAAATGTTTCTGTGCTTTGATCAACATAGTGGATAGCATGGGATACAAGAACAGAAGAATACAACTTAATATATTCACGTGTTTATCTTCTAATCCAAGGGTTGTAAAATAAACGCAAGTCCAGAACATGATTGCGGTATTTTATTCATGTGTGTGTGTGTGTGTGTGTGTGTGTGTGTGTGTGTGTGTGTGTGTGTGTGTGTGTGTGTGTGTGTGAGCTGCCCGTGTGTGTGTGTATGTGTGTGTGTGTGTGTGTGTGTATGTAGATGCCCATGTGTGTTGTGTATCCTGGATTAACCCCCCTCCGACTGCATGCCTCCACCAGCTTCAAAAAAACAGCAGTGCCGTTTATTGACACTGGATCCCCCTTTATTGGTAATGTTAAGTACCAATATGAAGTCAGGAGCACAGTAACGGCCCCCTGGGGAGGGCAGCACTTTGGTGAAAGGGGGCAGATCATAAACTCCCGAGTATTAAAGTGCTCTAGCAGCTGCAACGTTCCTCCTGACAAATGCTCCCTCCGAGTAAGCCACTGACTCACTTCATTATGTTGTGACTGTTGTGTGTTTAAGGTTACCGTGGTGAGTTTATGAACGTTGGATTTCGGTTTGTGATATATGGCGTACGCAGAAGGAGTTCAAACTTCAATTTGAAAACCTTTCTACGTAGGTTGATGCAACTCTATTCGTAAATCCTCCCTTCTTTGTGTCCAAGATGTTTTCATTGACTTATGTCATAGAAGATAAAGTATGTCAATTTGCGAAATATTTCTTTTTTGCCAAGAGGTAAAATTAGGAGTCTAAGCTAAGGTCATGTCTACACACAGACCTACACGCGTATGTTTGTGATCGCAGGGGCAGAGAGGGGAAGGCATGAAGAGAATTGACCCAGGCGGGAAATGCTAGTGTTGTAAAACCTCACACACACAAAAACAAAAAAAATAAAAATCCTATTTGCAATATCTGAATTCACTTTAGTGTACTAAGAAATCAAGACACTGACAAATAACTGGTGTTACTTTAACTTTAAATGCATCAAGTCGCTCTAACTTTCTCTCTGAGAAGGTGAAAGAAAGGCCTTGAGTGTTGCTGAGTGTTCCAGAATCACTCTTCATTTTTCACTTTCAGACTCTTACAACAACCTTGACATATTAGGCCTATCAGTCTTTCACATCTCTTTGCCAGATCACTCACTCACTCACTATACTCTCCAGCTAAACCTATATTTTCTCAACATGGACTGTGTATTCCTTTGGGCTGTATTTTTTCCCACAGGTTGGTCGGCTATTCATTCTACAGACAGAGCTTGGCAGGCGGTGTGTTTCAGCCAGCGGTGTTGATAGACGACCAATGGAGCATAGCCAAACAACGTGGTCGCAGGTGTTGCTGCTGCCATCTTTGCTAAGGTCTCGATCAAAGCCCAAACCCTGGATTTTTTTTTAGTTTATCTGCTTCATGCTAAAAAACTGATAGCATGATGGTGGCATTTTGGATAGTGTTTGCAAAGTCAGATAAGGATCGCGGTCGTCCATCAAAATGTTAACACAGTTCTACTTGCGCAAGCGTGTCAAATATAAAATAAAAGTATTGTAGGCTATCTCAAGCAAAATGGTATCGCTATCTCGTTTATCAGAGCGAGGGTCTTTTGTTTGGGAACAGTTATCGGCTCTGGACCACAGTCATTCATTCTTCTTGCCACCTCGGTCATATCTGCCTAGGTGGTGGTTTATGACGATTGTTTTTTAATGTGTGAACCAAAATACCTGCATGCCCGTAGTGGAGAGAGTACAGTAGCACTGAGATGACTCAAGTTCTCACTTCTTTAGTTCAGTTCAGCAGGTTCAAGAAGAAAAAGATGATGTGGGGACACAACTTTTCTAGTGTGAAACTCCAAGGAAAGATGTCATCTTTAAAAAATGTCTGGAAAAATAGATTAAATCATTTAATTGTTTTACGGAAGGCAAGACATTGAAACCGTTTGCATGTTTAATGGCAATCTATTGCAGTTCAATAAATTCATGATATGAGTTTAACTGGGAATCAGTAAACATTAGGTTAGAGGATATTTGATATATATTTTCTATATTCAACAAATAAGTTAATAATAACAAGCTAAAAATAAGAGATCATTACGATTGTCTGCACCACATTTAAAAGCCACTCAACAGTCGCCTACATATTTTACTCTGAACTAAAAAAGTACTTGATTTTAAAACTTGAGATTAAGCCTCAAATGCGATGGATAGCTTAAAGTAAAGTTTTCTATCAAACCTTCCATTTAAAAGATTATTAATAATTATGGCTGTCAAGCGATTAAAAAAATAATCTAATTAATTACAGGCTCTGTGATTGATTAATCTAAATTAATCGCATACTTATATGACACTTTTATGCCTGTTTATAAACAACTGTATAGGCTACCGTTCGTCTCTCTGTCTCTCTCTCTCTCTCTCTCTCTCTCTCTCTCTCTCTCTCTCTCTCTCTCTCTCTTGTAACTTCTGTCTCCTCCTCTAAGCCAGGTTATACTACATTAAATAAATGTAGGAACTACTAGCGCCGGAAAAAAAAACAAGCAGGCTAAATGACTGTCTATCTCCCACAACAGACAGCGCTGCACTGCCACAAGTGCGGTGCGCATAGCCTATGCCGACTCATTCACCGTCCTTCTCATAGCCAAAAATATTGACACACACACACACACACACACACACACACACACACACACACACACACACACACACACACACACACACACACACAAAGGAGGAAAAAAAGACAGGCATAGCCTATGCTTGGAAGAGTGAGAGGGGGCGGATGTCCGTTTGAAGGAGACGATCGCAGCTAGCAAACAAAAGTGAGACACAGAGGAAGATTGAGAGATACTGTTTTGAACCTATTGTTAATTAGGCACCCACTAAATCAATAATGCACAGACACTGCGGAGAATAACATAAGACGTATTCCTACCTTCATGCTTAATTGCCCGGAGCTTCCCATAAAACGTCCCTCTCTATGCTTCTTTCTTTACTCTTTAATCCCGTGCGGGCCGCGTCAGCAAGCTACAGGTGCAGCTCCGCTATCGCCTCACCTCTTTTGCACCGGGTCAAAGGGCAATATAGAAGTGCGATTAATCTGCGTTAATTTTTTTAATCTCGTTAATTTTTCTGTGATTAATTAATCGAAATTAACGCATTAATTTGACAGCTCTATTAATAATACTTTCATGTCCGTAGTGTACGGTCCAAGGCAGTGTTAGAAATAGTGACACACAATGTGGAAAGTGGTGTAATTCCAGTTATCACTCCAAATAATCATAACAAGAGATTGACATAAAATAGTGTATAGATAGTGTATAGAATGAAAGGGCAACAGTGTGACATATAGGCAAGGCAAGGCAAGTTTATTTATATAGCACAATTCAGACACAAGGCCATTCAAAGTGCTTTACAGGGGCAAGATTAAAATACATAATACACATTAGAAAAGCTAATGAATATAAATAAAACAGTTAAAAGCTAATGAATTGGAATAGAACATTTAAAAACAATTAAATTGCAGGTTAAAATGGAAACAGAAAAGTCTTAGCTTTTATAGAAAAACAGTTCAGTTTACAAAGTTGAAAAAAAAGACGTTTTGCTTCCACATTTACAAAAAGAGAAGTTGTGATTGTTTCTCTTTCATGGTCCTAAATGACAGGACAAATAGTGAGAGAGCAGAGAGAAACAGAGGAGCATATCTTTACTGCTGAATCCTGTATGCAAAAAGTCAACAGAAACAGCCCCTCAGGCTGGTTCCTAGTGACCCTTTGCTTGACATTTGCCCTTTGTCAGTTATCCGTTTAATAACCAGTAGCACCAGCACAATACACACACACACACACACACACACACACACACACACACACACAATACAGGCTTCTGCTTGAAAATTGTGGATGAACCAAAAAAGTACAACTAGGTCTTTATGTAAGAATAAAGCACCATTCGTCTAAACAGTGACAGATGACTCCATTTGTTCTGTTGTGTCAGTTTTAATAAGCAGTTGTTGAAACGCTCAGATCGTTCACTTACTGTAAGCAGAAGTACCAACAGCATGATGTATTGTAGAATTACTCCATGACAAGCAAAATTCAAACCAAGACGTACCATATGCATTAAAGTAAAAGTTCTTGTTCTGCAAACTATATTATTAACTTGATGAATTAATGCACAAGTACAGTCAGTGGAGTGAGTTTTTAACCACCTTGTTCAATGAACTTTGGTTGTTAAGTCCATTGATTAGGTACATTGGATAATCTTTAACAAATTGTATATTTTTTCTAAACTGAATGCAAAACTGTTATATTGGAAAAGTCACATTTTAACTACAATTGTCAAATGAATGCTGTGGAGTTAAAATAAATAATACATATTTATTGAAAAATTTAGCAAAAGTAAAAGTAGTGTCATGACAAGTAGCTCACAATGGAGCAACTCAAGTATCAACTCAAAAAAGTAAGATAAAGAATGTGTCAAAGTTATTTGCTATTAGTATCCACAACAACGGCATTTGTTTCATCTTTCATTGTCTTCCCTTAACACACACACACTGCAAAAGGAGTTTGGAATTTGAAGAAAGTAAAAAAAACTCTTTTAACTCCATTTGGGTGGCCATATGCAGAGCCAGCGTGTGCAAAAATCTACACATGGCAAATTCTCCCACACACATCAATAAAGTGTTGGTCTTTCACGTGTAGAAATACCAAACTATCAGTCACACAGCAGGCAGCAGTGCAATACGCACACACGCACACACACACACACACACACACACACACACACACACACACACACACACACACGCACACACGCACACACACACTCACTCTACAGGCCTATAGTCCAGGCTCTCCTAATACACTTGATCTCACATCTTCTGTGAACATGTGTGTTCAAAATGTGTGTTCACCTTTCTCTCCCATTCACGCCTCCTGATTGGAAGTGCTGTTTATGGGGACCATGAATCATATCTAACCGAATCCTTTTGTATTTTATCCTTCACACAAAGCACATTGTTTGACTCAATTCAATTCAATTCAAAAAGGGCTTTATTGGCATGAACGTTTTAAAAAACAATATTGCCAAAGCGAAGCATCGAATATATTTCAATAAGTCAAATTATTCTTAGACTCATTGCCTTTTACTCATCCAGTAAGCGAGGAGATGGGGATTTGTAGGTTAAAAACTGTGAAGATCTCACATTTTTTCAATTAAAATAATCAACAGCCAATCTGGTGAGTGGACCAAAGTCAACCCATATGGAAATATTGGCAAGATAATGTTAAATACAGTATAAGTTAACTTTTTAACCATTTGTGTTGGGCTCTTACCAAGAAAGACCTTTACAGAACCTACTACTACTATCTTCAAATATAGGCAAACAAAGATAATACATATAATCAAATTTACTGAGGAATATGGAGAAGGTAATATTGGGCGGCAGTGGCGAAGTGGGTAGGAAGATCGCCTCTGGTGTGCAGGGTCGGAGGTTCGATCCCCCGTCTCCCCGCCACATGTCGAAGTGTCCCTGGGCAAGACACTGAACCCGATTGCTCCCGATAGGTCCGGGGGGTGTATGAATGTGTGTGACTGGGTGAATGTGTACAAAAACAATGTAAGCGGTCTGTGATAAACGGAGATATAGCGCTATACAAGTCCATTTACCATTACCATTCAGTATATTTTAATTAGTGTACACCTGCTTGACGTAAGATCAAATAAAACTAGAAATGCAATTCCTTGAAGAAATTGCAGTGTGAATGCTGACGCTGCTGAAGCTGATGCCGAAGCAGCTGACTCTTCACTGCTGATTGTTGATGAAGAACGAAGGATGAATATATCTGAATGAACAGAATGGTTGAAAAATAGAATGTCTGAAAAATTTTGAATATTTGGAAGTTTAAATGGACTTTCAAGCTGGAATTAGGAATGAATTATGACCTTGAAGTATGACCTCCAAAATGTAATCAGTTCATCTGTGAGTCAGAATCAACATTTGTGCAAAATTTGAAGAAAAACCGTGGAAGCGTTCATGAGATAATGCAGTCACAAAGAATCAATACCTTGAAATTTGACCTTTCCTCTAAACTCTTGATGTTCTCTGAGTCATAATGAACATCTGTCACAAAATTGAAAAAAACCGTGGAAGCTTTCATGAGATAATGCAGTCACAATAGGCAACGTCACAGTGACCTTGAAATCTGACCTTTGACCTCTAAACTCTTGTGATGTCATCTCTGAGTCATAATCAACATCTGTGCAAATTTTGAAGAAAATCCGGTGAGGTTTAAAATATTGTGTTGGAATGGGGACTCAAACTTCCGACCCTGTGTTCAGCTCAATCAGGATATTACCATGTAATGTCCTGAAGGAGCTGAACATGTAGAATGTGGAATGAAGTTTATCGGATGAAAATTTACTGAGTTAACGCATTTTGAATTTTATCCATCCGCTTTGAATGGGGCTGTGGAGTCATTTTTGGAAAATAAAATTTAAAATCCACATACATATTTTCATATTTTTTCTTATTTTCGGGAACCTCTACCGTTTTCCAGAGGAGGCAATTTCAAACTCCTGAAAAAGTTGAACATTTTGAAAGTTATTAGAGGAAAAACATTCTCAAACTCTCGACTTGGGAAAATTTCACTTGTATTCTGGATGTATCATAAGAGATTGGACTCTTCTCCCATTCTGTGACCTACATTATCCTATGATGTCACAGACAGGTGCAGAGGTCTCCATAGTGACTGACAGCTAATCAGTGTCAATTGTAAACAGTTGGTACTGTACACACGTACAGTCACTTCTCTCCCAAAGAGGATCACACAGAGGCGATTTCAACTGAACGCATAAGCCCAAACAGCTGCTTCTATCTCGCAAACCGTTTGTCTGACAGATAAAATGAACATACCGTGAGAACCAGAAGATTCCAATTAAGATTCAGTGTGAAATTAGGGTCTGTATTGTGAAACATTTGGTTTGGCCAGCAAGTTGCAAATGGAGTTCATTTGACATCCGATCATGAAATGTAGCTCCATCCACTCACTGTATAATATTGATTTTGCATCGCTTCAAACAAGGCTGATTCATTTGAAAACTAAACATTTGCTGAACATTTTGAATAGGAAGTATGAAAGAAAGAAGACTGCTGAATATTTATCAGTTTGAATTAAGTTTCTCGGATGAAGTATGAATGAGGAGTAGCGTTTGGCGTAATTTCCCTATTAATTAACATTGAGAGATTTTTTGTTTAATAAACTTTTAAAATCTCTGAAGTTGTACATTTTATGAAAAAATAGTGAATTATGAAAGTGTGGTCCTGTGCAAGACAAACAGGAAAAACGTTGAATGGCGTTTCTACGATGAAGTATGAACGAGTAGGAATGATCATAATTTTGCATGAAATATTAAAATTCATAAAAGTTGAATATCTTTTAAATTTTTCAGTGTGGCAAAAAATTCTGAATCATACAAATTAATGTCCTGAAATAGCTGAACAATTGGAAGGGTCTATGAAGTTTGTGGGAATAAGTATTGTAGGGGCCAAAATGCACATTTGGTCTATTTGTTTATTGTTTATTTTGAAAAGTCACGCACACTGTTTTGGTTTATGTCACTTCCTTTTGATTGACACATGGGTGTGGTTTAATCTATATACCTGGGCACTTGTGGCGGGCGGGAGTTAAGAGACAAAGGGGGTTAGTGGCACACCTGATTATATTTTCTGTTTACCCAAGAAGCCCTTGAAGAGCTAAACATTTTGATATATGGAAGAAGTTTGAAGGTTGAAGTATGTTGAAGATCTTGAAGTTCTGTAAGTTCTTTAAAGTGGCAGAATAATAATAATACGGAATAAATACACAGCGTTTGATACATATGAGCATGATTACACTGCCTTGTTGCACCACCATGTTTCTTCAGTAGCACAGAACAGACAAACTTAAGGGCTTGCCGCTTTACACATTTTTACATAGTGGGCGTCCTGGGGAAATACACTTGTTGGAAGACGAAGAAGATTTTCTATAGAATAAATAACTAAATACAGCTTCACCTCATCACTTGACATTGTGGAAAGACTCGAGACATTGGTGGTTGATACCATCTTTAGTAACTAGCTTACTGTCCTTGAAAGCCACCATAGCTTCTTTAAACTATCCCAAAGGTTAGGTTAGGGTTAGCAATCGGAGTCCTATAAGCATGTCCTAGAAAGCAGAATAGGAACATACCCACTGACAGTTGCAGGACGTCCCATCAAAGTGCGGTAACCAAGCGGTGTTAATCTGCGTCTCTAACCTCTGTTCTGTTTCATTGGTGTGAAAGGTTGAGCAGGAGGAAGAGAGAAGTTCTAACACCTGAATATATGAAGTCTTTCTTCATGTTTAAAGTACATAAGGGTGATGGTTTAAAGTGGTGTCAGCGATTCTGGAGAACGCTTATTGTCAAAAAATCCCTTTTTGTTGAAATCAGTGAATATCTCCTGAAGATCCGCTACCTGTCCCTTAAAACATCTGGTGTTAAAACACAGCCTAGGCTCTGTAAACGGGTATGTTTTCAGCTACAGGGGGATCCCTTTGTTAACATACATTTTGTTTTACAGAGCCTACGTAGGCTGTGTATTAACACTGGATTTATTTTTAAACGCACAAACAAGTGTGGACAGGTAGCGGATCATGAGGAGATATTCACTGATTTTTAACAATAAGTGATTTTGACAACATGTGTTCTCCAGAATCACTGACTCCACCTTCAAGGTATACGTGTGTCTATCTCGGGGCCTCATTGAGTTACAGGAGCTGGTGATGATGAAGGGAGGGAGAAAACACCTGCCTCGCCCTCGCCCCTCTGTCCAACACACAGGTTTTATTGATGTTCCAGTGAGGAGCCACTGTAACCGAGGACACGGGCACGCCAGCCCTAATCGGCATGAGCCCGAGGTGTCCCGTCTGCTCTGAAGTTGATGCCAAAAAATGTCCCCCTCCCCTCTGGACCCCCGCAGAACAGCCCGCTACCCCACTGAGACATAAGCCTGCTGGGGTCCTATGAATCATCTTCAGGGTCGGACAAAATATACAGGATGCGAAAAAAGTGTATGGGTTTGCAGCTATGTGTAGTATATATTTTTTAGTCTCCTCTTACCAGACACATCTTTGAAATTGAAGGCGAAACACTGCAGGTGAATAGGGTAGGAATGTTTAACGTGTACTGTGGATGTCATCATGAAACGTTGCCAGTTGGTTATTGACATTAAGAAATATATTTTGTGTCACTTTTTTTCAGAAAAGTTTGAATAAATACAAAAATTTAGCAAAAACACAAACAGACAAAGTTCAGTCAAATAAACACCTAAATGCCTTGTCTCGCCTTTAGTGACATGATGGGAGGCTGTCAAGTGTGCACCAGCAGCAGGCATCTAGGTTGATGTAAAAAAAAAAAAAAAAAAAATGAAATGGATTGTAGCTTCTCCGATGGAAAGAAGAGCAAGCGTCTCCAGGGAGCAATCCGTCTTGTTCTGGAGTTCTTGTGAAGTGCTTTTTAGTATCAGGTGCATCATCTTGAGAACACATCTGACATTCCAAGCTGAATTAGTCTAAAATTCCCACATAAAAAAAAAAAAAAAAACCCTAACAGAGCCAGGTGGCTGTCCATTATGTGCCTATATGCATGCTGTGTAGAACTAAAAGGTTGTGCATGTCTCTGGATGAGGAATGTTTGGGCAATTTTAAAAAAGGAGGTCGTTTTTCACCCATCCTGCCACAGATACTTTTAAACTGGGGGCTGTCAGCAGAGGCGCAGTTTGCTCGCTGTCACACAAGAACCTATTCTTTATCTTCTTAAGAAACACAAGAGCCATTTTTCCAGTAACACTTTGAGGCACAAAGGTACTTAAGCTTACATCACTTTTGGACGTTTAAAATTAGATTTTGTTAACTTATGTTCCTTAGAACAGGTGAAATTCTTTATATTCGTGTCCTTCATCCTTAAAGTTATAGTGCGTAACTTTTTCATACGAATGAATGGCGGTTACATTAGAGCCATCGCCTAATGAGTTGACACAAAGTTGATTAAGCCTATCAGATCCACAAAAATCTCTGTATTTCTCAGTGTGGCAGCATTTACAAACTGGCAATGCAGGAGCTCAATAAGTGCCCACAAAATGTTTAGGTTTTTGATTCCACTACTAAGTAAATCAGAAGGTATGAATTCCATGCACGATCACCAGTGTTGGGAATACCTTTAAATAATTATACCTTCTTTTTTCAGTACGGGTAATTAACTAATTACTTTTCCTCGCTAAACCATTATCGTTATTGAATTAAATGTGTGCTACTATTGATTGAATAAACAGTGTAATCCGAACGCACCCCTGGCTCCATACTACACAAACTCTAGTGAGAGACCGTGTGTTTTAAGTTGTGTTTTATTCAGCGTGGATGACATTATAACTGTCAGTTACGCCGTCACTCAGTCAGCCGAGCCCTGTTTAGTGAAGTTTCTTTTTCTTTCTGTCTCTCTGTGTGATGCGTTCCAGTAACCACCTATCAATCCACGGTTGAAATCTTTCCCTGAGTTTGTTTGCATCGCCCTTGTGAGTAAGTGCACGGAGTTTCCCGATCTCTATAAATTATAATTTATCACGTTATTAAACGCATTGCGGTTGCAACAGCTGTTTGCGTGTTATCACGAACCGAATATTCTATTGTTCTTTTCCTGGGATCTTATGCTGCTGTGCATGTTAAAGAAGGAAATAAACAGCGGATAAATCCTTTCTCCTCCTCTCATCGTCTCATGCTTCATAGTCTGACGTTTTTGGCCTTAAGTGGTGTGTTAGCTGACACCTCTGAAGTGAATCCAGTGATATAGGCTAGGAGATCAGCACGGTACATTCAGCAGTTTCTTTTACTACCTTTGTTGAGAACAAAATACTTGAAGTGCAGGATAAACCTCTTGATGTCTGTTGATGTGCAATAAATATTGAAGGTTATGTACCCTACAAGTAGGCCTAGCTCTACTTGTCTGTTCTACTCATTTCAACTAACTTGTGAAAACTGCTCAGAAAAATCCAAATTTGTTGACATATAGCAACTTTTTTCTTTTTACAGTATAGGCTAACGCAAATAGTTACCTTCCCTGGTAACTAGTTACTTCTATTATAAAGTAATTCAGTTACTAACTCAGTTACTTTTTGGAACATGTAGTGAGTAACTATAACTAATTACTTTTTTAAAGTAACGTTCCCAACACTGACGATCACCGAAGGCTTACCTCATGAAGACTCAGAATTCCTACTGAGGCCGAGAGAAGTTACGCACTATAGCTTTACTGTAAGTTTGCACAATTGTCATTTCACAAATGTGTCTTGCTTTGAGTTTTATTGTACCATTTGGTTCATATCGTCTGCCCTTCAACCCTTATGCAACGCCCATTTGCTTACAAGCAGGCAAAACTGAACTCGTATAAATCAATTGAATCTTTTTTGAAAAAGAAAAGTCTTCAACACTCTCTTTCTGCGTATTTTCTCTGCCAGTAATAAATAAGGGAAATAAAGTTTGACATGCCGCGAGTGGGAACGTTTGGAAGCCTGAAACCAATGAGTTTGTGCAGTAATGTGTTCCTTACAACAGAACATATTAGAACACACATATTGTGGCAATGCCGGCATGATGGAAAATACTCCACTAGAAGTAACTTGAGCACAAAACAGCAACCTGACCGTAATCTGAAGTTTGCTTTAGCATTAGCCACTATTAGCTACTGGTCAGTCCAGACCCAGGGAAAGGCTACATGTGAATAAGATTTTTGTATATACTTTATTTTTGGATTTTATTTTTAGGAACACAAACAAAACACAACTGAAAAGGTGAACACAAAAACAAAAGACAAAATAAAATAAACTAACATGGCGTACTCTACTTTACAGGTTTCTAAGGACATTGTTTAAACTATGTGAAAAAGATTTTTGATTGTCCAAATTAAATTTTCTGAGAATATGTTTGACTAATGCATTATGAAGATAATCAATACACATTTTAATCAGAAGCGTGACATCACTGATGAATTGAAAGTTATTACATGTTTATATGATGCTGCAAAGCATTTAGGCTGTGATGTTAGTAATCTTTACCTTGGCTAAGGATGATAAGCATGCGGAATTATTTAACCTCCTAAATGCCAATGGGTCGGTCATTAAAAACTCATGTTGTGCAGCCAAATCAATTTTCAAATTTACTTTCTCAAAATACCAATTTTCTATAAAATTATGCAAAAACATATAGAAATCTTACATAGAGCATATACAAAGTGGTCAGAAAACATGTAATAAGATGTTTTTAACAACTTTAAAGTACCCTAGATATAATGGGAAATTTAAGGCATTCACAATAAAGTATTTGCTCCTGCATGTTTCCAGTTTATTCCGATAAAGTTTGAAAAAAGCGCTGTTATCTCTCTGTTAACTGTCTGGTTTTTGTTTTCCACCTTTCCAGAACGTTAATAGTCCACATGTTGTTCTCGGAGGTATTTCAACATGACTTATGGCTTGATCCTGAGATGGGACGCCTGTGTTGGGCTGTGCCCCCCACACACACACACGCACACACCCCTCCCCTCCTGTCCATATGGTTTGACTTGGTTACAGCGTGAGTGTGGTAAGATACTTGTTAAAGTGTGGTATGCGCCGGCTGCACTTGCTTGAGACTCTTCTTGAAGCCGCCTGATGTTTTGTTCCTCACGTCGGGGGGGAACTGATACCCTCCCTCACGGAACGCTTTCGCTACAATACGGTCGTAACATGGTGAAAAATGAGCATAAAGACAGAAAATGATTAGTTAATGTTGGACACAAATTACGTGGAAAAAACATTGCTCCACTTCAGCTCATATTAAGTGACAATACATTGAGTCAGACGGAGGATTTTCACGTAATAACAAAAACCCGGGATCCACGTGAAACAAATAAATGAATTTAAATCATATTGGGATAAAATATAAATGTTTATGTTCAAATTCAAATTCAAGTTTTTGGCAGGTAAGCAGATAAGCGTTAACTACAAAGTATCGTAGTCAGGTGTTCAACACAACAAAAATACTTTTCTATAGTATGTAGAAACCATAACCAAATGAAAATTTGCTGGCATGAAATGACTATGGACTGTCAGACAGTTTTGGGTTACGAAGGTGGGAACTTGGCTTCTATACATTTCTCTGCTTGTAAAAAAAAACTGTCATTTTATAAGAAGTTTTACTCAAAAGATTTCTCAACTAAGCTTATAATAGATCACATTGTAATCTAATATAAGCAAAAATAACAGTTTTATTTTGCTGCTATCCTACCTTTAACTTAACAACTTTTCACTTAAAGGTGAAGTAAGCGGTTTATTTATGTTAATATAAGTGTTAAATCGCTCTTTATTCATACAGTGATCACTTACATAATGTGCGTGTTTCATAAAGCTGATCTCTCAGTCAGCTGCTTTGCATGAAATCGGCAAATAAAGTTATTGGAGTATCCCGAATTTTTTATCCAATCAGAAGAGAGAACGCTACAAACCGACACTCGTCTCACTCATATATAATATATACACTCCATGGTCTCACTGCCGGTGCACGCCAGAGCAACAGATGGGTGAATGTGTATGCGCCTACAATGGCGGAGCAGGATGGTTTTTATCATGTTTTATCACACTTATGGATCTGAGATGATGCTAGATAAGTTGCTGCTTGAAGACCGCATTGCATTAATGTGGTGACGTAGGGACGGGCGGACTGCTAACTGCAGTAACTGACAGGAAGTTAGCTAAAAGAACCATTCCGCTTACAGCACCTTTAAGCTGAGGGACAACAATCACACCTTAAACCTGGAAGAAATAATGTTTTTTGACGTAATTAACAATCTTTGCTGATTTTGCTTATAGGACATTTATTTATCGTGATGCCAGTTTTGGCCATATTGACCGGCCCTATAGTAGAGATTGCTGAATAGACTGTTTTAAGACTGTCTTTGGCACGCGAGGCCATGAGGTGTACTTGAAAGCTCTGGAAAACACACAGGAAAAGCTATTTAATCGACTTCAAATACTTCTTTTATGGGGGTATAAAATAAAAAATGTTCTTGGAAAGGTGCATTAAAACAATGTGGAACAATTTCTATAAATAAAATAATATTTTTATGTTATTTGAGGGATTAAAATTTTGCTTCAAAATGTGTTTTTAGCAAAGTAAAAGAAGATGTTTCTGCAATTTTTCTCTAGTTTTTGTTTGAATGGAAGAGTATAAGAGTCAAGGGCAAAAAAAAAGGATTTTATTTTAATCATGCACTTTCTGAATTAAGTTGAAACTTTGAATACAAACTTAACAGTTCAAGACAGTGGTAAAGTTGGAAAGATATAGCAGATACCAAAACCAGACGTCCTTTAAGCTTCAATAATGACAGTGCTCTCTATGTGCAGCGGGCTGTGAGACGAGAGCACAGGGACCGTCTACAAAGAGCAACACCTAAAAGAAAAATATTAGATACCTCCACTCTGACACAGTGCAGTGCACTTTTTATTTGAGCTAACAGCACCTCTTGTTTTGGTATAATAATGTTGAATGTCATTGTCTGCCTTAAGACGCTAGCAAAGACACACTGTGTCTCAATAACGTTTTGCTTATGAGCTATTAATACCGGAAGTTTTTAACCTGTCAGCTTCTTTCCAACTTTACGGCAGTCTGGAACTGTTAGTTTATTTGAAAGAAAAAAAATCCTTATCTTATTTTTTCTTTGAATCTTTTTTTAAACTTTTAATTTTTGTAATGCCCTTAACACTCTTCTGTACTCAACGTGATGGCTCTCTTGTGTTCGTTGTCCTTTAAGTTTGTGGTGAATGATGTAACCAATGTGTTGTCTCACACCATTATATGAGATGTGAGTAAGTTCATATATAAAACACAGTATACATACACACAAAGAGGTAGAACTACTTCCCAGACAGCGATGCATACACATTTGAACCAGGTCCATAAATGAGTCAATCTGATTTGACTTTTGGTCCGGGAGAGAACATCTGATTTTCTCATTTCTTGCGGGGTTGCTTTGGCACGAACACTCGGCCCTATATACGGGTCTGCGGAGACTAATTGTTTGGGCCTCACTGTCCTTCCCCATTCTTTAAACATCATCTGGAAACAACAGCTTGAGGAAAACCTATTGGCTTCGCTCGCTCTCGATCACTTCGGATAGGGCTGACACCCAGATCAAATCGCATTGTTCCATAAAAGTCTGAATTTATGACCCATTACCAATGTTTTTTTTTCTTCTTTTCTTCCCCCTCTCTCTCTCTCTCACACTCACTCCTTCTACACGTCCTAACAAAGTCATTCTTTGATGGCGGCATTTCTCATGACTCCCGTAAAGTGGCGAGGGAGGGAGGGATAGAAAGAGAGACGGAGAGAGAGAAAGCGAAAGCGTGAAAAAGGCCAAAATGCGGATGGAAGGGGCTGGGAGGGGAAACTGAAGAACTCATCAAGCTCATTCATCTTGTCGGATGTGGAACGCCAAGCAGAGAAAAAGATTTCACACTCGCTCATCTTTCTCAACGCAGGTCTATGAATCATATCGGATAACAGGTTGCAGGTTTTTTTGAAGCCCCTGGGAATTTCAAACAGATTTTGGGACTTCTCTCGATAATTACTCTTCCTATGGGGTGGGGGTGGTGGGAGGGAGGGTTGTTTCATTTCATTTCATTTTCCTTTATTTATTCTCGAAAGATCAATTGAGGTTACCCTCTTTTACAATGACGTCGAGACAGATACACAATATACAATGAGAATACACAACAAGCTTACAAAGAGACAACAACAATTAAAACATTCAGATCAATTGAATAAAATAGAACAATAGCCTAATTAAAACAGTTACAAGTGGAGTGGGGCTGATTCAAAATAATAACTTTAAATTGGTTAACATTTATGAGTGTATTTATTTTAATTTGATGTTTTAGGCTGTTCCAGGAGTCAGGGGCACTGTGGCTAAAAGCAGTCTTACCAAGGTCAGACCGGGCGTATGGAACATATAACATGAGCATTTCAGTTGAGCGGGTTTGATAAAGCCCATCTGAGGTAGCCCATCTGTTTAAAGGTGCAATACGCAGTTTCAAGGGTAGGGGTTGTTTACATTTGCAGAGCCTGCAGGTATGTTTTCAAAACATATTTTCCCTCAATGTAATGCTTTAGTATTGAATAATGCTATCATCATAAAGCAAAGGTAAATTATTCTGAGGGAAACGTGGAACCAAATGTAAGACTAGAATATGTTTTTAATTTAAATACATTTGCGGGCCCTGCTGCTGAAAACAGTGAAACAGTAGCTTTTCAGGAAGCTTTCTAACTTCAAAACAGAGTTCCAGGGATCCAATTTTCCGTGAGGAAAGTTTGTTTATTTGGTTGTGAGCATATAACTTAGAAAATGTTCACTTCTCTGACACACCCTGAGTTACATAGTGCACCTTTAAGTGTCATCACAAGCTAAACTGAGCCCCAGACACACACACACACACACACACACACCCCTGCGCGTCTTGGCAGTGGCGAGCAGATGCCTCTGGCCGACTATCAAACAGGTAGTTGGGGAGATTTATGTCTCTTTGTCGCCTCTCTCGCTCTCTATCTTCGCACAGCAAACACAGGGACGGGGAAGGGGAAAAGAGTGTAAGGCGATACCACACTGAAGACAATATCTAGCAGAAAAACTTGCCATAACATGCCAAGCTGTCGGGATGCCCAGCTAGCAAAGCCATCCAGCAAGTGGCCTAAAAACTGCTTCTGACTGACTGCTGTTTAGCCTCCAGGCAACACATGAAAGACAAGCGTGTTCGCTGAGAACAACGTAACAGCAGACAGGAGATGGATGAGCAACTCTAATGAGTTTGGTTCTGTTACATTACTTACAAGTACTTACAAGCAGGGGTGGATTACTGCATGGGCACACCGGGCACAGGCCCAGGGGCCCAAGGGCTCAGGGGGGCCCTTAGCCAGAGATACTGATAGTAACTTTTCATGTTGCATAGTCAAAGAGCTCTGTCACTGATGTCAATAACAGGGTCCAAAAAGGAATAGCCTAATATAAGGATACTCACAAAAATTTTACAAGATAGAAATCATCATGGGCTCCTCAACTAGTAGGGGAGAAAGACAAAAGCAAGTTAAAAATGAGGCCTCTAAGGCCCCCTCACACATACAAAACTAAGCTTTCTATGTGTGAATTCTAAATTGTTCATAAAAAGTAGCTATCCACCCTTTATCTGTTGAAATGGCCCCCATCATATAACATGAGTCTGTAGACCAATCTACTGCACTGTTTTTACAGTTGCAGAGTAAAGAGTGCTGCCTGTTTAAGAAAAATCTGAAAAATAATGTTCCTTCTGCATCTCAGAAGTTGATATAACCTCAAAAATTTCCTCTCGAAGTGCACCAGATTGATGCATTTTACTTTAAAAAGGTAAAAAAAAAAATCCCCCCAACAAGGAACAGGGTCCCTCCAACAATATCCCAAAACCCTGGGGGAAACACTGACTTCCTTAATATGTTTTTGCCATTAATTGTATGTATCTGTGTGGAAAATACAGTGTAGCTGACTGGATAGGAACGAGTGGGGGGCCCTTTAAGAGTGTGTGTCCAGGGGCCCATTATCTCATAATCCATCTATGCTTACAAGCGACATGAGTTTCCAGAAAAGTGCTTTATAAATACAATATATGATTATTATTTATTAATGTATAAGTCTCTATGTCAATACCGTTCTGAACTATTTCCATCCACACAAAGGAAGAATTAATACATGTTTAACTACGAAGACTTTATTTTATTATTCATTTATAACTTCCCAAAACACTTCAATCAAACTATGTATGCAAGAGAAACAAGGGGTCCTTATGACGAATGGAATTTGCCAAAATGAATGTCATATAATTTAATAAAAATACTTATATTCATAACTCTTAACAACATTGAGATTTGGTTGAAAGGAGAAAAACCACAAAAAGACTATTTTTGGGGATAATTAAAGGGCCAAGAGGCACCGACCAGCCGTAGCGAGGGAATACTGTGTTGTTTTATGCTTTTAAGGCCCTTTTATTTTTACTTAATTTGGTGAATTCTTAACTGTTACAAATGGTGTCCCACAGGGCACAATTTTAGGTCCAGTTCTTTTCACAATTTATATAAATAACATTGTTTCATCGCTAAAAAACTGTCATGCCCATCTATACGCTGACGACACAGTACTGTATTGCATTTCCGATTCGGTGCACCAATCTATTGAGAACCTACAAAGCTCTTTTAACACCCTGCAGGACTGTCTAGTAGACCTCAGGCTTGTTCCTAATACAGACAAAACCAAATATATGTGTTTCTCCAGAGCAAGAACTACAAATTTGAATGATTTTAATGTTTTTACAAAGAATGGATTTTTAATTGAAAGAGTCACAGAGTAAAAATATCTCGGCATCTGGTTAGATGATAAACTCACTTTTAATTTCCATATAAAAAATCTTGTTTGTCGACTACGACAAAAAATTGGCTATTTTTATAGGAACAAAACCACCTTCCCTTTATTTAGTAGGAAAAGGATTATTGAGGCAGTTTTTATGTCTGTCCTTGATTACGGTGATGTGGTTTACCGGCATGCATCTCATTCATGTCTTAAACTCCTAGACTCTGTTTTTCACTCTGCTTTAAGGTTCATCACAGGAGATGCTTATGACACACACCATTGTCTTTTATATGAAAAGGTTGGGTGGTACTCCCTTGATGCACATTGGCATATTTTTATTTACAAAGCCTTGACCGGGAAGCTTCCTCGTTATTTAACAGAAATGTTGCAAATTTCAGATGGGCTTTATTAGACCCGCTCCACTGACATGCTCATGCTTTATGTCCCACAAGCCCGGTCTGAGCTGGGAAAGACAGCTTTTAGCTTCAGTGCCCCCGACTCCTGGAACAACTTACAGCAACAAATTAAACTAAATACCTTCATATCCTTTAATCAACTTAAACAAACTATCTTAAATCTGCCAAACTCTACCTGTAACTGTTTTAATTAGGCTATATTGCTGCCACTCTTCACCACTATGTAAATGTTTCAATTGTTTTTTTTGTTTTTTGTTTTTTTCTTCTCTTCACCTGTTGTTGTGTATTTGATGTATTTGCATTGAACATTGTGTATGCATTCTTGTTTTTCCTTGGAATTTGAACTCAATGCCATTGAAAATGAGGGTCACCCCTCAATTGGTCTCTCGAGGATAAATAAAAGTTAAATGAAATGAAAATTAAATTAATTTTTTTTATCCATCCAGATCATGTTAAATATCCATCAGTGACAGATAGTCACCTAACTCCAGATTAACGTGATGTGCTCAAGTAATGTTTTTCATGTTGTCGGTTTTACGAGGAGCATCTGAACGCCCCATTAAACTACTGACCAGCGCACGGTGGGACACCGGGTGTTGCAAACTATTTTGCTTCCTGCAGAATGTGGGCAGCAGAAGAATGCATTTCCTGCGCTTTGGAAATGGATCGCTCTTTGTTAACCTCCCTAAACATCTCAACATAACTGGAGATGATCAGCTTGATTTAAGAACATGGTCGTATACCCACCTGTCTTGTTTCTAAAAAGAAAGAAATGCAGGGAAACATCACTGAATTAAGGAGCCCAGATGTTCTGCAAAACTACCCCCCCCCCCCCACACACACACACACACACCCCACCCCCCCCAAGATATAAGGTTCCGGGAGTCTTTCTCCGCGGTGTGTGCTATGGTCCTGTGCCCTGTTATCTCCTGGGGCTCGTAGTATAACAGTAGTCCATCTCTTTCATGGATAAGCAAATCAATCCGCCGCTGTCATTTTGAGGATTCCACAGCAGAAGGTTCGGGCGGTGTGAAACGACACCTTGAGCTAAAGGAGGGGTGGGGGTGAACAAAACACTGTAGCTCTCACCCTCTGATGTGTTTCACCTCCCTCACAGCAGTTGTTCAGAGGTTTCAACACACACACACACACACACACAGTCTTAAACACACTGCTGTCCCCCCTCCCATGACCACATCATGACCTCATTCAAGTCACCTGCTGCTGGGACCGTGGCTAACCTGCCCTCCTAACCGGAAAATCAGCCGCCCTTTTTACAAACGCTCCCCAGGTCAACGTGCTACTTGGACAGATACATACCTTAACACTTTTGACATGTTTGTGCACCAAAACAGCGGGTGGCAATTGATTTATCTTTAAAAAAAACAAAAACATGCTAATCGGAGCTAAGGACTGTTAAGCAAAAGAGTGAGCGGGTTTTTTTTTCCGTGCATGAGCTCGGAGATTGAATGAAAACCAGCTTGCAAGTTACATCCTGTACAAGGAACAAAGAGCGATCGCGAACGAGACCCACGGGATTCCCTGGGCCACTCTTAAACATTTGGAACATTTGTGCTGCTTTAAATTTCTCTCTCGTTTTTTTTTTTTTTTTTTTTTTTTTTTTTTCTTACTTACATCTTTCCCTTGATACTTTGGTCCGTGAGATGAATTTTGTTTGCCAGAACAATTCAGCTCTCTATCGTGAATACCTTTTAAGTACATATGGGGATTTTGCGGTCGAGGTATTACGTTTCGAGATGCAATTTATTACTGACTCAAAGAGGACTGCGTTATAAAATAGGTCGGGGATGACTTGTGCTCACACTGTTAAAATATTTTTTTTTAAAGGAGTGCTGTGTAACTGTTATGTTTCCATGTGCTGTCGATACTAGCTGAGATTTGAACAAACGTTATGGCTTCATTGCAATGGTACAAAAAAACTTCTAGCTCTATTCCAAACCACAAACATTTCCAAATGCCGCCATATTTGTTAACAATGTGTTATTTTTGCAGCCAAAACGTCTCAACTATCAACATTATCTTTGTGTAACCATAAGAGGAAACAGTTCTAATTCTTCCAACTGGCTATTTTAACGATACTAATATAGCAGCAGTCAGTCAGCTCCATAGCCCCATAGTGGCAATTCCCATGAAATCTCTCGATATTTCTTTTCATTTGTTCTCCGTCCCCAATTAGTCGCGGTCAAGGTGATCAAAGCCTAGCGGTCGGGGCGGGTTGCATGTGAACCGGCGTCCGCTTGCAATGACATCCACAAACCAGAATGAAATATGAAATATCAAGTTTCCGCGGATGTATGGACTTGTAAAAAAAATTTAAAAAAAAAATAGGAGGGATAGGAGGGTTTTTTTCACACTGGGGTAATGTGAAACATTTGGTGCGGATTGTTGAAGGCCTCAGCAAGGGAGGGAAGACGAGAGCCAAAATCTGTCCGGCAGTAAAAAAAAAAACAGAAGCTGGCACAATTTAAAACAACTGCAGTCGCCGCCGGCCCCAGTGAGTCCTGCTGATTTAGACGTCATTACACGTCCCGGTGCACGACATAATCCACTGCTGATGTTATGTGCTTTACCAGAAGAAGAAAAAAAAATAAACAGAAGTTACTTAAGATGAAAACCTGGGTATAAAACATATTTCAGGCTTTTGTTCCACAAGCAGCTGTTGCCGCTTCTCAAAAGAGCCAAATGAATTGATGATGTCATTGTGTTAAACATTTCATTGATAAATAAGATATGATCGCAGTTTATTTGTCATACATACGATGATGTACAAAGTAGTTTGATGTGTTATTTAAGAAAACATTGCAATGCCACAGTGTAGAAATACTCTAGCACTTCTTTTAAAATGTTACTGAAATAAATTAAGTAACAAAAGTTACAAATATTACTCATAATGCCGAATGGCCTATGCATGAGTTAAAATCTTTTTTTGTTTTACAACATATCAGTGTCCAAAGTTAAGATTTTACGGAACAGGTTTAGGATAAACAACCTTCATTCATTTTACAGATAAAAAAATACTATGTACTGGTCTTAAAAATGTTGACATGTTTTTAAGAAGAAAATGTATCATAAATCCGACAATTAAAGACATGTGAAAAAATCCTTCAGTTATAACCTTCAGAATAGCCCTTAAAATGAATATGAAATGTTATGTTGATTACATTTTTTTACTCATTTTGAAATAGACAAGTGATAGTCAAGTAAACACCTTAATGTACATTTTGTATGGGACCTCCCGCTGCGTGCTGTACATGATGAATCTGCAGCGCCACAGAACAAAGCAAAGAGTGTATCTGAACCAAATGGGCCACTTCATCATTCCACAGCAATTGGCAGTAAATGTGGTGTCGGGTTCCCATGTGTCTACCCACCTCATCTCACCATAAATACTGCACAAAAGCAGACAGGTTCTCTCCACCGGTGTGTGTATGTGTGTGTGTGTGTGTGTGTGTGTGTGTGTGTACACTTGTACAACTATTTTTGTGAGAACCAATTTGAGTTTTAGACCTTATGCGTGAGGACATGTTTGGAAAGTAAGGAGACATTTTGGGCAGTTTTCACTTCTGGACAGGCCTTAAAAGGGCTGTTTTAGGTTTAAGACTAGGTTTTACTTTTCATTCAATTAGGTTTAGGTTACGGTAAGAGTGGGGGTTGGGGTTAGGCATTTAGTTTTCATTTTTAAGGTTAGGGTAAGGGGCTAGGGAATGCGTTATGTTAACTAATGTCATCACAAGTATACGTGGCCGTGTGTGTGTGTGTGTGTGCATGCTTGCATGCGTGCATGTTCGAGAGAGAAGAAGTCAGTGTCAATGCAGCAGCTAAAATAATTGTATCTCCGGTTGTCCACCAAACAAACCAACACAGCTGACTGTTCTTCCAATTAGTGTTGACCGAGACAGGTGTTGTGCAGTCATTGACCTTTAAGCCAATGAATGGGCCATTGGAAAGCTGTGTAAGCAAATAAATAGCCATCCGTTAAGGGCAGGGTGGAGAGGGGAGCGGTCTGTGTGTGTGTGTGTAACAGAAGCTGAAGAAAGGGTTGGTTTATCTGTTTAGCAGGCGTCCGTCCTCAAGTGTCAAATGAGAGAGTTAGGGCGAGAAGAGTTTTTGCAACGGACGACCTCAGAGCTTTTAATTGCTTCCTGTGTTATTTCCATCTGCAGGGGGGGGGGGGGGGTGGCGTTTATACACTATCTCTTTTCCTTATTCAGCCACCCAAAAGGTTCATGTGTCAAGAAATACAACGGTTCACATATTGGGGGCAGCAATGCTGTTGTCGTCTTCTTCCCCTGAATGTTGCCCATTACTGCAGGTGGTGTTATTTTGATTTAAAGTATACACAAAATGTTCCTTATGCTGTAGTTTTCTGTAGGGCCACTAGATAATGGTTAAAATATTATCAGTTTAAAACTCCTTACAATTTTCTTTGTGCAGCATTAGCAATGAAGCAGCTAAACAGCCAACTGTTCTCCTTAGGAGCTGATAGAGACATTACAGCTAGAGGAGTGCAATAGTGTTCTCCACTTCTGTCTGTATGTATGTCTGTCTGTCTGTCCTGACCAACATCCTGTTTCAACATGGAGAGGGAGTTTACCAGACTTGAACTGGACACACAAAGATTATAATGTTGCTCTGTTTCTGCTGGATGTGTAAGCAGTCACCTGTTTGCTAACATGTTGCCTTTGAAACTGACATTATATATCACAGATACACGTGTCTCTCAATGGCTAAAGAAATAACTCCACAGATGTTTTAGCCAATTAAAAAGATCTGTGGTGGTTGATGTTTGATTGTCTTGTCTTAGCCCCATCAGGCGTCTTCTCTTTTTATCTTAAGATGTAAAGCTCGTAACTTTTTCATATAAATGAATGTCTGTTACATTCAAGCCATTGGCAAAACGAGTTGACACAAAGTTGATCAAGCCTATCAGCTCCACAAAACTCTCTCTGTATTTTTCATTATGGCAGCGTTTACAAACTCGTGTCGCCCCCCGACACTGGTGCAGGAGCTCAGAAAAATCCCAAGAAGCACCCAAGAACTGTTTCAGTTGTTGATTCTACTGCTAAGAAAAAACTTGGAAGTACAGCAGAAGGCATTAAATCCATTGTGCCATCACAGAAGGCTTTACCTCAGGTAGATGCGCCAACAGTGTTGTTGTCATTACTCAGAATTCCTCATGGGGGCGACAGAAGTCACACACTAAATGGCAGCGAGAGTAATGGCTAAACCCAAACTGGGGCTCCGAAAACACTTGCTCTGCGACCTGTGGGTGACATAAAACTATCTACAATTATTGATTAAGATATTATTCTCCAATCTACACCCCCTTAGTAAAACTCAATCATTATTAACACTGCGTTCAGAATACAAATTTGCATAAATAAAAGTGGTTGCAGAAATAAGTGATATACAGTCCCCACTTTTCTAACGGTTACTTGAGTCATTGGAAACACCACCATAGTAACATTTAACAACCTTGCGAAGCTTATTAAATTGATCCGGTGGACTGTGAGAGTGGCAATGCTGCTGTAACCGCCATCTTCATAATATAATAACCCACAAAGGAAACCACTAGAGATTCTTCACATGCTACGCCCTTTGGATGAAAAAGATCAGTGCGAAATCTCATGTTTTATGCCCGACGTAAAAGCCTCTGCCAATGTGCCGTATACCAGTTTCTGCAAAATGACATCAATGCTCATAAATGCTGTCTTCATATTGAGTTAATCTGTTACTATGGTTTCACTATACTTAGGAAGTCATTAAATGCTATTAGCCCATAAAAGTGTAATGTTGTATTTTTTAGCAGGATACGGGCTCATGTTCCGATTTCACATCCCCCTTTTTTTAAAGGCACATTTACCGATCTTTGCCAATCTGAATATTTTACTGGAGGTTCGGTAATACAGAGAACAGCTTTTTATGAACAAAAAGACCTTGAAGTATTTTATTTTTCCGTCTCTTAAGCCGATCCAACGTGAAACATTTCATAACTGCCTTTGGAAAAACTCCATCGGCAAAGTAATTACTAAGACTGCAGTTTGAGTTCAAAGGTGTTGCAATTAAAAACAGGATAAAAAGTACAAAAGTATGAAAACCAAGAAGGATTAAGTATGATTTCAACTTGGGAGGTATGAAGGGATCAAATGTTAGGACTGTACTGTATGTTTAAACCAAGTTATGACTTGACTGTGTGTGTGTGTGTGTGTGTGTGTGTGTGTGTGTGTGTGTGTGTGTGTGTGTGTGTGTGTGTGTGTGTGTGTGTGTGTGTGTGTGTGTGTGTGTGTGTGTGTGTGTGTGTGTGTGTGAGATCCTGAGGGGAAATGTGCTCAGTTGCCTGGACGAGGATGACGTCGCTTCTTAAGTTACTATTAGGAAGTGTGACATGGGTGAATTCAACCCATTTCATTTTAACACTAGCCAAGTTTACGTCAATAAAAATGTTTAAAAAATAATGTATAACTTCCTGGAGTGCTAATAACTGTTCCACTTTGAAACTGTATTCAAAAAGGAGTGTGAGCGAGCACTTCATTTTTTTAAGATAATTTTTTGGCATTTTCAAGCTTTATTTGACAGTACAGAGTTGAAATGGGGAGACAGAGAGAGAGGATGACCTCCAGTAAAGGTCCACGGGTCGGATTTAAACCCCCGACCACTGCAACGAAGGCCGGAGGCAATATGGTGCTAGCTCTATCCACTACACCACCAGAGCACCCTTAAGTGAGCGAGCACTTTCAACGATTTTTTAACTAATATAACTAGTAAACCCCAAATAATGAGGTAAGTTAATGATATGCTTGATGGCTTTCGAGGTGACTTTGTTACCTTCCTCCTGTATTATCTACTTAGCATGGTATGCTAACAGGTACAGCTACATCTTATGTTGAAGCAGATCTATACTGTTTAATCCATTCTTTATCATTTCGCTCTTTTAGTAATGTTGTTAAGTGTTGTTCATTGGTGTTGTTTTAGCAACAGGTCATATCTTGTGAAATGTTTTGTTTTTGACCATCAGGGCCACCATACTAATAACTTGTGACTTGCAAAAACAATGATGATGCAAGACAATGTATTGTCACATGTGCAATAAACAAGAAAGTGCGCTGTAAAATTAACGTCTTACTTTGTTTGTTCTCCAACATGCTAACAAATTATAGTAAACAATAAAGTTAGAATAAAGGTGTATTCAAATAACCAATGACTAGGTCCCATCTATGTCGTTTCTAACACAGACCCCATACACAGCTCTGTGATAAGAGAGACTATCCCTGCGTTCCAAATCACATACTTTTTCTTTTTACTACAATAAATAGGGTAAGGCAAGGCAAGGCAAGGCAAGGCAAGGCAAGTTGATTTATATAGCACAATTCAGACACAAGGCCACTCAAAGTGCTTTACAGGGGCAAGATTAGAATACATAAAACACATTATAAAACATTTAAAAGCGAATAAAAGAAGCAAATAAAAAAAAATTAAAACTCGATTTAAAACTCGATTTAAAAACATTTAAAAGCAAATAAAATGAAAATTGCAGGTTAAAATGGAAACAAAAAAGTCTTCAGACTCGATTTAAAAGAACTGAGAGTTGCAGCAGACCTCAAGTTCTCTGGGAGTTTGTTCCAGATTTTTGGTGCATAATAACTAAAAGCTGCTTCTCCTTGTTTAGTCCTAACTCTAGGGACTGTAAGTAGACCTGTCCCAGACGACCTAAGGGCTCTGGACGGTTCATAACGTATCAGCATATCAGTAATGTATTTTGGCCCTAAACCATTTAGTGCTTTATAAACCAACATCAGTATTTTGAAATCAATTCTTTGAGTGACAGGATGCCAGTGTAAAGACCTCAGAACTGGGGTAATGTGATCTACTTTTTTGGTCCTAGTGAGGACTCGAGCAGCAGCGTTCTGAATTAGCTGAATCTGTCTGATAGATTTTTTTGGAAGGCCAGCAAGGACACTGTTACAGTAGTCAAGTCTACTAAAGATAAATGCATGGACAAGTTTTTCTAAATCTTGCTGAGACATAAGCCCTTTAATTCTTGATATGTTTTTTAGGTGGTAGTAGGCTGATTTATTAATTGATTTTATGTGTTTCTTGAAATTCAAGTCGGAGTCTACAACAACACCAAGATTTCTGGCTTGGGGTGTGGTTTCTAACATAACGGATGTAAGCTGTGCGCTGACTTTTAATTGTTCATCTTTGGCACCAAAGACAATTACTTCAATTTTATCGTTGTTTAATTGAAGGAAATTTTGGCACATCCAATCATTGATTTGTTCAATGCACTTACTCAGTGCCTGTATCGGACTGTAGTCTCCTGGTGATATGGTTATGTAAATTTGTGTGTCGTCTGCATAATTATGGTAGCATAATTTGTTCTTATTCATAATCTGAGCTAGTGGGAGCATGTAGATGTTAAATAGAAGAGGGCCAAGAATGGAACCTTGGGGGACCCCGCATTCAATATTTGTCCACTCAGATGTGAAATTGCCTATTGACACATAGTAGTCTCTATCCTTTAAGTAGGATTCAAACCAGCTTAGTACAGTTCCAGAAAGTCCAACCCAGTTTGCTAGTCGATCTAGTAATATGCTGTGGTCAACTGTGTCAAAAGCGGCACTGAGATCCAGTAAAACTAAGACAGAACTTTTGCCACTGTCTGTGTTTAAATGGATGTCATTGAGGGTACTAAAGTTCAGAAGAGTTTTAGGCCCACAGATGAGAGGAAAAATCAGAAAATTAATTTTTTTTTTCATTATGTCGAGAAATGTCACGAATAAAGACAAATACTCCAAAATGCCCCACTAACTATTGGAGTTAGTGGGGCATTTATATATTTTCAGCATACTACAATTGATGTGCGTGTATTGGGACATCCTAAATCTCTTTCTGGCATACTAAATATTAGGGAAGTATTGGTATTGGAATTCAGGGTAAATGTGTTTCTAGTTCTACCATTTGTCAGTTTCTAGTCATGGCCCGACTGACGCACTGTAACCTCACACTGAGCGATTATTAAGGGGATCTTGTTGATTCACGTCCAAGCATAGAAAAGCGTTTTATCCGGTAGATTCGGTTCACATGTCTCAGTTTTAATAACAAGCGTTAACAGCGCTATGTCAGGGTCCGGGAAAGACAGATACAAGAGGAGGGACAATTTCCAACAATGATTTCATCATGAGTTCAATTATCAAATGAAACAATACTTTCTCAGTGTGGGTCCGTGTGTAGTGAAGTGTCAGCTGGTTGCCTCACTGAACAGCCAGATCTTTGTAAATCATTCTCACATAAAGTAGGTTATTGATGTACTCATAAATGTTAAAAACTTGTTTTGGTTAAAAAATGTATGTTAAAATTGTAGGAAAATGTAGGGGGTTTTGTACAGTTTAATATAAGTTGTTGGTTTGCCATACTTGTTGTGGCTCTTCCTATTTGCAAAATACAGGTGGTGGACAAAATAACAAGAACACCTCACAATAAAAATATTACACACAAGTATTGGCTTTTACTGTAAGGCATTGGTGATATTGTACTTCTATGTAGAAACTGCATTTTCTAAACAGTTGTGTATCCTTACAATACTTCAACAATTGCCATGACATTTAATACACTCAACAACGGCTAAAATCGAATTACTATCGTTTATTGATGATGTTAAAGTTTTTGTTTGTATCTGAACATTTCTATAAAACCAGCCCCTTTGCTTATTTTTTTTTTGTTATCTGCAACTGACTGGCAAAAATAACCACAAGGATTTATTCATTTCAGTTGCTATAAATGTCTGACGCATAAGAGCTGAACTTTTTTCATTTCTCAGGCACGGTTTGATGTCTGGCAGGAAAACCAAAAACACAAAAAAACTCTTTTGCTAAAGGTCTTTTGGAGGTTAAGTCCTGAACCTGCTGCATGTGAAACAAATTCTGCTCCGCTGTGTTTCCAGCTGGTCGCTGCCTCCATGGGACACTTATCGACCCTGACACCACTTTAAGAACCAGTACACACACACACACACACACACACACACACACACAGTGACATAAACATACATACACACACAGTGACACACACACACACACACACACACACACACACACACACACACACACAGTTATTGCTTATTTCCTCACATCATTTAACGCCTCTGTTGCACCTGGGGTTACCAGACATGGCCTTCTCAGTTACACTTGACCAAGGTTGGGTCTCTCTCGCTCTCTTTCTCTCTCTCTCTCCCTCCCTCTCTCTCCCCAAACCGCAGCGCTGTTTTATTTCCTCCTGCTCGGGATTAAGTTATATGAGGACTGTCAGCGTCTCCATGATTTCAGACGCACAGGAAGTCAACACGGACCATTCCGGCATGTGTTGAAGTGTCCAGTCGTTTATACTGCAAACCAAAAAGTAGCCTACAGCCACTTAGTCATGTTTGAATGTGTAGCATCAAAAACCAAGTTGAAAAGGATATTAAAGTACCAGTTTTCTCAGGCTTAAAAGTTGGATTTATTCTTCTGCGTTATGGGTTACACGTGCAAGCAAACTGATCCTTCATAGCAGCAGCTGTGAGCTGTAAGGAGAAGTGTGACTGGTCAGTTTTAATCCATGTGTTTCGGGGGTAATTATTCACTTCTCTTGTTATACGGCAAATAAGTGCAAAAAAACATTGCTTTCCCTCTCACTCTCTTTTAGACTCCTGTAAGGCGTTAGAATATGTTCCATGATTCATCTTGAAGTCTGCAGTGTGCACATTAGTACACTGCTAGTTCTCGGGGTTGTAGCAGCTTCCAGAGCGTTTTCATTTAAGGTGCGTGTTTAGATTCGAGTGTGGTTGTGCTATAAATGTATTGATTTACTTCATCTTTGTCAAATAATTCAGGTGATTCTTAAATCGTACTTACTAGTCCATTGGAAACTTTGAAATCCTTGCCAAAAACCTCTTTTAATACAAGTTGAGCTTCACGAATGCCATAATTATGAGTTCACGAAGAAATTATTGCAACTTTGAATAATTTTGAAACATCTTACTTTGTTATGGATTCCTCAACCACCAGACAGACAGAGCATCTCCTTGAAATGTTAAAACTCTTATCTGAAAAAAAAAAAATTAGATAAATTTTTTTTAAATGTAAAGCCTTTTGTTGAAGAATAAATTACTACATCAGATCTTTCACTCCAACTCATCTTCCTCTCTGGTCTTCTTCCCTTGTACTGGTGGCTCTGTAGTCTCGTCTGATTGGTTCTGATTCTTTCTGGGTGTGAACTAGCCTTGAAATCCAGACCCTGATATCTTGAACGATAGAGGGTCTGGCCACGATCAATAGTAATTTCCAACTCAAGGGGCGGCTCCTACTCGTGCATTTCAAATGCCACTGCAATTATTGTAAAGTCTTACATTAATTTTCTCATAGCTTAGTCAGCAGAACAATAATACTGCATTATTATTTCTGCTGTATTTTTTAAATTACCTTCCTCTTTTCTAGACCTGCAGATAATGTTGCTTTGGAAACAAACAGGGACCTGCTCTCATGCAACCAGCAGCACGGCTCAGCATAGCGGCCTCATCAAATGTGACACATGCTGTTTGAAATACCAACAAAGCACACACACAGCCTGTCAGCTTTTCCATTGTAACAACAAGAAATGCTAGTCTCACGGAAAACTGTCTGAAAGTAGCTAAATTCATGGAAAGTCCCCACAACTACCGGCTGCCTTCCGTTAACCCTCCAAAACACGAAAAGACGTCGGCTGAAAAACGTGGAAAAAAACACACACACAAAAACTAACAATAGCAAGTGACGGCTAAACTCTCGCGAGAAGATTTGTCCAGATCACTTAATCTAAAGTCAGAGCTGAAGAAGTCGTTTCATGGGAGCTATATGCTAAAGTATTAACCAATCACAGCTAAGCTTTCACTCCCCCACCCCCACCCCCCCACACACACACGAAAAAAGGGTCTGCTGGGGTCAGAAACACGAGACGCGCTTGGCTTTTGTCTTCTGAGCGTTGCAGTAACACAAGCCGGTGGGAGAGTACAGAAGTATGTGTGTGTGATGTATTAAAATTAATATGCGTTTCCTGCTTCCATTAGTGCACGTCCATATTTGGCCAGAGAACGTGTGTGTGACCCTCGTTTCCTTGTTACTCTTTTTCTTGGCCTCCTATGATGCTGCCATCTTGTTATTTTGATTCATCTCTATAACGGACAGATCAAAACCGAGCGTCTGTTTTGCGTGTCAACAAAACGCTGAGGGCTTCAGTTTTATGCTCCAACTTGAAGCTAATACACTGTGCACGTTGGTTAGGATTTAATTTCTTGTTGCTAACATTCAAAGTTCATCTTCACTAAAGCCAGAGGGACATTTTACATTAGCCTGACGTTTCAGATAGCTGTGATGCACACACATGCTTGTTCTGCATCGAGTTACAAGCCACAACTACAAGCACTAAGTAACTAATTTTGCAATACTTTAGCTTTTTTTGAGTATTTGTAGTTTGTGCAACATTATACTTTATACTTCTATACATAGGGGAGAGTGGCCTATGTTGTGCAGGTGGGCAAGTTGAGCCACCCCTTGTTTCTAGAAAACCATAGAAGAAATTGGAAATGTGACCACATATTTAAGAAGAGCCATCCATTAAACTCATCCTGTAAAGAAGGGAGAAACATGGAATAAGATATAAGCACATTTAAGCTAAAAAAAACTGTTTTTTGCCTTTCAGAGTAACATTTCCATGATCAAGGTTTTATGATTACTGTGTCTGAACAATTATAGACACGTTTGAAAACATTTGACACGTGTTTTAGTGCTTTAGTATGCTACACTTTGTGTCTATATAGTTAGCACGATGTCAGCCCTAAACTGCTGCATCATGCGTATTATCCAAAATTCTGGGGATGGGGTGATTTGTGCCAGAGGGCCTAGGTGAGTTATAAGTAAGTAAGTAAGTAAGTAAAATGTATTTATAAAAGCACATTTATAACAGTTTGTACTGTCCAAAGTGCTTTACATAGTGTATTCAGTAGGTAAAAAATTAAGGTAAAATACCAATATCCAAAATAGAAGACATAAAGCCCAGACATCCACATATGAACAAAGATAGTAGTGCAGAGGTAAGATAGTTAATTGGGAGGAAAAACCAGGGTGTACAGATGGGTTTTGAGCCATGATTTAAAGGCAGAAATGGAGGGGGAATCGCATATGCCAGGTGGCAGTTGGTTCTACAAGGGCGGAGCAGCTAGTGCAAAGTACATTTCTGAGAGTTGTGCCATTGGCATGGCTGTTTACGCTGTTCACCAAAAGAAAGTGATTGTCTACAGTAGCTCAAAAGAGACTGACATCTCCATTCCACTTAACGACACCACTGACAAGAGTTCAGATGGCCAGAAAGATGATGATGGTGACTTTGTCATTGTGAGCTTTGCAGGTAAAACCATTAGATCTGCTAGGCCTTGTTTAAGAAAATTGACCTTCATTCTTTGTAAAATATTTACTTTAAAGAAAACCTTAAATAAGTGATTGTCTAATGGATTTGTCTTGCATTACAGTTTGAGATATATAGCAATGGCACAATTTACCCCATGGTATTTTTTCCAATGGCACAACTTACACCACACCGGGGGCAAGTTGTGCCACAAGACAACTTTTTTTCCGAAAGCTATATTTCTTCAACAGTTTATTCCAGATCCAAAGTTTTTATTGCCAGGGATGCACAACACCCTGAAATATATGTATATATTTGAGTTGGAGACTTTACTGTCAAGGCCTCAATTTAAAGTCACTTTGAGTAAAAAGTGGCACAACTTAGGCCACTCTCCCCTACTACATTTTACTCCTATGTTTATTTGACAGCTGTAGTTAGAATTTACTTTTGAAATGAAGATTTTAAATACAAGAAAAACACACATGATGAGCTTGTACAATTTAATTAGTCAAAGATTAATTATTTTTTTAAATATTAAATTGTAATTTTCATTTTAATACTTGTGAATCACAGGGAGATAGATTTGTTAATATATGAAAAAAATATTAAGTGTTCACAAAAAAAAGAGACAAGAAAAAAGTCACAAAGAAAAATATATTTTTTGTATATCAGAATTTTGCTGAATTTTTCTTCTTTCTTCTCCCAATTATCATCTCACTACCCCTTTTGAATTCATTTGTGACCCTGTGGAGGGGTGCAACCCTTATCTTGGTAACCACTGGACTAAACCACCAAACTTAATGTATAAGGTGGTTAAAATTAGCTCCATTGACCACGTTTACTCTTGGTACCTCAACTACATCTTTGAAATAAATATTTCTTGAGTTTTTGCAAGATTTTAAATGAATGACTTTAACAATACATTTTTAATTTTAATAACCTTTATTTATACAACAGGTAAATCCCATTGAGACCGGAGACTGTTTTTCAATGGAGACCTGTTCCCATTTACACATTACCGTACACTCACACATTCATACACCACTGATCAGGCTAACTATCGACATTTAAACAAGGCAAGGTGGGTGAAGTGTCTTGCCCAAGGGCACAACAACCAACACACGAGTGGCAGGGTGGGAATCGCCAACCCTTCGATCATTGGCCGACCTGCTCTACCACCCGATAGGGGAACCTATGCATATTTGTATCTATTACTTGAATGAAAAATTTGAGTTAAAGCTGCTGTTGAAGTTGAGTATCAAGTCAACATCTGTCAGTCTGTTGTTGTGGAGCTGAACACAGTCAGCTGGCTCACAGGTGCAGATCATTCTGACGTCATTAAAAGGAGAATAAATAATAACTACTTTCTAGCAATAGAAAATAAAGAAAAGTTACAGATCCAATGTTATTTTTACAGAACAGAAAGGAGATGAAATATTGTAAGCAGTAATGTGTAAAAAATAACTAAAGCTGACAAACACATGTAGTGGGAATGGACATTCATCATTTGGTGATCAACCAAATACAAAGGTTTATTCAATTGTCTATGCAAATTGCACTGTGTGAGAAGATCACTCTTGGGTCGTATTTTATATAGTATTTATATTTTATTTATTTAATTGCTCTACTGTTTATATAATTTTTATTTCTGTTGTGCATTAGTCTCACAAATGTTACTGTAGCCCCGTAAATTGCACTAACCTGTTTGAAAGGTGCTTTACTAATAAACTAATAAACAAGGACTAAATATTATTTTTTCCCTAAACCCTTTAATGTTGCTGTAAAGTCCCTTACGCTAACGTACATTCAGAAACAGTTGCAAAAGAAAAAGCTGTTTTCCACTCAGCAGAATGTAACTTACTTAAACTTTTTGCGGACGGCCTTTAAAGATTCATAGAGCAGTTGAGCGATCTCTTCATGTTGACGAGAGGTTGAAAAGCTCAAAGCATATTTATCTGTCAGTGTTGGCAGCATCTCAAACTGACCCCTAAAGGTTTCCACTGAGCGTCTGCTGCTATTGGCTCCAGAACTCTGATCCAATTTCTCTTTGAGCCGAGTGATTTACAGACAGAGATGATTCTTTACTACAAGCAGCTTCTTTTTCTGCTTGGATCCTCGAACGAGGCGCCGTGGCAAAGGTGACATGACGTCATCTATACGGCCATCTTTGACTTGAAAAAAATTATGCACCTGCCGATTTTTATTATTTATATATATTTTTTATTTTACAAGCTCCATCTATCATGTTGTAGTTTTTTGGCTTCTTGCTACGGAAGCCCTAAACAGACATGATATCATACATTTGACTTGATCCGTTTTCCTGTAATAACAATTTTATTCGAGTTGTTAAAGAGTGATCACGATTGAATATCTCCTCACGATCCAGTACCTGTCTGTACTGTGTTTGCGCTGAACAAAAAAAAACAAGTGTTGATACTGTACTGTATACTGGTTCTGTACGGATCAACGAGCATGTTGCTATCTATGGTGGCCCCTTTGTTTACATAACCTTTGTTTAAGTTAAGTCTTTATTTTGTCAATTAACACACATGCAAGGTAAGTCACACACATGCCAATCAAAATGACTTTTTTGCTCACCCTCACAGCTTGGGGTTAAGTGCCTTGCTTAAGGACACAATGGTAGAGATGGTGGGCACCATACATGTAATACCAGTTACCACTAGTTTTACCTTTCCATTCCCGGGGATCGAATCAGCAACCTCATGGTTGCTAGTCGGCCCCCTTCCCTCTAGGCCAGCGGTTCCCAAACTTTTTTAGCCACGCACCCCCTTCTATGTCCCAACCGGGTTAACGCACCCCCTATCCCCCACACCTTAAAAAAGAAAAAATGCAACAAGCTTTTTTATAGCCATATTAAAGGTGGCATGTTCAATCATGCTCAAATGACCAGAACACACATGATAAAATAATCACGATCACAACAAGGGGCAGAAAGCAGGTAAAATGGGGAAAATATTATAGCCTAATATTTTGAGTCACGTTGAGCAACAATTGCAGCAAGTTTAAATGACCGTGGAGCAAACAACCCCGTCATCATAACACAGGTTATGGAAATAAAATTAGAACGCCAGTAATTTTAAATAAATTGCGAGAATGAATGTAGAGGCCAAAAACTAGGTGCGTATATGCGTAGAAGAAGATAACTTCGCTTCATTTTGAATAGCCTCCATTTATTTATTAATTAAAATTCAAGTTTTTGATTCTAAATTATACAAAGGAAATTTTTATTTACATGTCTTTATTGTGTGGGGAAAAAACACTGTATAAGTGTATAAGACAACCCCGATTATAAGACAAACCCCCTGTTTATCAAAACTCAACTCAATCAATTTTATTTATTTAAATAATATACGAAAATAAAAACGCATTGAAAAAAACACTTTTCTTCATTGCAAATAAATAGTAGGATAGTGCAAATAGACCGAACTCTGATGTGTTCACCACAGACTATTCCTCACACGCAAATTCCTCTGCCCCGCTGTGATCGCTCTCGCTGTCATCTCTCCTATGCTCTGGTTCGGTCGTGCATAGCGGGTCATCCTCGCTGCTGTCCTCGGCATCTGAGACGCAGAATTTATTTAATGCTCATAGTTAATCACATAGCCTAGTGCTGAAACGAAAGCTATCATCGCCGTGGTTTAAGGCTGAAATGATAACCGGGGCACGTTAACGTTGTCGAGGGGAAGGCTTCCGCGATCTCCGTTAGTTTCAGTTTACAGCCGAAAAAATGACAATCACCACCACCACATGGACAGTTTAAATAAAGCGTCTCATTCTTAAAATCATTAGGGCTTTGATGCAAATGATGAAATCTGAATATTACAGCAGCAGTGATGGTGCGTTAAGGACAGCACAGTTGGCATCTCTCCTCAGCAGCAGCTAAAAAGCCACAGTTAAAGTCGATCGCTCTGCCGATTCCTGCCTCTGACACGTTGACTGGCAACATAATGATTTGAGGCTTTGAATCGGCTTTGTTGATGTCCCGTGCCTCTTTTTTCTCTCCACACAAAGCGTTCTCTCTCCTAGAGCGCAAACGCCCCGGCCGCTTCCAAGAGCACAGCTAGTGTTCCACCCGATTAAAAAAAAAAAATAAACACAACTTGGAAAACATGACCCTACTTTTTACGACCTATTTCCGCGGAAATAAAACCCTCTTATACTCTGACCAATATGGATTGTGTAATGATCGGACCGCCATTACATTTTTCATCTCGTGCACCCCCTAGCAGCAGCTCACGCACCCCCAGGGGTGCGCGCACCACACTTAGGGAATCCCTCCTCTAGGCCATCCTACCACCCCAAGTTTACATACTAGTTTACAGAGCCAAGGCTGTGTATTTACTATTTACACCAGATTGACAACAAGCGTTCTCCAGAATGACTGACTCCCTTTAATTCATTTGTGATCCCCTGTTAACGTCAAAAAATATTTAAAATAATGAGCGGAAACGACTTTATCTCGTTATCATGGGAAAACAGAGGAAATAAAATTTATGAATCCATGTCCATTTAGGGCTTCCATATTGTTCAACCATGATCAGATTTCTTTACAACAGAAAATATAACAATTATCATGCCAGTTTACAGAGCCTAGGCTGTGTATTATCACCAGATTAACAAAAAGCGTTCCCCAGAATAACTGACTCCCTTTTAATCCATTTAGGGCTTCCGTATGGATCAGAAAATATAAAAATTATTGGATTTTGCTGAGAGACTTGCTGGTTTAATTTCAAACGTCTTTTCTTGATATATTTTGGTGGTTTAGATATTATTCCTTTCATGGTCTGACCACTGGTGTTTGTTGACCTCATAAAAATCACCCCCAGAAGTCACTGTGTCCCCTCGGCTCAGGAGATATCTTGGTGAGCAATATGATATGTGATGACCACAACCATAAAAATAAGCTGTCCTTTAGAGCTGCTTAAGACTTCCTGGAACAATTACACATGTGTTTTCAAGCCAAATCAGAAAGTGGAGTAGCAACAGGCGGACGTTAGTATTCCACCTGTAGGAAGTATCAAAGTCAAGTTTTAAGTGGGACATTAAAAACTGTTTTCTTCACTGAATGAGAAAAACTATAGACCAAAACAGACATATCCTCCTGATTGGAAAAGTCTCTATATTGATCTGCAATTTGGTCAAACACTTCACCATTTGCCTCTTCAAAACTGAAACTTGCAAATGTTTCCAATGCATGAATGACAATGCAGAAATAGTAACAGCTTTTAGATTGACTATTGAAAATTGATTTGCAACCCCTTTTGATAATTGATATTATGTGAAGTAAGTCATTTTTTATATTAGATTACATTACATTGTATTTAGCTGACGCTTTTATACCAAAGCGACTTCCATTAAGTGCATTCAACCATGAAGGTACAAACTCAGAACAACAAGAATCATATAAGTACTACAGCTTCAAATAAACTAAACTGCAAAGTGCCACACGTAAGTGCTACATGGAGATGTATCAAGTGCTTTTTTTTGCAGAAGATGATGAAGTACATCTTTAAATGAAACAGAACCACACGTCTTTTAGGTGCAAAAATTAAAATGTGTTGTCATCTCAGTGTTGCAGCTTCAAAAAGGACATGTGGTCGCCTTAATTTGGTGTATTTCCTGTCGAAACAGGAACTTTGGGCGGGACGTTCAGAATGGATCATTCCCAAAACATAAAAACAATATGATGTCTGTTCAAGAGCAAAAGGCAGTTTATCTGTTTGGAAGAGTCAAAAAAATGTTATGGCTGAACATTTTTATGTTCACTGTGAAATCACCCATAAATATTTTTCTTTTTCCTGGAAGAATCAAAAAGTCCAGACATATTATTCAATGCACATTTTTTAAAGTATTTTTTTCTGGGCATGATTTCTGAAAATACTGGTACAATGTAAACAATTATTAATCACACAATAGACCTCAAAACAAGATGAAAACCTTGTGTCACTTCTGTGTTGTATATTCTTCGGATACTGAAGAGTCATATGAAAGACATCAACACGGAGGATACAGTTTGCTTAATATTGAAGACACATGTTGCACCACATGAGGCCAGCGCCCGCCCTCCCCCACCTCCAAATGTGAACTCTTTTGGTCATAATTTAAGCAGAGAAATATTAACAATAACAGAATCTAGGATTAAAATAAATATGTGTATGTGCTTTTTACATTTACATTCCCTATAAGAGTTACGCTTCATATAAAGACAATAAACCGAGCAGAGTAGACCATACAGATGAACGCGCATGCATAAGCTTGTAAGAAGACTTGTGTCCAGCTACAGTTTACCACCAACACATGAATAAACTCTAATGATCAAACAGTTCCCCGACGCCATTCAAATTCCTGCCGCTAGTTTCATGCTATTCCACTCAACGTAAGTAGGTGGCGATAAAGCACAAAAGACACAAAGCATTAGGCTGAAGAAGAACTATGCACGCTATTAATTTTGTATGAGGAAATTAATTAATTGTGTTCAATATAGACGGTGTTTTGGTAAATAAAGAAAACAGTGAATTTTAATTATTTAACTAAGTATTTTTTGGGCCACCTGGGGGCAGCAGAAACGAAGTGTGATGACATCATTCACATATTACCTTTCTTAGTTGATTTAGGTTTTTAAATCAATTGAAACAGCCACCTTCTTAATAAAATAATGCCAAGAGAGCCACAAGTGTGAATCCAAACAGTGAAGTTGCAGCCAAATAATGAGCTAAAACTCTAAATAGTATAAAGCTTCGCAAACACAGCTGAAAATTCAATTGTGTGTAGGTTCATCGCTACGATCAATTCACTTCATTTGATTGTTCTTAAAAAAAATCAATTATAAACATCTTAAATCATAGATAGTGTTGTCTGTGAACATGATCACTTTTTTTCAAATGCACAATAAAAATGTTCTAATAAGTAGATAGAGAGACATAGCAGATTCATAGTGACATATTGTTCAATGGTGTCTTGTAACAGTTTTTCTATTAAACGTCACACTACAGCCAGCTGAAGTGACTGCGGTTAAAGATAAACTATATGGTCTCCGTCTTATCGTGTTTATCTGTGATAGTGACACCTGGCAATAAGATGTTCGTCTGTTTGAAGTTTTTCTTTTTTTCTCTCCCCCTCCCTCCCTCCGTGACTTTAACTTAGATTACAGCTTCTGGAGCTGGAAGCCGCAGCACATCTGTAAGCCAGCGGAAATACCAAAATCTTGCATGCCTCTTTGATTGTTACATTCAAGATATCATATGCGCTACCAGCACTGCTGCTGCAAACCATTAGGGCCTCAGTAACTGGTGGCTTGTAAAATACGTTTGGAAATCCTGGAGACAGGGCGAGAGGGGATGAGATGGGTATACCACATGCTTATCCAAGGAGATGCTAAAACAAAGGGAGAAGGTGATACAGTCTAAGTGATATATTGGGCACATGTGGGATCCTGGAATAAAAAAAAAGATGAAAAAAAAAAAAAATTGAGGGGAGGGCGGGAGGGCAGAGGGGAGGCTCTTCTTCTGATTTATTCAAAGCTTCAGGGCTTGTGTATCCGAGAACAAGATTAGTTCAGTAGATCACATCACCCTACATCCTTTATAGATCTTCAGCTGGGCCCGTCCTCATGCCTTTCTATTGTATTCTACTCTACTGCAATTCAGAGGGGAGCTTTATACACTTATTTTACCGCAAATGCGAGTTTCACAGAAAGTTTTCGAAAAAAAAAAAACATCTGCAAAAGAGAAGACACATTGATGCATGTTTCCATACACTATTGTCATGTGATTATTTGAAGTATTTTACATTGAGAAACAGATGGCAGTTGGGCTGATTGTACTGTTGGGTGCTATCAAACAGCGGAAGACGACGGCGCAGCAAGATACATATTCAAACAGAGCTTATGTCAAACTTCAAACAATGTGGAAAAACTGGAGAAATGTGACATTTATGTTTTGTTTCATGTATTAATCTTCAAAGGACGCTCTTTCGGTAAATTTACAGAAGCTACGGTGGCCTTCAAGGACAATAAACTAGTTATTTAAAATGGCAGCATCCACCACTGCCTCAAGTCCTTCCACAGTATCAAGTGATGAGATGAAGATGTATTTAATTCTGTAGCACTTCTTCTTGAAACAGGTAGAAAAGGGCCATTTTTATTGCTGAAGTACTTTTACTTTTGATACTTTAAGGACATTATGCTGATGACACCTTTGTATTTCTTCTGGTTAGACTTTAAAATACAGGATTTTTTCCATGTAGTGACAGTTGTTTTACTTTGTTAGGGCTGGTGCTTTTACTTAAAGGAATACTTCACCCCTACGGAACCGGCGTTCTATCATTATAAAATAACTATTATAATATAATGAATGAGGTTTTTCTTTCCTCAGTCATTCCTCAGTCTTCCCTTGGCCCAGCTGTCCTGTTAATCCTAACCTTACATTTTATCATGTGTGATGTCACACATGGTAAAATGTAGGCACATTTATACTATAAAAGGATCTCAAGAGTTCAATATATCTTTATATATCCAACGGTGAAATAGGTCTTTAAGTAAAGTATCTTCTTGCACCACTAACTCCTCACACTTAACCAAAATAGCCAATGATACGAGGCGATAGGTCGAGACAGCTCGTTAACTGCCCAATCCCAACAAATGCCGAGGTCACCCCCGACTGTCAAAAAAAGAAGAAAACTTGAACTTCCACACTAGAAGTTCACAAGGATAAACCTCCAGCAGAGCTTCAATGCTGCGCCGCTTTATATGTTCCAATCTAGATTCCAGATCTTCCCGTTTTCTTTTCCGTGGCTTTGCGAGCATTCCTGTTTCCCATTGTAACCTGCGTGCACGGAAATAGCTAACGTCATACTTGCCACCGACTTCGAGGGCTGATGATTTGAAGTATAGTCGTAGGAGCAGCAGCTGTCCCTCTGCCAAAAAGGACCAGAAGATCTGGGCAGGTCATCAGCCAGCCCACATCAAGGAGCTGAGGCACTTCGAAGTCGGCTGTGTTAACTTTTATGGCAAGTGTTTATGCAAGGTCATGCACATTGACTTACACCTTTCCTTTTTATGTAGGGTTGAAGGGACACATGTCTACGATTGGAAATGTATCTAGTTTGGACCTGTTTTTTCCATGCTGACGTGATTCATTTTTCGATTATTATAACAATCACTGTTTTATTTATTTTATTATTCTTAAAGATGTTTTTTCAGTTTTTTTTACTCGGCTACTTCCTGACTGTTGCAACTGTGGTCAGCGATATTCTGTTTTATTTGGCACTGCTGCAGACAGCTTGGTCTGAAGCTAGAAACATTTTAGCTGTGTTTTTATCCCACCGACTAAAGCTGAGTTGCTTCAACTACCCAAAGAAGAGATGCTGTCAAAATCTGGACAGGTCACATACACAACTCTCTATTTCCATATCCTCATTTTCCCTTTTGTTTTCCTTTTCCTATCTATAAAGGGGCGCAGCGCACGCTAGACGACCCATCACCCCCCCCCCCCCCCCCACTTTCTTTTTATGTTTCTTGGCGGGGTGTAACTGTAAACAAAATTGTGTTGTTCTGTGACATGTGCAATGACAAATAAAGTCGATTCTGATTCTGACCTTTGCCATTCATGCACTCAGCTTATTGTGGACCAACATTTGTGGCCTTTTTCCTCTTAGCCTGCTCAACCCCAGTCCTGATTATCCTCCCAAATCATCTCAAGGCAAAGGTTTAGTCCCATTTCATCTGAGCAAAAATCACACACAGGTCAACACCAGTGAAGCAGAGGATGGCGGGTCAGAGAAAACTGACAGGCCAAAGGGTCGCACAGGGACAGGGTTACTGCAATATTGTGTCTCGGATAGTTCTTGGACACTGTTTTTGGCTTTCACTTTATTTCACTAATGATTTATTTTATTCATTACATATTGTGCAAATATCATATAAACACACAGACAGTGACCTATTTGTACTGGGTTGGGTTTGTGTCACCTGTTGTGTGTATTGTTCAATATTCTCTATCTTACAGCTCTGTTTAGGGTTTCCACCGATAAAGTTTCATAATCCCTGCAGTTAAGAGTGAAATCAGTAGTGTGTTTATGTGTGAAATTATGTGCATTTGCGAGCTCGCGTCTTAAGCATTGGTCGGTGAGGCTTTGAGAAGAGTACTCTCTATTTCAGGCCGGCTCCCTCGCTGTCTCCTGGTGGATTACCTCACTCGGCCAGCGCAGACGCAAGAAACCTGTAAGTTTAGACGTCAAAGTGTTTGAGGAGGTTTAAGGACGTCAGCCTCAACAGACGACCTCAGGTTTCAAACGTGGAGAGATTTCCCGTGGGACAACATTGGTCTATAACAGGTCACCAAAACCTGGAGAGGGAGCTGCAGCAGTCAGGTGTTCAGGGACACAGACAGACATAGTATAGCGAAGACAGGATGAACCAATTCTATACTTGTACTTTACTTGGGTTTTTTTCTTTTTCTACTTCATCTCAGAGGAACATTTTTGACTTTCGACCCACATTACAAGCTTCAGTTCTTTAATCAGAAATACTGATTGTTTTCAAGAGGGAAAGGGTATACACAGTATATATAGTATAATGTGTAGCGTAGTTCAAATTAGCTTAACCTTTGCAGTTATATTACAAAAAAGAAAATCAGATATAATGCTAAAACACTGACATGCACCATTTTTCTGCAAAATAAGAACTTTTATTTTGGTGTGTCAAGTACATTTTACTGGTAATACTCACATACGCCTACTTTTACTTCAGGAAAGTTTTGAATGAAGGACATTTACTTGCAGTGGATTATTTTCAAAGTGTGGTACTTCAGTATAAGTAAGAGAACATTGTAATGACTGATGCAGGGTTTGTGTTTCGTATAAACATGCTGTGTGAACAAATGGATCTATGTGGGGAAGTCAAACTACTTGTTTCCCTACAGCTGTGATATGAGATCAGACACTCACTCTTCTTCTCTCCTCCCCTCTCTCTGACTCACATACTTTCCAGTGCGACACCCTGAGGTGCACAGCAGGGTGCCTGACTCTCTCTCTCACACACACACTCACACACACACACACACACACACAGATCTGACCAATATGGTCTAATGGTAACCAGACCTGAGTCTCTCTCTCTCTCAATCCATGCTCATCGTTCAGTCTCTTTGTCTTAATCCAGACATCCATCTCCCTTTGTCTTGACTCTCTCTGTACCACAGCTTTTAAGGCTGTAACGCTTCGTCCGGTCAAGCTGATGTTTCTAAATCAGAATCAGAAATAGTTTATCGTTCCCCAGAGGGAAATTCAGTTTGGTTACAGTTGTCCCATTCTCGATAGACATATACAGGTGGGTATAGGTATATATATATATATATATATATATATATATATATATATATATATATATATATATATATATATAAAATAGGCTATACTGTATATACTATATACGGGCACATCAGGAGAAGTAGAATGCCTTATTCTCCAGGTTCCTCCTACACAGACTAACTACAGATACTGTATAAAGAAGTGTCTATATTTGTCTAAATGTTTTAATTATCCATGTCAGAAGTTTCAAAATCCCCGATCATTGAATCGAAAGGGCAAAACAGTGCTGTGAAATACAATATTCACTCACTTAACTTTTCCAATGGAAGTTCATATAAACACAATGACTTTTGGGGAGTTGGATAACCAGATGGGGTGGGTCATCACCAAGCTGAACCTGACCCAGAGAGGGCGGCCTACAGATGGGAAGGTCCCGGTGCTTTATAAGGACCCTGCCCCTCCGGAGACCACCCTGATCAAGTCATCTCACTAACACACTTTACGGGGAGGTGAAGCTCGTTGTCTGAAACCTTTATAACAGGGACTTCCATGTGGGAACGAAGGGAGCGACTGACTGAGGACAAATCACTTTTTCCAAGAACTTAAGCCACCATAGGATGAAACCCGTTACTACACTCTCACATGCAATGAGTCAAATTAAACTTTTTGGTGCAGCATTATAATGCAAAGAGGCCTGCTGTCCGACCAGCTTTGTAATCCAATTAAAGGTCAACTAGCCCACTACCTTCACACCATTGTAAAACTTCTACTCAGAAACTTCTACTCCCCTAAAAGGAGGACTGTTTCAGAGTCTTGTCCAGAAGCACTTTGATGTCAATTCTCAGTTACAGGGACCTAGCCTTGTTTCACTTGTGGATGCTACATATGATACAGTTCAATAGCGTTTTACACATTGAACAAAGCAGCCTGCAGCCCGCTGAAAACTCAAAGCACATTAAGGGGTCGTCTGCGCTCCCCAAACTTTCCTTTTCAACTGGGCTCTTTAAAAACAGCCTGGGACATTTTTCTCAACAAGGAAAAAAGGCGAAACAATAAACCCCAAGCGATGAACGTTGTTGGGTCGTTACTGGAACCAACTTTGTGGACGTCGATGAAAGCGTAGAAGGCCCTCAATGAAGAGCGAACGAACGGGAGCCTTGCGTCACCACAGGCTACCTCTGGAGAGTCCACACACACACACCCTAACCCTCCCTACTTTTTTTGTTACAAGCTCTCCAAGTGAAGCGTGACGGGCACTAGAAACGCTTAACCGTCCTCTTTAAACATATGGGCCTTTTTAGGAGCGCTCCTAGCCCTTACACGCGCTTTGCTTTTCTCATCATCAGCTGGGTCAATTTGGGAAAAAGGAAGTGACTGGCTTTGTCATTCTCCCCGGCCTAGTATTATTCCTTTATACTCCCAAACAATACCACAACATCTCCTGATGTAATGTAGAGAAAAAGTGGCTCAAATTGGCCCATTAAAAAGTGGCCATAACCTCAGCTCAAACCCTTACTGTCGCTGAAGGTAATTCCCAGGGCAGGGCGGATACTTAGCAGTAATGGTGAAAAAATGTGGATAGGCCCATTTTTTATTTTTTTTAATGGAGCCATCAGCATGGCACGGCAAAATAGGAGTAGTAGGGGAAAAAGGAGAGGAGGCCTTTTTTATGATTTCCTTTGAAAAATGTATTCCAATTTATAAGGGAGGTTCCTGCGAAGGGTGTCGTATACGGTCGTCCCCCCACCACCTTAATACTAAATCTTTCAGGCAGAAGCTTTTAAAACTTCAAATGCCGCTAGATCTGCTTACACGTGTCATGCTATAGCCTATATAGCCCCCTTTCCTGTTTCTCAAAACGTATGTTTCACGGATGGAAGTTTCTTTTTTTTTCTTTTTTCAGCGAGAAAACAGAAGAGCTAGCCCATAGTAAAACGTTGCACATGCTTGTCTGGATTTCCCATCAATTCTTACGGACAAGGGGGTTGGGGGGCACAGGGCTCAGGTAGCTTTTGGGTTGGTCCAGTCCTCAACACCGCAGCACTGTACTGTCACTTTAAGAAGCACTAAATCATCATGTATTAAGCATAAGTGGGGAACAAATGACTTCCGCTAGTTCTACTTAAAAGAGGTCATAGAGGAGCGAAAATGTGGCAGCGGAAATCAGAGCTCCTGCCCTCCGAAAACTGGTCCAATGGAGACACGTTGCTAAATGATATTAAACATTTCCAGTTTCATGTATCATTGAAAGCATGGGAAGGGTTTTTTTTTTTAAATGGAACAGGTGCGTGTGGACAGAGATAAGTTATTGTTTCAGTCAAAGATGATTTCTTAAAAAGGAACTTAGAGTAATTTGAGAAGTGAAACATCTTCAATTCTTTATTATTTCATTATGGGGCTCTGCAACACACACACAGTAATCACTGCTACAACAGGACCACGCTCTGTCATGGGTATATTGATATAATATATCTAAGTGGCCAACCACGCTATTGCAACAACGACAAAGAAAATGTTCTACATGGTCAGAAAGCCTTTTCTTTAGAAGTATTATCAAAGTAATGCTTGTGTGCGTTACTTAAAGGAACTTCACATACGGAACCTGCGTTCTATCATTATAAAATCGCTATTATGATATAATGAATGAGGTTTTTCTTCCCTTAGTCCATGTGTGATGTCACACACGGTAAAATGAAGGGTTAGACAGTGAGACCATAACAAACTCTTTCTGCCTTTTCTCAGACTAGGATGAACCGATTTCTAAAATGTTCCACATTTATCCTACATAGGATCTCACAGTTCAATACACCTTTATATTTCCAACGGCGAAGTAGGATTTTTTCTTGTAACATAGTATTTTTACACTGTTGTACTTTTACTAAAGTATGTCATCCGAATACTTCTTCCAGAACTCAATTGATCACATTCAACCAGCCACTCGCAACTAGCAACTCGTCTACGCATTTTGCTCATAGAATTAACTGATGTGAAGTATGAAGCACTTATAAACATGTGAAAAACACTTCAAATTAATAAGTTTATCTGACTACTTGATTAATCATCGGAATATAATGAATAGCCACAGCCTCACAGACCGAAAACCTTTTTTTGCCTATTCATTTCATTTTTTACCGTTTCAGATTCCAGTCTTCTTTTTTTCATTCCGGAACCTTTCTGAACCAATCAAAATGACGAAGAGTTATTAAACGTATCAACACGCGGTCACCTGGAAATCCTTACAGCTTTTTTTTTTTTTTTTCAAAACACAACATATTTGTACCTCAAGGACCTTTCGTGACCACTCACAGAAAAGTGAGAGCATTGATACATTGAAACAAGCATTCACAGTTCACAGCCCGACGCTCTCGACACACAGCCCACAGGAAGTGGATATTTTCCCTGCCGAGAGTTTTTTGAGATCGACCACTCGGGTCATTCTTTACACACATAACTTACGACGGAGGGCAAGTGGAGCAAAGCTGTATACTCCACCACAGGTTCTCTGAAAAAGACACGCTACCTGGGAAGGTTTTGGGAAGTTGTTCCACATGCGAAACCACAGGAGTAATCAGTATCAAATAAATATATATATACACCGTTATTGAATATAATACACTTTCCCCATCAATCGGAGTAATAATCACCCCGTGGGAGATGTAGGGGGACCATTTTTTTTTCTTGTGTTAGTGCACGGGCATAAATCTTAACCTGCACTATTGTAAAGTGTGCACAGGTTCTCCAGAGCAAGAGGCTAGAAGGGGAGCAGCTGAGTAACACATGTTGAAAGACCTCCTGCCATCTTCCAAAGACTCCCTTGATAAATTTCATACAGGTGGAGCAGTTTATACGGTGCAGGCTGTTGCACACACAAAAAAGTACACTGTGGTATATTTGTTTTAAGAAACAACATGAGTTTGGTGTTTACCCTGACCGATGATCATTTTTTGACCCTGGGAAAATAACAGTCAAGGCGAGAAACTGAAGACAAAAACATTGTTTCTTCCAGCACTGATCAATTTGGAGATTTTGAGATATGTTGCCTCCATAACATGTCTTCTTTCATACTAAATCAAAAGGTCCAAAATGTTCGTTTAGGTGTTAATTTTACTAACATTTGGGGGCAGAATAAATCGAGCAGCCGATATGATATAAATAAACAGGCAAGGTGATACAAAGGAAAACAAATGACAACCAATTGATTGTTGGTTAAACCCTCAGCAGTACACACAGCAGAGGCCTAAGGCACACAGAGCATGATTGAGGTGAAAGTTTGGTTGCGTTCCGAATCGCATACTTTCTACTATATAGTATGTAGAAAAAAGATTTAGGATGTCCCGATTCTTGTGGCCAGATTTAGGATGGTTAGAAGTACCCGGATGTCCTACTTCCTCCGGCCAAGATTGTTAGTGTTGAAAACTGCATCCTATTTGGGCGATTCTGACCCACAAACCAGTGACGTCACATCGACGAAGCCTCCATATGAAAACAAACGGGGATGCGACAGATATAAAAGGGGCAAGATCAAGGCGCAATGTTAAGATGAAATAAAAGAGTACAAGTATGTCCCAATAGTATGCCTACTGCATCCTAACTACAGTTGTGTTCAAAATAATAGCAGTGTGTTTAAAAAAGTGAGGCAAGTTCAATATCCTTATCATAGCTTTTATTTCCAAACACGCAAATGCATTGGGGACATTGCACATTCTATTCCAAATCCAAATATGAAGAAATATGCCCTTGAAATGGGTGTTCCAACAAGTCAACGACCCCAAACACACCAGTAAGCGAACAAGATCTTGGTTCCAGACCAACAAGATTAACGTTATGGAGTGGCCAGCCCAATCTCTGGACCTTAATCCAATAGAAAACCTATGGGTGACATCAAAAATGCTGTTTTTGAGGCAAAACCAAGAAATGCAGAGGAATTGTGGAATGTAGTCCAATCGTCCTGGGCTGAAAGACCTGTTCACAGGTGCCATAAATTGGTCGGCTCCCTGCAACACAGATGTGAAGTAGTTCTCAGAAACATAGCTTATAACAACTAAATATTAGTTCAGTGATTCATAGGAAAGCTAAAACTTCATGCATTTTTCAGTTGATACAGTAAATGTTTGAGTTGTAAAGAAAAATGCAGACACTGCTATTTTTTTGAACAGTCTAATATTCCTTTTTCTTCACTTTCTGTTAAGATGAAGAAACATTTGACGAATGTTTCTTCATATGTGGAGTTGGAATTGAATGTGCAATGTCCCCAATGCATTTGAGTGTATGGAAATAAAAGCTATTATTAGGATTTTGATCTTTACTCAATTTTTTAAACACACTGCTAATATTTTGAACACAAGTGTAGATTTTTTTTTATCGTCGGATGTAGTATGTAGAATAGAAAAAGAAAGAGTATGCGATTCGGAACGCAACCTTTGTAGCCTACTCACGTTTTTTTGATGCAGTGGCATGGCTGTTAATCATTCTTCTTTTGTATTTTTTTTTTGGCAGTTGGCAAACAACTTATTGATGCATTACTGCCATCTACTGGTATGGAGTGTGGAATAGACAACATCCTCCTCCAAAGAAAAAAAAATACATATATAATAATTAGTGCTGTCAGTTTAACGCGTTATTAACGGCGTTAACGCAAACCCATTTTAACGGCGTCAATTTTTTATCGCGCGATTAACGCTCTTCATGGCCTAGCAAACATTGTGGTTTTTTCACAAGCTGTTGCATCAACTAGTAATGTTAGAACAACTGAAACACCGCACACTATTCATATGGCTCGCCATTAAGTTACTGTTAAGTCAACCGGAACATGTCCTATAGCGTAACTTCACATTCAAATCATTTAACTGGCAAAACGGCTAAACGTCAAGTAAATTTTGACTTTTATTTTGAAGCAGAAACCGGAACCTAGCACTTCCTAGCTCAGCTGCGCGACCTTCCCTAGTCTTCCGTGTGTGACTCGGGGACTACGCGGAAAAAGAACAGAAAAGAAAGCTTTTCATTTGCAAAAGTCCTACTATAACCCTGCGCGCACACCAAAACCTCCATGAACGTTAGTGGCAGCCGCCAGTCATTCATTTTCACTTTAATTTTCGCTATCAAGGGTGACTTAAGCCTCGGCTGCAGCAGCGCCATACCAACCACCAGCACACAAGTGTATGGTGTGTCCACTCCACAAACAGTCTGAAATAAGTGGATGAAAGACTCCCAAAACATTTAGGCAGCAACCAGTTTAATTTAGCCTTAATACTAATTTGTTTTATATAGGCTAGCCTATGTTGTTTTATGGTTTATAAATAAAAAAGGTTCCAATTATGTTTGTGTATGCTGTTCTAGGGGTGGGGGGATCTACATTGTTGTCTATTTGCACTGAATTGGAAATTATGATATTTTAGAAGAAATACACTGAATTACAAGGGTGTAGAGAATGGGTGTGATAAGAGCATTAAAATGAGAAAAAATAATGGGACAAAAAGAAATCAAGGGACATTTAGGCTAGAATAGATAAAAATGTGTGATTAATCGCGAGTTAACTATGACATTAATGCGATTAATCGCGATTAAATATTTTAATCGTTTGACAGCACTAATAATAATTAATAACATATTTTTTTCAAACAAATGAGTAACCCTAAGAAAATGAAATAAAATTTGGTGACACTTATTGTAATTCCTTTGTCAAATGTCTATTTAATCAAAATGTACTTTTTAATTTTCAGAATGTTTCCCTTCATCTGCCCTCTGTCTTGCTCATATCTCTCACACTGCATTATGACATGTTCTTACAGTCTCTTATTGCCCACATTCACATCTGCCTGTTTTGTGTTTTCCTAGTAAAAACAGTGTACTGTTCAGTGTGTGCCCAAATCTCAGTCTTGATAGAATGGCTGTTGATCCTACCAGTGTGGACTGCATGATAAATGTTGGCCAGCAGCTGCTCTCAATCAGGGCTGATTGAGCAGAAGGTGTCTGCATCTGGCAAGGGGGCGTGGCCTTTATGCCAGAGTGGATTGTTGGGCCTTTTTGTACTGTCTGTTTGTGTCTATATACAGCTCTCGAAAAAAATAAGAGACCACTCCAAATTTTCAGTGTCTCTCGTTTTACTATAGGCATATTTTTTCGTAAAATAAACATTTTGTTTTATTCTATAAACTACTGACCACATATCTACCAAATTCACCTGAAAATATTGTCATTAAGAGCATTTCCATTAAGTAATGTAGAGATGAAGATTTAAGAAAAATCCAGACTGGTCTCTTAATTTTTTTCCAGAGCTGTATTTCCCCTACAAAACCATCTTTAACGGCCATTATCTGAACATTAGGTTTTTTCAATACTCTGAACCTGAACTCTCAATTTCTAAAGCACTTATATCAGACTTTCCCTAATCACTTTTCTAAAGGTTATTAAAAAAGGATTTGTTCACATGTTGTTAAATGGCTGATTTATGATACATGTTGTTCTTAAAAACATGCATTTTAAGACCTGTACATAGTATTTTTTGAAGAAAAAAAGTCTGTTTCCAAAATCTCTATGTAATATGTTGTAAAAATTAAACAAAGATTGTAACTGGCTTTATCCAACATATTGATGTTTGGATTTTAAAGAGATGCAAAATGTAGCCGATGAATTCAAAGTTAGATATTGTCAAATTTGCATACAAGTCGAACATTTCTGAAAATATTCTAATACAAAAAAAGATATGTAAATAAAAGATAAGTAAATAATCCATTGGCAAATTTCAGGAAGATATCTACAAGTTAAAAAAAATGTGCCTCATTCACCACTGGTGCATAAAGTAAAATCTCCGTACATTCGTTGTTCATTTTCACAGGTGGAATATAAGTTTTCACTCTTAAGGGAAAAAGGGAGAAAAAGTTCAAGTCTCTCATCTCCCTCTTCCTCTGTTTTCCTACAGGTGAGAATATGTTCAGCCTCATTGGTTCCTAATAATGACTTGTGCAGTATAAGTCATATATCGGAGGCCACATCAAACCTGCTGTTAAACTGGACAGGAAACTAAAGATCCTGTTTCAGTGTTAATATTCTGATGTGTGGTGACACCGCGGGGAGACGTCGTCTGAGTTTTTCTGTGTGAGGCTGAAGGCAGAGAGAGTGTGTGTGTGTGTGTGTGTGTGTGTGCGTGTGCGTGTTTGTGCGTGTGCATGTGTGTGTGTGTGTGTGTGTAGGCTTTTCTCTTTATTGGCTGCATTCGTTTGAGATTTTTCCACTGAGAAGATTAAATATTATTAAATATTAACTTTGACCAAATCAAACTGAACTGATGCTTTAAGCAGAAAAGAAGCAAAACTCTTGAAGGTGATTTTGTAAGTCATTTTGATTCAAAACCTTTTTGACACGTTTACTCCTGAATAATCCATAATGAACATTTCTAAAGACATTTTCCAAGCAACAAATTTTGCACACAAGTTTCACACATTACCAGACAGAGGAGTTTGAAATATTTCTGATCATCTTAAAACAATTTTCTTTTACATCTTGTCTGATGTGCAACTACAGCTTTTTCTTTTAAAATCATGTTGATGATAGTGTCCGTAATATTTTTTATCTATTTTTTATTTTAATTTTAAATGCAAGAGCCAAATACCCTCAACAAAAATATAAACGCAACACTTTTATTTTTGCTCCCATTTTTCATGAGATGGACTTAAAGATCTAAAATTAATTCCAGATACACAATATTACCATTTCTCTCAAACATTGTTCACAAATCTGTCTAAATGTGTGATAATGAGCACTTCTGCTTTGCTGAGATAATCCATCCCACCTCACAGGTGTGCCACATCAAGATGCTGATCTGACATCATGATTAGTGCGCAGGTGTGCCTTAGACTGTCCACAATAAAAGGCCACTCTGAAATGTGCATTTTTTTGCTTTATTGGGGGTCTGGGGACTCAGAACCAGTCAGTATCTGGTGTGACCACCATTTGCCTCATGCAGTGCAACACATCTTCTTCGCATAGAGGTTATCAGATTGTCAATTGTGGCCTGTGGAATGTTGGTCCACTCCTCTTCAATGGCTGTGCGAAGTTGCTGGATATTAGTGGGAAGTGGTGCACGCTGTCGTATACGCCGGTCAAGCACATCCCAAACATGCTCAATGGGTGACATGTCTGGTGAGTATGCTGGCCATGCAAGAACTGGGACATTTTCAGCTTCCAAGAATTGTGTACAGATCCTTGCAACATGGGGCAGTGCATTATCTTGCTGAAACGTGAGGTGATGTTCATGGATGTATGGCACAACAATGGGCCTCAGGATCTCATCACGGTATCTCTGTGCATTCAAAATGCCATCAATAAAATGCACCTGTGTTCTTCGTCTATAACAGATGCCTGCCCATACCATAACCCCACCACCACCATGGGCCACTCGATCCACAACATTGACATCAGTTAAGCGCTCACCCACACGACGCCACACACGCTGTCTGCCATCTGCCCTGAACAATGTAAACCGAGATTCATCCGTGAAGAGAACACCTCTCCAATGTGCCAGACGCCATCGAATGTGAGCATTTTCCCACTCAAGTCTGTTACGGCGACGAGCTGGAGTCAGGTCAAGACCCCGATGAGGACGACGAGCATGCAGTTGAGCTTCCCTGAGACGGTTTCTGACAGTTTGTGCAGAAATTGTTTGGTTATGCAAACCAATTGTTTCAGCAGCTGTCTCAGTGGCTGGTCTCAGACGATCTTGGAGGTGAACCTGCTGGATGTGGAGGTCCTGGGCTGGTGTGGTTACACGTGGTCTGCGGTTGTGAGGCCGGTTGGATGTACTGCCATATTCTCTGAAACGCCCTTTGGAGACGGCTTATGGTGGAGAAATGAACATTCAATGCACGAGCAACAGATCTGGTTGACATTCCTGCTGTCAGCATGCCAATTGCACGCTCCCTCAATGCTTGAGGCATCTGTAGCATTTTGCTGTGAGACAAAACTGCACATTTCCGGGTGGCCTTTTATTGTGGACAGTCTAAGGCACACCTTTGCACTAATCATGATGTCAGATCAGCATCTTGATGTGGTACACCTGTGAGGTGGGATGGATTATCTCAGTAAAGCAGAAGTGCTCACTATCACACATTTAGACAGATTTGTGAACAATGTTTGAGATAAATGGTAATATTGTGTATCTGGAATGAATTTTAGATCTTTAAGTCCATCTCATGAAAAATGGGAGCAAAAACAAAAGTGTTGTGTTTATATTTTTGTTGAGTGTATAACTTCCCCCACCTGACTCCAACTTTCCTGATTAATAATGTGAAAAGTTAACTGCCCCTGTTTATCATCCTATACATGTAATACATTTTGAGATCCTTGACCTTTAAATGTGAGAGAATTCTAACACTTTGCCGCCTGTAGCCATCTTGTTCTGTTTGTGTACAGTAACATGTGACATGTGTGATATGTATGTTACAGTGCTACAGTATGTATAACATACACACACACACACACACACACACACACACACACACACACACACACACACACACACTCAAACACACACACACACAGACTCTCATACCCACACACACACACACACACACACACACACACACACACACTCTCTCTCTCACACACACAAACACACACTTTCACACACACACACACACACACACACACACACACACTGCCCTGATCAAAGGCAGGTTGGCTGTCGCTCCCAACAGATAGACTTACAGGTGGTGTATAGGATGAGTCGAGTGTCCGAGCTTTCACTTCAGAGGTGGTATCCCCCCGTGTCACGCAGGTTCCCCCATAAAACACTTTCATGTACTGTAGCTCCGCACAAGAAATCCTGTAAAAAGTTTAAAGGTGGAGTCAAATACGCCGGTTTTATTTTTCATCCGCGGGCTTTGGATTTCCTTTCTGACCCGGGGTAAGTTGCTCCCTTCAGGGACAAACGCGAGGACAAGTATCGCTGACAAGAATTCCTAATGTAATCTGTGTAATAATTCATTTCCATCACCGCTAGCTCCACAGTATCTTCAATTTATCTTTGGGGGGTTTTTTAGAGCGAAAAAGCGATTTGTAACAGTTCAAGGCTATGTGTAGGAGCAGGTGAAGCTTAGATAGATAGATAGATAGAAAGATAGATAGATAGATAGATAGATAGATAGATAGATAGATAGATAGATAGATAGATAGATAGATAGATAGATAGATAGATAGATAGATAGATAGATAGATATTGCATGTTATACCATAAAACTTTGTTGTAACAATAGCAGCATATGACATAAATACACATACACCAACACACACTCCCACAAGCACATCTCACCCATTCTCATGACAACACATCACATGATAAAATACTCAGCTTCACAAAATAATTTCCCTTAAAATGTGCAAAAATAGATATGAGATGGCAAGAAAATCTCACACATACCTTTATTTAAGTTGAGGGATGACAAGAAATGAAGTAGGAACAATATATGACAAGGGTTCCGGGTATGACGTAAAACTTATCAAAGTATTTTATCAATATAAATTTTGGTTGATAATTTCTTAAAAAGGGAACCATGGAACCATAGAAAAGGTTCCTTAATGTAGATACATATATGTTGGACCCCTGAGCCTATGAACATACAATGTTAAACTTGTAAAGGTCATGTTATGTACATGATCTTAGATTACAAAAAGAAACAACATCCCTAACTGGTTCCTGGTCTTATATAAATGTTTAGTGTGCTCTTCAGGTGTCCGATAAGCAGAGAGCACAACAGCGAAACGCCCGATGTTTCAGATAATAGCATTCCAGCATTAGGCTTTCGGTGTGTGTGTGTGTGTGTGTGTGTGTGTGTGTGTGTGTGTGACAGCGTAAACAGCCTCTTGAAACAACATGGTGGGGCAGATAAGAAATGGAAACCCGTTTATTCACACTATATTGTACAGGAAACAAAAGTGTGTTGATGGGAAAACAGTGAGAATAGCAGCGGCTGTGTTGACTAAACAGGGACAAAGTGTCACACAGTGGCAACAGGTTTTTTGTTTAGAGCAACTCCAAGGTTAAAGCCTCACCCTGCATCCTTCAGGGGTCAGCAACTTTCCACAGGTTAAGTGACATTCACATGAGAAAGCCTAAGAACCAAGCTACAGTTCATTGGGTAAACATTAGGATTACATATAACAATATAAGCAGTTTAGTAGTGTTTAACCTTTAGCAGCAAAGATTTCAGATGCTAATAATGCTAATAAAAACATAGGGGAGAACGGGGGAATCTGAGGCATCGGGTAATGTGAGCCACCCCCTGTATCTAGGCAACGGAAAACATTTGTGGTCATGTGAGATATATGTTTTCAAGCCCCTCTCATTTCCCCATGGCCCTGAAAGAGAGGACCTCATGGTTCTCAAATTGTGGTGGTGGGGGAAAGTGAGCCACTGTCTCACTTTCCCCCACCATGAGGCACAAGTTAAGTTTAGTCTTAAACATATTTTAATGTAATATTACATGACATATGTTTTATTTTAATGTCATACACATTGTAGAAAAGCCATCATGCCAAGGAAATACACCAGGAAGACGACCTGGGGCAACCACACGGAAAGAGCACCTTCTCATCTTTCCCTGAAACCTTCAGGGCTGGAATGTAGAGTAGGCCTAGTTGTAGAGTATGACAGGCTGATGTTATAATCCATTTGGGTCTTCTCCTGTGTTCTGAATCCCAGGCTGTTCTCGCTGGTTCTGATTTTCCTATGCTTTGACCCCCAGACACTAGCTGGCTCTAAGGGTCCTGTGTTCTGACCCCCAGACTGTGTTCTAATCTAACTGGTTCTTTCTGTCATTTGAATCGTATTAAAACCTTTTGAATTATAATATGTTGTATTTGATTTTGTTCAGTTACTTTCAAGTGTTTAGAAAATTTGCTTTGATTAATTGACCAAACCCCATCATTCTTTTACTAGTCCGACATTAGTTCTGGAATGTGTGGCTAGCTTTCAGGGGCCGTATTCACAAAACATTTTAAGGCTAAGAGTAGGTCCTAACGTGCTGATTTAGGAGTAACTCTCAAAAATAAGGGCCGTTTCACTCCTAATTTTAGGACTCCTAACTTTTTTATATAAGTGTAATTCACGAAGCATTTTAGCGCTAAAACTAGCTCCTAAATCTATGAAAAGCTAGGAGTCCTCAAGAGGACTCCTAAGTCACTAAGAGTAAATCACAGACAATCATGTGATGGTGTTTTGTATAGCTGTAAGGGGTTAATGATCGTAGTAAAGCTATATTTAGAAAGTATAGACACATTTATATTTATTAAATGTATATAATAAAATATTTATTAAGTTCCTTTTCCTCCAGTTGCTTTGGGTTTACGATGCACTAAAAGTTACTGTTGGTGTCACGTTTGGGTTTAATTTCCTACTAGAGGCCTATATGTGGCGCTTCCATCTCCTCCGTTCCAGAGGTCCGCTACTGTATAGTTGCGCGTCTCGCCTTTTTCCTTCCGCATGCACTTTACGATTTCGCCGGCTGTTGTTTCTAAATTGTGAATTTCCCGGTTTGTCGTTGTCTGGCTATTGTTGCATAGTCCGCCGTTGAGAGAAATACAGTGAGAGTGCATGGCTTGCAGCTCTTCAATGAGGATATTTTTTCCGATTCAAATCATTGTAAAATTTAAAATGAATAGACCTATGTGGCGCTATTGTAGGCTAATTGTGAAAGAATGTGCGGGAAACTCTGCAGTAGGCCTATCTTGGTTTCATGTTAAATCAGTGTCACTTGTCATTAATTGTATATAAAAACTCTTTACTTTAATACAGCGAAACAATATGGATATCTCCCACAGTGTTTCTACTATAAATTCACTCTAAGCTCTCATTCCCTCTCAGCCAATCACTGTAGGCATAGAAGGTATGAACATGACATCATCCATAGCAACAGGGTCAACACCGCCCTCTAGTCTTAGCTTAGGAGTCCCTCCCATTCCTTAGTAAAAGTTGGTCTTATCAGCTTTGTGAATAGGTTTTAAGAAATGACTCCTTACTAAGAACTTTTAGTGCTCCTTAGGAGTACTCTTAGCGCTAAGATAAAATGTTTTGTGAATACGGCTCCAGGATTCTTACAATATGTGTTGTTATGGTAGTTTCAGAGTGGAAAAAGTAAGTGGATCAGTTTACCCCACAGCTGGGGTAAAGTGAGCCACATGACAACTTTTTTTAAAACAATTATATTTTCACTGCCCTTTGTCTTGAAAAAATTCTGCTACTGCCCATTTCTAGGAAACATCCTGAATTAATGGGAAATGTGTAAATTTGAGTGATAAATAATTTTAGCTCGCTTAGAGGGGAGCAAATGTAAAAAGTGGCTCAGATTACCCCGTTCTCGGTCATAGCGCTTTTTTAAATACTTAGTATCATATATTAATCTGAGAGTTATTTTTTTACATTTACAACATCCTACACATTTTTTTTCAAGCTATTTAAATAAAAGAACAACAACACATTATATAGTGCTTTTATGAGCACTCAAAGTCACTTTACATGCCAAAAAAACTTTATTAAGGCTTGCAGGATAAGAAAACAACATGAGACTACAAAATTGTTTAAAAACATCACACTAAAACTTTTTCTAAAATGGTGATTCCAGAAAACAAAATAGGACAATAAAACATTAGGACAAACCCAATAAATTTCATAGTCGAATAAACTCTGTGGCAATGTTGTTTTTTATTTGTTTGTTTTACAACGTCCTGACAAGGCAACTACATAACCTCACAGGTGTTTTTACTTACTGGGGTTGAGCAGACATCTATCAGATTGAAGTTATGGGCGAAGTTATACTGAACGCTAGAAAGTCTGGTCACCAAACCACTCAATGCAACAATAAGAAAGTGCAAGTTTTCACGCATCAGCAGGTGCAACATAGCCTGCGCATCTGTCACCCCTGTCCCGCCCACAAAGTTCCTGAACCTTTGTGAAGTACTATACCCCAAGAAGGGAAGTTTCCGAGGGTAAATCAGGGTTAATTATATGGACCTAGATTAAGACCCCTTTTTCCTGCAGTGAAAACACACAGAGATCCTCCAACGGTTTCTAGTTCCTGGGCAAAGAATTCTGTCGATATTCATGAAATTCAATCGAATTTTACTGTTTCCATAAACTTAATTTGCATAAAAAGGCGTAACTGAAACACAGTTTGTATCTGTCTGCTGTCGAGTGTTGAACATGGTGGGTTTTAGGAGTATGTTTTTTTTCACCAGCAATAACACTATGATTTGGACTATGGAGCCAAAAACAACCTTATGAGTACAGAGAACGGCCAAAACAATAACGTTGCAAACCAGAAAACCAGAAGGATGAGGTGAAAGGAGCTATAAAGCTCTGACGATCTGAGTCCAGTCATAATTCCTTCACTTCCACACACACAAGTAGTTATGTTTTATATATAAATATTATTATAACCATTTGAAAAAAGTTATGAATTTGATCCGTGTTTGTTGTTAATTTTATGATAAAAGATAAAGTCAACGTAAGCTGTATTTCTGAGAACAGACATAAACTTCTGATTATGGCGTCAAGGCCAAACATATTGCTTGAACCCTTATTATTATTTTTCGCCTTCACTACATAAACAATACACTTGATCTTGCCTCAGCTGCAAACATTGCCACAGGGCGCATATCGTGTCCTCAAGCAGGTGAACACATCTGTCAAAAACACTTACATATTTGACAGTTATTTGTCGGGCGCATGAGCTACAACCCATACAGGCCCCTGTAAACCCAAATCCACAAAATGCTTCTAACTTTGTCATTTGGGGAGTTATTTGCTTCTGAAAACAGTTATACATGTATCAATCAAAATGAAAGATATTGTCATTTTCAGATATTCAGTTTGAATGAGGTTCTTATAAACCCATCAGCTATTTGGAACCAATCGCAGTGTCAATTCTTTCCCCGAAAGGTTCTATAAAAACACTGTTGACTGTTGCCATGGAGAACGTTTGATATATGGCCACAACCACACGTCCTGTCATACTGTCTAGACTAGAGTCTAGACAGTAAAAACATCTGTCTTTAATAATTAAGTTTTATAGTGTGTACAAACATTTGTTTTCAATCAATTTTGATTCAAATCTTATTGGGACACCTACATTTGATATCATATATTGATTTTTTTTTTTTACTATTTCCAGAGGCTATAAAGCAGCACATACTGTATATTTACATTGTCAACCCTCCATTCACACATGAGCACCATCAGATGAGCAGACCAACCCTGCGTTCCAATCCCCATACTTCCCTACTATTTAGTATGCCAGATGTAGTATTTAATATGTATGTTAATTGTGGTATGCTGAAAATACATAAATGCCCCACTAACTCAGATAGCATTTTGGAGTATTTGTCTTTATTCTTGACATTTCTCGACATAATGATAAAAAAAACTTCCTTATCTGATTTTTCCCCCTCCTGTGGCCCTAAAACTGTTCTGTACTTTAGTATGTAGTGTAGTAAAAAGAAAAACTATGTGATTTGGAACGCAGGGTAAGTGTCCCACTCTGCCCCATACAGAGCAGGAAGTTCCAGTCTGGAGTCTAGCTGCTGGTTGGAGGACACATTATTGAATCCATCTTTCACTATGGAAACAAACTTGTCTTGCAGGCAGCTGCCTGCAAGACAAGATAAGGGAAAAGATGTCTTGAGAAGTTACTGTAATTAAACTGTCTGGAAGAAGCCTTAAACCAGGAAACAGAGTCGTTATGAAAGCTTGCTGATGATAAACAAATATGTTATTTACTATATTGCTCAGCTGGATATAAAGTATATGCATCCCAGTCAGTAAAACTCGCTTTGTGGGTATATTAAGGCAACATACTGCAGGGTAAAAAAACTGCACTTATATGTTTCATCATAAAACTTTCCCAGTTGATTACTAACATTAAAACAATATTTTTTTCTATTAGAATTGTTCAGAATTGTTTGAATGAATGTAAAAATGTTGTTTTTGGATAATTCCTGAGTTATTTTTTATTTTTTTTCATTTTACCAACCTTTTTTTGTCCACATGTTTTTTTTTTACAGGTCTCAAAAATGCATTTAGATCAGACAATTACCAACCTATGAACAACTCTTTCTAAAATAACTTTCACTCTTCTAAGCAGTAAAAAAGGCCACACTCACTCTAAACATAGACGTTGTGTTTGCCTGGGGATGGGTGAGGGAGGGGGGGAGAGGGTGTATTTAAGGGAGTGTCCATTTGAATAAACTTTTATAAGCCCATGCAAATCAGAGCTTTTAAGTGTTAACCTTGGCAATCCTGGTGTTTACTCTAGTTAGCGTACGCCAGGTGCAGTGGTCATTTATCACATGTGTTAGCAGGATTACAGCTGCAGCTCTCTACATACAGTGAACTGATCTCTATACAGCCAGACTGGCAAAAATAACACTCAGAATAAGCGTGCTCGGGCCCCCACTGTGACAGTACACTGCAGAGGATCACTATATTTTCATTGGGTCACAATGCTACACAAGGCGCTTTTCCATAGCATTTACATGAAGGTTTAGACTGGCAAATCGCCTACAGGTGGTAAAAGATGCCAATGTTGGTGTTTCTCTCCAAATATAAGATTTGAGAAAAATCAAGGAAATCTTACACATTCTAAAATCTATAAAACAACCATGCCATTACATTTTACAAGCTTTCCTGGTACAAATAGACACAGAAGAAGTAATAAATCATTTGTTTTTCAACTCCTTGTATTCTCAAGTTTCACCTTTCCGACCTCACGCAGCTCAAAAGATTTACACTTATTTGCATAAGCTTGCAAATGTGGCTATCATCTGGACTTGGAAGTGGCTTCCTCATTTGCCTTTCTCCTTGATCCCTTCGTGAATGTTTCAAAATGATTCCCAGAAGAAGACGAGACAGACAGACACACCTTCAAGTTGCATCAGCTTTGCAAATTGGCATCAACTCCCAGTCCCTATGGTGGACATTTGTTTTTTTACAAATAACTTTTAAAAAAACAAAGCAAATATACATGGTACAGAAGTGAAATAACTTCTCCTTTCAAGAAACACAAATCTCTTATTGTTGTAACTTCCCCCTGTGGGCAGGCTGAAGGGGTTAATTGTTTTATGGACCCTTGGGTGAAGCCTCACTGTTTACTTAAGGCCACAGCCTGGCTGTCAGTTGTCTCGTTTAGTGCTTCAAATGTCAGTTTGTGTTGCTAAAATGTCTTTTCTTTTCCCCACGCAACTGTGAGCAGAAGCTACAGGGGTTAAGCTGAGGCTACTGCAAAAACACAAACAAGAGCACAGGTGTCTGGGATAGGAAAACGTGTTCTCGAGCAATAGAAGGCAACTGGATGCTTTACAATGGATAGATTGTGTTTTGCTAGTCGTGATTGCTGCTGACAGTGATTATGTTTCATTATCTTGAAGCATTGGTTATTTTTAAAGGGCAGTCACAAAGTTTTAACTAATCTTGTTCTCAGCTCCTTATGTTAGCAGATATTGGTTCTAAGGAGCAAATAATTTAAGCATTAAAATAAAAGTTATTTGGATAAAAATGTAAAATTAATTCAGCTTTATGCATTTTCTGGTCCAATAATCCATTTACTAACCCTTTTTTTAAGAAGAACTAGCTGACTTCTTGCCGGTTTCTCGTCACACATGACGTGGCACAAAAGTAAGTTGTTGATACTTTGATTCAATGTCATTGGAGCAAACGGATCACATTCTGATCATGTGGTTAAGAGTTGCTGGAAAGTGTTTGTCACAGAAAAAATGTATTCATCACGTAACAGAGTACAGCAGTGCCAAGAACAGACTTCCAAGGTCCAGATGGATACCAACCACGATCAACATGGGACATTTCCAAGAAAATCATCTTACATGCTGGTGTTTCTCTGCCTGGCCTCACACGATGAAGAACCCAAAAGTATGATATTGTGTAAACTTGCATTTGGCAGCCTTTATAAAATGGCATATGTGTGTGTGTGTGTGTGTGTGTGTGTGTGTGTGTGTGTGTGTGTGTGTGTGTGTGTGTGTGTGTGTGTGTGTGTGTGTGTGTGTGTGTGTGTGTGTGTGTGTGTGTGTGTGTGTGTGTGTGTGTGTGTGTGTGTCGCCCTCATTTTCCAAATTGCCATTTTTTTGTTTTGTATATCGAAAAGTCTATTTCATGATAGATCAGACACAATATGTGGAAGCAAGTCTGAACACCTACCACCTCGTTGCTGTTACCTCACTTTTGTACTTTCAGATTTTCAGGTTAGCTGAAGGTTAACGTCATGCCCACAAGATCATTTTTTAAACTAACAGCTGGAACTGCAGTGTGTGTGTTGAAAGGCAGGCTATTGTGTGTGTGTGTGTGTGTGTGTGTGTGTGTGTGTGTGTGTGTGTGTGTGTGTGTGTGTGTGTGTGTGTGTGTGTGTGTGTGTGTGTGTGTGTGTGTGTGTGTGTGTGTGTGTGTGTGTGTGTGTGTGTGTGTACTTGTACACTCTTTTTTTTGTGTGAACCCATTTGAGTTTTAGACCTTTTTGGAAAGTGAGGACATTTTGGCCTTTTCACACTTTGGGACTTGCCTTTAAAGTGCTGTTTGAGGGTTAACACAAGGTATTTAGGTTCAGGTATGAATAAGGTTCAGATTATGTTAATGTAGGGGTTAGGCATTTCGTTTTGAGGGTTAAGGTGAGGGGCTAGGGAATGCATTATGTCAATAAATGTCCTCACGAGTATAGCCGTACAAACGTGTGTGTGTGTGTGTGTGTGTGTGTGTGTGTGTGTGTGTTTCAGAATATTCCCGCCCCCCCCCATTTTACTAACACCACCGCTATGGACCATGTTCAGCCTTCTGCCCCTAACAACCCCCTGGGACTGTCAGCCCTAACAACATGGTAATTAAGTGGGAGCTACTTGTCAAAATGGGCTGCAGTGCAACACATTTCTTATTGGATTACAACAAGGTGCTGGGAAGGAATGCCTGTGCTGCTGGTAAAGAAGGGCCAGAGAAAAAACATGGCTGACAATGAATAGAGTGATCCTACCCTCTTCCTTCACGCCCGCTGATCGCCAACGCAAAATAAAACCGTGTGCCATTTATTCTCTAGAGTCTAGAGTCAAAATAAGCCACCAGGGTGATTCTTCTGCGAATGTGTGTGTGTGTGTGTGTGTGTGTGTGTGTGTGTGTGTGTGTGTGTGTGTGTGTGTGTGTGTGTGTGTGTGTGTGTGTGTGTGTGTGTGTGTGTGTGTGTGTGTGTGTGAGTGTGTGGGGTTTAATAGATTCTAAATGTGCAGAGGATTGTAGCGTATCAGATTGGCTGGGAGAGTTAGTGGCGTGACAACAGCAACAGAGGAACGGATGGCTTGCTTCAACACCTGGAGACGGGTTCATAGGTGTGTGTGTGTGTGTGTGTGTGTGTGTGTGTGTGTGTGTGTGTGTGTGTGTGTGTGTGTGTGTGTGTGTGTGTGTGTGTGTGTGTGTGTGTGTGTGTGTGTGTGTGTGTGTGTGTGTGAGATAAAGCAATAAACAGCCAAATGCTATATGGGCAGGTGAAGAATGGAGCTGTTGTATCGCTAGCATGGGGAAAGTCCGTGCTACATATTTCATCTATTCAAAGATCAAACCATTTAATATTTTATTTTTCTGAAACTTTTGTTCTAACAAACCAATGCATTGTCTCTGCATGCACCTGAGCCATGCTAGCGGCTCTACAAGGCTTCACTTAAACATAGAAAGCTTTGAGTTAAATGCTAACGTTGACCTGTTAATATGCTCACAATGTCAGCGCCAACATGTCACTGTTTAGCAGGTTTTATTATTTACCAGAATCACCGTCTAAATTTAGCTTGTTAGCGTGCTAAAAATAGCTCAGTAACAACAAACAGAAAGTACAGCTGAGGTTTACGCGCCATTCATTTTGCAGATGTTTGTACAGGAACCAAAGTATAAGGCAAGGCAGGTTTATTTATATAGCACAATTCAGGCACAAGGCCATTCAAAGTGCTTTACAGGGGCATGCCATACATAAAGATAGAGTAGACAAAGTAACCAAAGTTTTTACAGTCCTTCCTTTAAACATACATATATATATCAAAATCAAATACTTCCGGTCAATTTCAAGTAAGTTAACTTTTGTCAATTGAGCGATTCCAGACCTTTTGTAAATGAAATGAAGTACGATGGTCTGGTAGGACCAGGCTACGCACAAATACGTGATAATTTAAGCAACGATGGACGCACAAATATAGGCTACTTCAGCCAATATGGTATGCGCTCTATCCACTACACCACCGGAGCGCCCAAACTGGGTGTTTTTGAAAGTTTTAGCTCCTTAACTGCAAATACTTTACATTTATACCAAACATTTTCAGTTGCACAGTTTCAGAGTTTAGAATGAATTGTCTCGCTTTACCAATGGTTTCCATTAGTTTTCCAACAGTGTCAAATTCAATCCGTCATGATGTTAATATTACTTTATCATTGAGTGATAATGCTCAGCAGACTTTACTTTATATATGAATGATATATGAAACACATGGCTGCTTTTTAAAGATGAAGAAAGAATAAAGGAGAAAGTATATGGACACCTGATACCAACCCATATGTCAGTCACCTGCATACAACACATCTCTGCTGGTGTAAAAAAAAATCTTGCACTGTGGTCCACACACTGACAAATGTATCTGTATTAGTAAGGCAAGGCAAGTTTATTTATATAGAACAATTAAGACACAATTAAGGCCACTCAAAGTGCTTCACAGGGTCCTAAATACATCAAGATTAAAATACATCAAGCATAGAATACACATTAGAAAAGTGAATAAAAAAATTAAAAAAGATTAGAAATAAAACTAGTATCATAGATTTGTATTCATTTAAGCACTGTTTGTTCGTTAGACATTATTTTTTGGATTTAGTTAGTTAACTCGTATGCTGTTAGGGGTTGACCCCATAGCAAACTGGGGGAGGGGGGTTCATTTACAACTGTTGCACACTATTGTCTAAAATATGATATTATAAGGCAGCACAATAATGTTAACTCTGAATGAATGTGAGATGTGGTTGAAATCTCCATAAGGCAAGGCAAGGCAAGTTTATCTATATAGCAGAATTCAGACACAATTCAGGCCACTCAAAGCAAATACTGTGAATCAACCTTTGATTTTTCCATATACTGTCAAAGACCAAGAAGAACTTTCTGTGGTTAAAATATCATGAAATGCTTCTGAGATATGTTCCTTAATTACAACTACAGCACCATAAAAATCCGCCAAGGATTCCCACGTCATTTTTCGTACATTTAAAAAACGTACATACCTAGCGTACATTAAAACAACAAACTTTTTTAAGCATACTTTCATGATTACATTTATTTTCAGCTAAGAACTGACAATGCCAGAGGAATGGGATACAAGTACAGTCCATTGAAATGTTTACCAAGCGTATATCTTTCCTGACATTTGACACCACAACATGAGTCTGGTGTGTGAGCAACAAACACACAGTCAGCGATCTCTCCGTCATGTTGTTTCAGTGAAACTTTGATACAAGAGACACCAGAGAGAAAAGATTCCCAGTGTGAGTGTGTTTTCCTTTTCCCAACATCACAGCGTGAGAGGGAGTCATTGAAGTCGGTAAATGACAAACGACTCCTAAACAAAATGCTACTGTGTGTGAACTACTGTTGATAAGAGAAGGATGGTGGTGCTTGGTGTGTGTGTGTGTGTGTGTGTGTGTGTGTGTGTGTGTGTGTGTGTGTGTGTGTGTGTGTGTGTGTGTGTGTGTGTGTGTGTGTGTGTGTGTGTAGAGTGAGTGAGTGAGTCAACATACCCAGTTCTCTCTGCTGACATGCTACATCTCACACTCTGGGAATTCAGAGCGTAAGGATCTCAGCAGATACTTATCAGTGGCGGTTAGTGCAGACAAACACTGTCCTGTCACCTTCTGCTCGCCAGCCAACTGCTGTCAGATCCGCCATGCATGAACACACACACACACACACACACACACACACACACACACACACACACACACACACACACACACACACACATTCCCACACACAATAAGGTGTATTCATTGTTAAGTCATAGGACAAAGACAATGACTTCATTGTGCTCCTGTTTTATCTCATGATTTGCTACAACAGGTCTATAAATGTTTAAAGAGCTGTTAGGTAAGGACATATTATCAGGTGTGGAAAATTATCAATAAATGATTTACTTGATTACTTTACTGATGTACAAACAATGTATGCAAATGTACTTCTACTCTAGGCCACACAGATACAATGACTCATTCTTGTTTGATATCACATGGGTAAAAAAATATATATATTCTATTATGGATCCATGGGAGGGGTTAATACTCAGGCAGGCTAGCTATTGCCCCTCGTTCCCAGTCTTTGTGGTAAGCTAAGGTAAGCTGACTGGCTGCTGGTCGTATAGTTTCCTATTCATTATACAGACACTAGAGTGGAATCAATCTTCTTCTGAAACTTTCAGCAAATATAAGCTACATTTCTCAAAACTAGTTTTTTAAAGAATTCTCATTTTGAAACACATACAGAAAATAAACACTATAAATCAAATGGAAAAGTTCCGATGTTAAGAAGTTACAGCTTATTATATTTAACAGGAATATTATTTTTCTCCTGTCTAATATCAAGTCCCTTCCTCCCTCTCTCTCTCTCTCTCTCTCTCTCTCTCTCTCTCTCTCTCTCTCTCACACACACACACACACACACACACACACACACACACACACACACACACACACACACACACACACACACACACACACACACACACACACACACACACACACACACTGTATTAAATGTGATACCACGGGCTATTTAAAATGAAGTCAGCTCTTTGTGGTGACACAAAATGTCACCATCCGACCAAATCCAATTACAGCAGCAACAACAGAACTCTTTGAGACGATCACACATCCACCATCTCCTCCTGACAAGACATTTCTCTGCGGGCTTTACGAGCCGAGAAGAAAGAGAGGGGGGAAAAGTGACATGAAAGTAGCGCTGTTGTCAAACAGTGGAGCAGTTTGGCTGCAGATTTGTGCCGATGAAAAGTGAACGTTTGTGCCAGAGAGCGAGATTAGTGACTTCTTTTCAACCTCTCGTCTTGTTCATTATTGCACGGATCAGTGTTCTGCTGCTCATGTGAAACCTGTGTTTGGAGTTGTCTTTCAGTATGGGCACAGTCACACACACACACACACACACACACACACACACACACACACACACACAGGCACTGACTCACACACATAAACACACACTCTCTCACACACACACACACACGCATATACACTCTCTCCAACACACACATACACACTGACTCAATCGCGCACACACACACACACACACACACACACACACACACACACACACACACACACACACACACACACACACACACACACACACACACACACACACACACACAGCCTGTAACTGGAAAGGAATGAGTGGAGAAATGCATCTTGAGCGAATGGGATGATGCAGCTCCCAGATTTATGGGCTGAGATCTTGTTTCAGGCGAACACAGTTAGTCCTCATACACACTTTGCTCATTGGTCTGTTTGTGAGATTTGTATTTATTCAAATACACAACAAAATAAAAAAAACTGACTCAAAGCGAGAATTACTTTGGTTGAATATTGGCTGTCAAATTTTTGTACAAAATGTTTTGTTTTATTGAAAAGTTATTGAGAATTAATGATTTATAAATCAGACATAAAATCCAAGTCTGATGGATTTTTTACCCCCTTGATAAATACTCCCTTTATATATATTATATAATGTCAGGATTGGACATCTGGTCATAATAAATTAAGCCCCCAGATTTTTATTTTTTTTAATGGGAGGATATTTCTGTGACAATATATCAGAAAAATCAACAGCAAATATTTTATTTGTATTTTGTAATTTGAATAACATTTTTCATTTTTCTTATGTTGTCAGAATTTCCTATATAAATGTGTCTACTGATTTTGAGTCGGTGCCTTTCCAAATACACACTGCAAACTAAATATATTTAATTCAATTTGTGAATCTTATGTAATGGAACTTTCAGAAGTTAAGGTTCTAAAATAATATAAAACATCTGTTAAGTCTTTGTCCTAATTTAAATTCTAAATATTTTAACAGATGCTCAAAAAACTAAAAGAATAAATCAATTTAAAAAAATAAATTGTGGTAAAATATTGTCTTTAGACTGTTTGTGGTATGTTTATCTTTCTCTAAGGGGACAGGGAAATGAATAAACAACAAACGGTCTATTATCTGCTAGTTATTAGTGTAAATCTAAGATAACTCTGTTCTAAAATCTTCCCACACGCCCTGTTTCATGTGAACAGCCCTTTAAGTGAGAATGTAAAGCCCGTGGTGATATACTAGTAGTGGGGTGCAGACCAACTTCTGACCCAAACAAAAAACCTGTTCACGGTTAAACGTTGTCAGAACTTGAGCATGAAATGAAATACAAGACCTTTTATGGAAAAGAGTTCAGTCTTATAAAGTTTATTGACATGAGGAAAACATTGGGATAATGTTTAAATACTCTACACAATAAAGTTATTAAAAACATGCACATGTAAAATATAATATACTGTACATAAATATTACATAGTGGAGGAAGAAGAAGAGAATAAAATAACTTCTAGCTGGTCTAATTCTCTGCTGCAGTGCCTGTGTGTTTTCAAGATTTTAAGTTTGCCTCCAAAACCACCAAAAACTGGAGACGCCGTCTTAACTTGGAACAAACCTGACAAACATTTTTTTAATAGTGCAAGAAAAAGACTTTACTCAAAGTTAATGGAATGCTCGACTCATAGCAGGTGTCGGTCTCTTCAGTATGGCTTCTACGGAGAAGGACAGAGACTCGCCTGACGTCATCTTGGTCCCAACGGGTTTGGACAGAAAGTCTTTGGCGTATCTGTCGTTCATTTTGGCGGCCTGAATGTCCTTGGCAACAGAGCCCTCCCTGAACTTGCGTGCTGCCTCCTCTAAGAGCTCTTTGCAGTAGGGCGCTCTGAGCTCCGGCCCGGCCGCTCTCTCACCCAGAGAGTGCTGCAGCAGGGAGTGGAAGGAGTTGAGTTTCATGGAAAGCTTCGCGGCGACGGCGTTGTTGTTGTCCTTGCTGCTCGGCTTGGTCAGGACTTGGCTGGAGTTCACGGAATGCAATGAGTTGTTGTTGTTGTTGTTTGAATTTGGGAAGGATTGTCCAAAGCTCCTCTTTGGCGGGGAGAAGGCAGAGCACTCCCTCGGCCCCCCCTGGGGTTTGGGATCGGCCCGTTGACGGTCTGCTTGTGAATCCTGCATAGCAACCACTCTGGATCCTTCCAGTTTAGTGGTCTCTAGCTCTGCTGGCTGGCTCTCTGCGGGCAAGGCTTTGGGCTCCCACACAGCACCATTGGGTTTCATATTCTGCACGGCCGTAGCATTGAACAGACACTGCTGGTAGAGCAAGGCGTCACTAAGGTTAGCTGCTCCGCGCGGCCACATCATGAAGCCTCCTCTGGGGGCCTGCAGCGGGTAGTGGCGATAGGTTGTAGCTACGCTAACGTTTGACGAAATTAGCTCGACGTTAGCAGAGCCAGCTCCGGGGTACTGCATGGACAGATCCAGGCAGTTTGGAGCCAGGAAGTTGCACAGATCTTTGGGCTGCGGTTCCCCCTGGGCGGAGGGCGAGTAGGCCGTCTTGTAGGAGTTGTACTCTGCGGCGGCGTGGTGGTGGTGCACCATGTTGTTGGGGAAGAGCAGTGAAGCCGAGGCCGCCTGGCTGCTCTCTAGCATCTCACGCTCTTTGTACTCGCGCTCCAGCATGATGCTCTCCAGCTCCTTGTCTGCGAAGGCCCGGCGCTTCCTCATGCGGTCGCTCAGTGGGGGCGGGAGGGACGCATTGGCTGCCAGGAAAGGGTCAGACTGCACCGGACGGTAACCTAGTGTCCACAAAAACAAAAAAGGAATCATTTAATATAACGTTTGTGACAAGTCCAATGTGTTTGGATTATAGGGGATGTCAAGAAATAACAAAATGCTCACAACATTGGCATCAAAACAAAAGAGCGTAATTTAAAGGTGGAGTCAGCTTGTTGTCTAAGTAACTTTTTGTCAAAATCAGTGAATATCTCCTCACAGTCCACTTATTGCAGATACTGTGTGAGCTGGGAAAAAATCGAGTCTTAGAACACAGCCTAGGCTCTGTAAACTGGTATGTAAACAAACGGTATGTAAACAAAAGGGGGGGCCATCGTAGCTAGCCCCATGACCGTATTACTGTAGGTTTTTTCAGCACACACACAGTCAGTACAGGTGGAAGATTGTGAGGAGATATTCACTGATTTTGACAGAAAGTGTTTTTGACAACAAGAGTCCACCTTCAATGTAAAGTTCATGACACGTAAATGTGTTTCGGATTATATCGGATGTCAGGCGTGCATGAAGAAATACTCACAACACTGGCAAACATGCAAAAAACTGAAACCGAGGGAAGAATTCTCATGCTGGTTTGAACATTTTAAGGCTGAATATAAATCACACTTAAAGGTGCACTATACAGTCTCTTTCTTATCATCATATATCAAATCTAAATTATTTTGAGGCACCTGGAACCAAACATAAGACAAGAATTTGTTTGTTAACAAAACTGTGGGCCCTGCTGCTGTAAACGACCACAGTGAAACAGTAACTTTTCAGGAAGCTTTCTAACTTGGATCTTGCTTTGTTTATTCTGTTATGAGAATAAATCTGTGACACACAAAGTTACATAGTGCACCTTTAATACTGTAATTAGTCATCTTCTATGATGTGACAGGAAATTTGATTTTTTCTTTTTAAATGATGTCATCTGGTGTTCAAGCATAAAAGAGCCAAGACAAGTTGTTCGATCAAAGTGAAACAGGGACCGAGCAAGAGCCAAAATAGAGGCAGAAATAAAGGATGTCTCTTTCTTTGTCAGATCTGTTGTTACCTTCGAGGATGCTCTTGGCGAGCATGGTGGACGGTCGAATATGCCGCTGATATATGGCCCTCCTCTCTGCTGGAATTTGTTTCCCAGATATTCCTTTCTTGTCCTGATAAATTGAGAAAACAAAAAAAATTACATGGTTTGAAAAATGCCTGATCCGTCACAGCTCGAGGCCAACTGAACTCACATGTATTTGGATAACGTAGTCCAACGTCTTAATAATAATCTAAAAAGTATATGTGGCTTATGATACCGCAGGAACACAATGTTAGTCAATGGAACATGAGGCCTACGGATTACTACAAAGTAAAAGGTAAATAATACGTTTAATGTTAAATACATTTATTTCCGACATTTAAACAGCAGTTGCAGAAAACGTTGCAATATTGGCTCTGTAATAAGTCATACATACAGCTGCACACACACACACACACACACACACCACACACAAATACCAATAAAAAAAATTAAAATACCACAGCTGACATTTTTACCGCAGACATTCTCAAATATTTGAACACCGCAGTCAAAACACTTCAGAGTAATTAGGGCCTTGTTTAGTCACGATTTCTCTTTGAGGAGATGGAAATGTCGGGCCATGTCATAAGGGAAAGAGTGAGACACTGAGAGAAACTACGATACAGTTAAATTTCTTTGTACGTTCTATATTAAGCTGTGTAACTATGCGTTTGTATTTACTTGAAACTGATTATTTATTTGCTAAGGACAAGATGGAGAAGCCCAAAGGCATCTTGAGACGCCACTTTGAGAATCACTGACTGATACTCATGTTCATCCAGTCAAACAAACAGAGATATACGGTAGTACAAAGTTAAATAAACTACATTAGCTGGTCCACAGCACACGTGCCCAGATATCAGATACCTCCAAAAATGTTAATGTTTTATGCTTCAAAATGGTCAGCTTTACAAGATCAAAACAATGACTTTGAGGTGGTCGAGAACAAAGCAATGTCTTTAGTTTGATTTAGTGACACTGAATTCATGTAGTAAAAAGTTGTTTACATTTAAATGAAACACATCCCATACACAGTGCTACACCTTCCCACTCGTGTTTCTTTGTTTCATAATTTACATGGACGCAACTCGTGATAATATATAACACGCGCAAAACAAAATAGTTTTCAGGTTTAATATGATCATAAATTTAAGCCATTGTTGTTGCCCTGCAGCCTCAGACGAGCGTTTTCCAAAACGGACCGGAGCATTGGAGACGTCGTGGCCTTTCGGGTCAATTATGAAGATTTACTATAAACAGATGAGCTAATCCTCATTGAAGCAAATTTCTCAGAAGAGATTAAGGCGAGGTGACATTTGGACAACTGTTTTTAAATGTCACCGTCTGGAAGGGAAAAGCTACCAAAACATTCGAAGTGCCGGTTGTTTTGAAATGAGCTGAACAAGAATAACATAAAAAGAACTGTGTCCATTTGTCATAGCTTGTATTTTATAACTAACTTATAATTGCGATGTCATTTATTTTAGGTGGAGAGATGAATATGTTTAAGGAATTTATTATATGCGTTGAAGACATGTTTAATATAGATTTTCCAGAGCCTTGTCATTTTTTTTATGAGCAATTCTTATAGAGCATGAATAGAACACATTGACTGAGACAATCATTAAATAAAGGACTAATGCTCTGGACGTGAGAAGCAGCAGATCGACATGTAGAATAAATCTTTCAGAGTGATAGAACGCTGCAACTAAGTCTGAGATGATAAACCCTTGCCGATTTATATCATATAAGTTCAAATTTGATGCATTTGTTAGTGTTATACTTAATACTGCCTGTGTTTTTTAGCACAATCAATACACAGAAAAGCAGTATTGAGTGAGTTGATATGATGGCATGACTTTTAATGTGGGGTCTAAATGATTTATTACCTGTTACTAAATAAAAGATAAGATAGAATTTTAGTTTTAACTTTTTTTTAACCCTAACACAAAGGAAAGTCTTGCAGGTTGCTCCAAAATTACAGAAGAAAAACCAAAGAATACAAAAATAAGCTAAATATTAAAAGGCTAAAAAGTATTAAAAAAAACATTGGCTAGGTTTACAAAGCGTAAAGTCAAGTAATGCAAAGAAGCAGATAGCCTCTGACAAGTCATAGGCCTATTGCACGTTAAAGTAGCTTTGAAGCATCTGAATGGATCAAAAGTTAGTCTTTAAGCATTTGAAGACAGCAAGGTCAAACACATTAACCTACACACACACACACACACACACACACACACACACACACACACACACACACACACACACACACACACACTTACATATCCATAACCACACACAGGCCAACACTACGCACACACAATCGGGGCCTACGTACCTCCGTAGCTTGTTGCCTTCTGAGCGCCACCTGCGCCGCCATCACCCGCTGCCTCTCCACCACCAGCAGGCAGTTGGCGCACTGGCAGTCCCTCCAGCGACAGAAGCGCTTGTGGCCCTTCAGGCAGGACACCACGCCATGGTTACGGCACCGCGCGCACTTTGGGGTCCGGCTGAGCTTCCTCTGTTCCCCTGGTACCAGCTGACCACCGCCTGCGTTACCGTTGCTAGGGCCCGTTGGCTTTTCTTCTTCTCCTTTCACGGAGATGTCTTCTTCGTCGTCGTCGTCTTCGGGCCCGAGTGGAGCCGAACCCGGGCGGCTGCTGCTGCACGTGGATTCGGCTCCCAGGTCGTCGCTCTCGGTCTCCAGACTTTCCACATCGATTTCAAACTCGCAACCAGCGCTGTCTGACATGTCTGCTGCTGCCCAGAGTCCTCCGCCGGCTCGCTCTACACCCACTTTATGTCTGGAGAAATTAAATAAAGAATTAATAATGAATAGTACCTCCAAAATGTCCTGTAAAACAAACGTTGTTGTGCATATTTTATAAAATAATGCTTTTTTTGGCCAAGTCACTCTTTGAAAATAAATTTTAATCTCAATGGGAATGATTTAGATATAAAGAGTAATTATAAACAATATCGTACCAGCCTGCCCCACTTCCATTACCTCCCATAATAATAATAATAACTAAGCTCGAGTTGTGTGTGTTAATGTTATTTTAAATTAAATTGAAGGCTCACGCAGTGGATTTTATTTTTTATTTTATGTTTTACTTCTAAAACTTGGCAAAATCCATGAATTAAGAAAAACAACAGCAGAAAAACATTTGACGGCCTATTTGTACATTACATTACGCTTTTTATCCAGAACTAGTTCCAATAAGTTCATTCAACCATGAGTACCCACTCAACAGCAATAATTATGTAGATGAGCTTTAAATAAACCAAAGTGTTGCATACGTGCTTTATTAGCCTAAACATTTATTATTCTTCAAACAAATAAAATAAACTGTCTGAATGAGGGGAACAAGTCCAGACAGTGCACAGCAGCACTCACAGCGTCAATATCAGAAAAATAGGCTACAATCGATACGGACCTATGTGGGCTATGATTTGAATGTAGATTGAATGCTATATTAGACGTGTATTCTTGTATCGTATAGGCCAACATTATAGAGAAAATGAGTAAGCAAATATATATATTAAAAAAAATCGATTAATCTATTAGAAGCCTAAAATAAACCACATCAAGAGAACGTCTTGTCTCAACACACTTGCTGTGCCCCAGAAATGAAGCCAATTGAGGTAAATCGTTGGCATATAGTCGGTTCTTTAATGCATTTCATTTGGTTTAAACTTCACAGACTTCAGACGCTCCAGTTAACATTTTCCTCCCAAAGACTTCCGCGTAAAATAAAAAAAAAGCCAAAAGTTTACCTCCAGAAGTTGAGTATCGTCCAGCAGAGTGGAGCAGCCGCGAGGTGGTGTCGTCAGCACAAATAACTACCGTCCGTCCAGACTTCTTAATTAGCTGTTAATTGAGCGGTTGTATATGAGTGTCTCGCGTCTCGCCCCGAACAGATCCAACTTTCCTCTGCAGCGGTCGCACGGTGCGCCACTCCTTTGAGCCGCTGTAGCCCGAGCTATCTGCGCGCTGATTGGCTGAGTCCAAATACGCGCTGACCAATGAAATCACGAGCGGTTATTCGGAGCGAGGAGGGAGGGTGGTGGGTCTCTCAATTACTGTTTACAGTAATCAGATGACTTCTCCTTTGTAACGAGCGCATTTTAGGTATCAAAGCAAGAATTAAAGCAAAAAACTGGTATAAGTCTTACTTTTATTCATAATGTAGGCCTATATAATATATTCATATCAACCATACAGATCATTCAAATTGAGTGCCATGTTGTTACATCCCCTGTTTTTCCCATGAAAAATGTTTACACTGTTTTATTTTCCAGGGCTAATTTGTTTAACTGACGGTTCCCATCAATGGTTTCTTTGTCTTTGCTAATGGGTGATGAGAGCACAGTGGGTTAGGGTTAGGGTGCAATGGATGTCATAATGCACATTTTTACCCCTAAATTATTTTTTTAGTAAGTAAGCCTATTTTTGTTAAGTTAAAACGTCATATGAACTATCAATTAATAATCAAGATACAAAAGCACACATACCTGAATTAAAGGGTCTGACAATAAATATGTCAGAGTGAACTGTTGACTTGTAATGGCTGATAATAAATGCTGTTATTGACTTATGTTATTTATGTTAGGGATAAAAACATGGAAAGCTACTTAAATTGGCCACAACTAAACACTTACATATAAGAAGAAAAATAAAGACATGGGCCTAATTTGTTAACGCGTTTGACATGAGTTTTCATCCATCATGTAGGCCTATACATATTTTAATTAATTACTCACCAAAAGTGAATTCAAGTTCCCTCTTTCAAATGATAGCAGATTTAAAACTATAATACACGGTTGAGAACAATAGATAGCCTATTTGCATCCTTTTAAAAAAAGCTTTTTGGTGCATCTAAAGTTATTAGATGCACCAAAAATGTATAAATTAAAAAATGGGCATAAAACATTTGATGTGAGGGCCATGCTGTAAGTATGTTATAATAGTCACACTCTACCCGCATAAAGTGTCGGATCCCCCCGTCAGTGCATTGACACAGAGCGCGGTTTGAAGTGCACAGTGACAGGTGATGGCTTCGTCCTGCAGGTTGTTACTCTCTGTCCTTACATGGCAGAAGTAACTCGGGATGATTACAATGTTTCCACAACAATCAAACATGAGAAAGAAAAAAGAACGTCATGTCAGCAGCAATGCACATTACGAAATGCACGTAACAACAGCAGAGGAAAACCCGACCTAAAATAAACCTACAGCGTTACATACTTAACCCTAAAAATTATTTAACGTTAACCAGTATTGCAATTACATTAACCTTTACGAAAAATCTACTTAAGGCCTATATAGGCATTGCTAATACCTTGTCCCAAAATGTTTAATACACTTAATTCTATATATTTTCACTTACACCACCAAGTCATCAGACTAAATATTTTCACGTAAGGAAATTTGATCTTTTTAATAATTAAGGCACATTTTACACACTATATTAAAATAGCCTACTATAATACAACTCGTTCTTATTTCTATGGCTGGGTGTGACCAACGACTCCTGAATATAACAAAACAATAAAAAAGAGATGGAATGTCGACAACTTATATGTTTGGCTCTTTGTTTGCATCTCGCTGACGGAGGAGAAAAAGAGTCACGTCGTGTAAAGTTTACTCAGCGCTAAGTGACTTCCATGGGAACTGACCGAGGGACAATACAGACGCGCAACATGTACTGTAGTGAAATGGAGGAAGGATATGAATCTCTGTCACGGATGTATTGTATTTTTTCTGTTTAAAATAAGGGCAGGGTGCATGGGTCAAAGTCAGTCACTTGTCTGTTTTCTGTTTCAAAACCTGCTCGACTTGAGTTTCAGCGCTTCAAAATAATATTTTAAAAGAATCTTAATCAAGCATTATATTAAAAGTCATAGCGCTACTTTGTTACATGTATCATTTTAGTAGGCCTACTACATAATATGTCAATTTATTTATTTCAGATTTTATTTGATTCTCTTATTTTTCTTTGTATGAAAACAATCTTATTGGAAAAAAATCTTCACATTCTTTAATAGGAATGTGAAAGTTTATACTGCTTTACTTTATTTATACAGGACCTTTCAAGGGCACGGAGTCACATAGTACGTTACACAGGCACACGCATAAAACATTGGTGGAGACACGACACGTGTGGTGAAAAAGGATTAAAGTATAGGCCTACTAAGACCTAAAGCACAGTAAAACAGACAAAAGAAGCATAAGAAGGAATATAAAGATTGTTTGTGATTTTTTATTTTGTATTATAAATCGATGTCTTGAATAGAACGTGTTTTCTTTCTTTTTATGATGTCTAAGGACAATAATGTGTATTTTGTATTGTTTTAGTGTGTGTACTTCTTTATGCTTATACCGAACAATTAAATGAACGATGCAAACGGATACAAAAAATAATGTAAGTAATGTACATTTTGATTAAATCCTTTTTTAAATCCACATTATTTACCTTAACCGCTACATTTTAAGTCCTTAAAATCCTTTACCCTTTGATTAAATATAAAAATACATTTTTTATCTTCTTAAAAATCTTCCCTCCTTTTGTGTGTGTGTTTTTATCTCTCCGTGCCTCTTAACGGATCCTCCATGTGTGGAAGGTGAAGACGTCAGGCTTTGCAGGTGCAGCTTTATTTGCCCCTTCGTCTTAATTTATTACGGGAGGTTACGAGCGGCCACCCCGGGCTGCCGTTTCCACACCAGGAATGCTTTGATGTTTGAGGGTTCAGCGCTGGACGGTGGGACAGGAGGATCCGCCGCTAAAGCGAGACCCTCCAGGTGAAACGTGTTGTCTGTGTCCGCTGGATCATTATGACCCGGGCCGGTGTCAGTGTGGGCCCCTCCACGGGTCCTTCAATGGACTTTCCAAGGGTCGTATAGGAGCTTCCAGGACGTATGTCAGAGTCAGAGGGTGTTGGGGGGTCGGGGGGGGGTCTCGATGGGGCTAAAGGGGGCTTTAAAGGTGGTTATGGGTATTTAAGGTGATTCTGGGGGTCCTACAGAAGGTTCCCAATGTTCCTTGTATTCTTACAGGATGTTCTAGGTCTATATTTGGGGGTCAAGAAATCCACAAGGGATTCCAACATATTCGAAAAAGGATTCCATGTATTATTGAACCAAGTCGCAAGGGTCTATTAGAAGTGTGGGATCTTTGAACTTTGAAGGGGCTGCAGTCATTCTTCATCATTGAGCAGCTTTAAAGGTGCAGTGTCAGTGTGTAAAGGCAATGTGTGTCGTTCAGAACGGACTCGGTAGAAATGGAAAATAATATACTGTACATAAGCATGTTTTAATAAGTGTATGATTGCTTGAAAATAGTTTATTCTATAAACTTAATGAGCCTTTGATATGAAAAGGAGAGGGGTGCAACGCTATGTGTCTACAGTAGCACAGAATGGACAAATACAGAAATGCACCTGTTGGAAGACGAAGAAGAACTACAATAGAATAAATAACTAAATATATCTTCACCTCATCACTGATGCCATCTTTAGTAACTAGCTTATTGTTCATGAAGGCCACCGTAGCTTCTGTAAATTCTCCAAAGGGAAGGGGTAGAGATGGAGCATCTAGATTTTTCCCCACTAGATTATGCAAAAAAAAACACATTTATTACAAACTGCACCTTTAATGACTCCTGAAAGAGGTTCCAGATGTTGTTGAATGAGGTTCAGGATTTCTGCAGGGCTCTGGAGATCTTTGAAAATGTCTCATTTGTTATGTTCATGTTATGAATTCTGGGTCTTTACAGGGGTCTGGAGGGCCTTCATGGCTTTCCAGTGAACTCAAGAGCTTTTATGAATCATGAAATGTGTTCCAGAGGTCGTTGGAACAGTTTCTGGGTCTAGAGATCCTTGAGGTGCTTCCAGAGATCTTTGAAAAACATATTTGTTATTGGAGGAATTCCAGGAGTCTTTACAGGGGTCTGGATGTCCTTCAGCTGTTTCTAAAGCCTTGTTTCCACATAGCGGTACGGTTTGGTCTGGTATAGGGTACGGTGCATTTATTTGCATTTCCACTGTCTTTTTAGGAAGGATACCACAATGAGAAAAAATATCTGTGCACAGCTCTTTGTTAACTGTGTTGCATTCTTTCTCTTTGTTGGATTGATTTATGGGCCAAACTGGGTCTTACTGCTATGATGTCACGATGTAACATAGCTACCGCGGACTGTGCTGTTCAACTGCTCTGCCCCATAGGCTGTATACTCTGACCAGGGCTATAGCCATCCGGCGTAAACCCCGCCTACCAAGCAAGGGTGCTGTCTGCAGTAGAACTGCAAGCCAAATCTAGGGATACCATTCCGTACCAAACTGTAACCAAACCAAACTCTAATGCTCAGTGGAAACAAGGCATAATGATCCTTGAGAAGTTCACAGGGCTCCTTGAAGGGCTTCCAGGAGTTATTGAATGAGTTTCAGGCTCTTTGCAAAGGTGTGGAGATCTTTGAGGTGGTTCCAGAGATCTTTGAAAAATGTCTAAGTTACTGGAGGACTTTCAAATGTCTTTACAGGGGTCCATTTATACTTTAGCTGTAAAGATGCTTGAGAAGTTTACATAGATCATGGTAATGGTTCCTGTCAATCTCTAAAGGGTCTGTAAATCCTGGAGGAGCTTTCATTAAATCAATTAAGGTGTTTCAGACAATATCGGACGGATTGTGGATGTTTTTGTATCACTCAAAGACCCTCTATAATATCCTCACTGTATATTGTTTCATATTGTTTGTTTTCTAGGCCCAGCTCCACCTTACCATGTTGTATGTTCTAAAACAAGGCTATCTCTGTCTGAAAAACCTTATCATTACTGGCCCCTTTGTCTTAATGTTGATTTAGGATGTTGTCCGTGGAAGTTGCTCAGTACACACACCAGGTTTTTTAACTGATGTTTAAATGAGAACAGACACAGACTCATAATGACACTTTCTCACACGCTGTCCGGTTTACTTTCGGGAGGGGGGTGGGGGGGCTTCACCTGATTGAAACAACAGCATCTTGTTGGAACGCCCCCCGCTGTGCAGACCGTAAAGTGTAACAGGAGCTGTGTATAGGCAGAAGAGCGGAGAGTGGGATCACTGGGGATCCTGTTATGTTAATTAGCCCTCTGATGGAGAGACAACACATGGGACTGAAGACTAAACCAGGCGGGGCGGACATTTGTCTCTGCCTGAAGGGTTGTGACACCTCGACCTCTCCGGGCTAATGTGCAACAAACAGGAGGACGTGTCCTTCAGCTGTGAAGGAACAATCTAGATTCTTTGCTTAAGGAAAAAAAAAAAATACTTATTAAACAATGTTAAAAAACATGGTTTGTGTAAAAAGTCCTGAATCTAAAATGTTACTTAGTAAAGTATGTTTATGAGGACTTAAAGTATTAAAAGTAAGAAAGAAAAACGTCCCCTGTGATGACTCTACAATAATATATTATATCATTACATTATATTATTAGTAATTATAATTTATGTAAAGCAGGATCTTTCTGTTGATGTCTGATCATTTTCTCAAGGGGGTTGATTGTTTGGTTTGTAAAATGTCACAAAAAATTTTTGTTTTGTCCAAATCTCAACAAGTTCAAAGATTAATTCAAATTTAAATAATTTAAAAAGGAAAAGCTGCACATCCTCACTTTAGTGAAGGTTTCTGAAAAACATCAGAATTAAGAGGAAACCATTACATTAGGTTCCATCCTCTTTTATTTCATTGCAATATCAATCAAAACAGCAACTAATGCATCTTTAAAAAGATGAATAAAGGTGAATAAACCCAGAAGCTTAGATTTGTTTGAATTTGTTTCAAATATTTGGAAAATTAATTATTTTAATTTCAATAAATAGCTTTTAATACATACGTTTCAATTACATACTATGAGAATTAAAGGATGCAATGTTGACCATTTACCCCTCAGTGGTAGACAGCATACTGCAGGCCACAGAGTGATAAAGTCAGAAGTACTACTTTGTCCCACTAGGTGGCAGCCTGGAGCTGGGTAAAGGGGGTCTGTTGCTTTTGGTGAAGAAACAGCTCTAAAAAAACATGTAGAATGTATTTATTAAAAAGGGGCTCAATCTTTTGTAAACGCTTGAAAGGACAGTGATAAAATGAATGCTTTTGCCTGCCTCAATTAGAATAGCTGAGGGGGTATTGAATAAATGTTTTATTTAGATATAAAAACTGGAGACACTGAGAAAAAGTATAAAAACTACCATGTTTCTAGTTCCCCCCAGTACTAAAAAAAAACATTATTAGTCTAAAAAAAGATCTTCTTCTTTATTTAGCCATTTTCCTGCTTTGAGGAGCTCATTATTTTCTGACACTTAGATTTTTTTTAAAAACAATATGTATATATTGTTGATAATTTTGATAATATTTTTGTTGTTGACTCGACATTATTGGAAATGAGGAACACCCCACAATGATCTCACCGGTATAAATGAAGGTTTAACGTAATGAAAATGTTTTGGAGCAAACCACAGATCAGAATGGTACGGATTATGGAAAACAGATCTTTCTACAAATATATTATCTATTTAGTCCATCTTGCAACGTGCAAATTATGTCTCAATCTTAAAGTGAACGTCATCTCATTAATGTGATGTGATTATGTCATGACTGTTATCTTATGCAGGTGGATCCACAATTTTTTTGTCAATTTCATTTAAATTATATTAATCTTTCATTCTAATCGCCCAGTCTTATGGGATCAGACCTGTGGCTTAAACATGATGTTAATACAGTTCACCACTAGATGGCAGTATTTGAAAGGTTTAGGAGAGATGACGCCTTTAGTGCTGCAGGTTGCAAAAAAAAAAAAATCTACAGGACAATTAAAGAAGTCCAGTTAAATAAATCAGTGATCATCAATGTAAAGTTGATGATATTTAATATAGAAGCTGAGGTTTCAATCAGGGTACAGATGCAGCTGCTTGTTTCAACCTTTGCCCTTTACACGTCATACTACTGGTTTTGTATACAGCACAGTCTTTTTCTATTTTATTTTGGACCCAAACTCATTTATTCAAATACAAATTCAAGTGTTTCAATTGTATGCAACTTTATACTTCTAGTTCACGACAACTCAGAGGTAAATATTGTACTTTTTTAGTGCATGTTTGCTTGACATACTGTATATTTATACTTTTTTTTTTACTTTTGGGAGATGCATGTTTGTCACAGGATAGTAATGCTACAAACATATAATGATTGTATATAGACAATGATGCATTGCTGTAGATTAAACAGGCCAATCGTATTTGAAGGAGTTAAAATGAGCTCAACAGAAAATGCAACATTGATGCAGCAGGAAGAATGATTCATCCAGAAACATCAGATATAAACTGAAACATTTGCCTACAACATCAGGACTTTTACTTTGATACGTTTATTAACAGTTTATTAATAATAGTCATATTAATTTTACTTTTGCAATACTGAATGTCTTCCTCCAGTCCTGACAAACATTGATGTATCTACACAAGTTACACAACATATCAATAAGCTTTTAAATACATAGACATATCTACATTTCTCTGGGTTTATCCTCATAATAATCGGAGCCTGTTTGGTAGTGGTTTGATCTCTGTATCTGTATCAGAGTTGTACAGAGTTGAAAAATTTAAAATTGTATTTTTTATTTAATTCCAGACAGGAACAAGCTTCTGTTTTGCCTTGGGATGGGGGTCCTTATTTGCATAAAAAAGGAATATGTGTAAAAAATTTCCTCTCCTCCAATTGCAATCATAAATTAGTTTTAATTGAATAATCAAAACAGCGAATTTGGCATTATGAAATGCAATACACCTGTAATTTTCAGATTACTTTAATGAACCTGCTGTATCATGTTTGATACTCATGATTTTACAGGTAAATAAGGTATGAAATATCGACTAGTAAGTTGCTTCAATAAATAAATAAATAAATATTGATATTGAAATATGAGTAACAATATGAATGTTACTGTAAACTTTTCAAAATGATCATCATGTTGATGAGGTGGAGGTCTCAGAAACGGATAGGCCAATAATATGCTAATTTCGTATAATGAGGCTTTACCAAATGCAAACTATATCATCGGTATTATGGGGTTAAAAAACAAGGTCATCATAATGCTATTTTTGGATTTATCTCCACTACGTAAAAAAGCTGTTGCCCTTGTGATATTCTGCCAATCAAAATTGGACAGAGCAACAATTACTGTACACATCATTTATTTCACTGATATAATTTGATATGATCTGATGAAAGTACTGTATTTGCTAAATATATGTTGCATATTATATAAAACCTGGAGTGAAATCATGCAGAGTGACACCAGAGACAAACAATCTGATCCATTTGGGAAACTCAGATTTATTTGGCATACTCTTGACATGCATTGATGATCCTTACATCGACACTTTTCACAGTACTAAACATGCTTACAGGAAATAGGGCGACATCATTTCAAAACAACAGTCTGTTACATTCATCCATTTTGGTCGTGTGTCCATGTGACAGATTGAAAGCATGATGTTGGAGGATTAACATCACCTTATCAAAAGGGGGATTGCTTGACACAGTTCAATTCAAACAAGACACGGAAAATAAAAAATAAAACATACACACACCAGATGTCCATTCACATATATATATATATATATATTTGGTGTCCGCTGCTACACCGTAAAAAGAAAAAGTTAGGAAAACTCAAATTTTCAAGGCAATTCTCTTAGATTTCTAATTTGAGGCCAACTAAAATTGGCCTCAAAAGGAAAACTGCAGACACTTGAGCCAACTCATTATCATTTGTTGAGATAGCCCAACTTATTATTATTATTCATATGTAATGTAACTTCATGGTTTGAGTCCCATAGAGTCTTCCAAAGGAAAAGTTGTGCCAACCTGTTATTTTTCGTACAGAAAGGTTTTCAAACAGTTTTAACACTGTTTAATGTTTGAATCAACATTTTGACCTGTCACAACTGCTGTTGTTGAACTTATTGTTATTATTGAACTGTTTAGTCAAACAGTAAAAATTAAGTTTAATACTAATTAAATATATATTTTTATAGGCTATATTAGGATATTTAGCTGGCAGGTTAGAGTTGTTGCCTCAAACATCCAATAAAAACAGTTGCCTTGAAATGTTCAGTTTCCTTAGCTTTTTCATTGTTACGGTCCATCAGGTGGAGGAGTTGAGGATGCGGGAGTCTGCGGAGTCTGACCGCTCTTCGTACTCCTCATCGGGGGAGTAGAGGCCTGGTTTGGGCCCCAGCGAGCAGCTCTCCTCCTGCACGCTGATCCGCGGCTCTTCGGTCGCTCTGGACGGAAGGAGGGACGAGGTGCGGAACACGGAGCCTCCGGGGCTGGCCGTGGGAGCGCCAGACCCGGGGGAGAAGGGCGAGACGTACTGGGCCGCGGACCTCAGCTGGTACTGCTGCTGGAGCGCCATGGTATTCCACAGAGTGACGTCATTGTGCACGAACGGGTTTCCTTGGCTGCGCGTCAGAGAGTTGCGTAGCATGAGCGGGTAGCGCGCGGGCTGATGTGGGAAGGACGGGTGCTGCATTGGGACACCCAGCGGGCCGGCGGACACCTGAACGCCCGAAGAGGAATCGGTGGTGAATCGGAGAGACTCGGGAACCCGGAAGGCCGAGCCCACGGACCACTTCGCCGAGGAGGAGACAGGATGGTAGGAGCCAAGCGCGTGCTCGAACAGGTGTCCGTTTGAAGGCTGCAGCACGAGCGTGTCAGGTGGGTGCGGCTCGTGTGGGTGATTGTGCGAGTGCGCGCTCCCGTCGGGAGTCCGGCTGGAGAGCAGCACCTCTATAGCGCCCACCAGGTCGCCCCCGCAGCCTCGCAGGATGAGCTCCAGCACGGGGGGCTTGTGAGCGGGGAAGATCTTCTTTAGGACGTCCAGCGGAGGCCGGTTGGCCCGCAGGCTGAAGGGCAGGCTGATGGAGCCCGCGAGGCCTTCTATGAGCACGCTCTGCTCCGCCGTGGGGCTGACGGGATACTTGTTGTTGTGAGGAGGGGGGCTCTCGGCTTTGGGTTTCTTCTCTTTGGGGACGCTGCTGTAGCGGGTCTCCTCCGCGTGGGACGAGGGTGTTTCTGGAGGCTCCGGGGTGTAGCAGGAGTTTGGTTTGGAGCCCTCAGGTGAGCTGACTGGGTCCTGCTCCTTCTCGCTGGAGCTGCCCCCGTTTTCAGCCCCTGACGCGTCATCGGGACCCTCCTCTGAAGGTTCTGCAAGACGAGGGAGTGAACAGTCAGGAAACAACACCACATCTGGTATCAAAGGCTAAAACGAAAAAGTTTCAGATGAAATATAATGATGGGTTCAGAATCGTTCTAAACTTCGCAGATGGACAAGTGCAAGTCATGTGTTTTTGCTGTGTAAAGAAATTATAGAGCCTACAAATGTGTCCATTAATTGTAACGAAAATTGTAATTATAAGGATATGGCCTATACGTGAACCTTTATTTTTGGAAACATTGGAACAAATGTATGGCCTATGATTTTATAACTATGATCTTATGAACCTCAATGAATATTATCTTTCTGTTGTGTTTTCGTTGTTGTGTTTTTTATACTTTTTATAGGCTACTGATGTGTGTTTCTGAAATAAAGTTGAATTGAATTGAACTGATCTTGGACAGATATTTTGCCCATGAGATCCTGTTGTGATATTGTACTTTTTTCTGCTATATTAAATGACAATAAAGTGCTTGAATCGTCAGACTTTGAAACATTTCCCCTCTGCACCTTTTCCAAGCAGACTCCTCGACCATTTGAAAACAAAGCCAACCCCAGCTCCAAACTCTCCTCAACTGGAAACTTAACATACAATTAATCGCTTGTCAACTTGTCTCCAACAGAACGATGGATTGTGGATTCACTCTCTCCCTCCTGTTAACGCAAAGTGCTGACAGCGCGTCACTGACCGATCTACCGTCGATGCCTTTTGACCACATGCAAACTGATCGCTTGTTCCTCGGTAACATTTAATTTGGAAGTTGACCCCGAAAAGAAATATGGCGATTACATTCGATCGGGCCTGTCCAGCACGTAACACCACTGATTATTTTAAAATCACTTCTTCATCAGACTGGATGGAGCTGATCTGAAGTCAGCTGATCCAGGCTTATCGTGTCCAAATGGTTTCAGTCTCAGCAACAAGAAAGAAAAGTGGAGGCAGCTGAATTAATAAAAAATAATAATTTGAGGGGGAAAAATACTAGCCTAAATAAAATAAAATAAATTCGCAGGTGTAATACATTCATGTGAGGGAAATACTGAGCATCAAAACCGTAATAAGCGTAATAATATGCTCAATAACAATTGATAAACTAGTTATAATTAGAACAAATGAGTTTAAAAGACGCCAAATGATCGCACGTGTGAAATATTTACAAATAATAATTTGACTTAATATAACTTCTTAATTTTTGTAGGTTTATACGAATTACAAATAATAAATAAAGACAAAAATCTCGTCATGTTCCCTCATTAGTGGAATAATTAAAGGGGAAAACTTGAATTAGAACAACTTGACGTTCATCCTTAATCGAAAATGTAAACGAAAGTTTGTTGCTTTTGGTAAATGTTTAGCTATTTTGGGAAAAAAGAAAAAATATTGGCCTAAATGACATTGTTTGCACGTTTAGCACAACAACTTCATGTTTGCTTTGTTTTATTAATATCTTGTGATTTTTTATTATAATATACAAATGATACCCTTTAATAGAAAACATAACATGTTCATGTTATATCATTATAAGCCTGTTTCTTGTGCATCTGTAACATGTGAATTTTGTCAGTTTGTTCCATTCATAAAACACACATTCAGAGGAAAATGTGTCTTAGTCACGTTTGTGTACCTGAAATATATCTTCTCTTTACACTGGCTTGCATTTTGCATTGTTTACATTGTTCATGTTTTTGCTCTGTTTTTGTCTAGGTTTTTTAATGTAATTTGAGTCGTTCAAAGAAGAAGACGTTGTGTTTCTACCAAGGCTAAATATAAAAAAAAACTTGTTTGTACAGGCGTCAGACAAACATTTCAATACTAATTCATAATAAGAAAAGCCTTGACCTTTTCATATTTTTAATACAAATATTTGATACATTTTTAATAAAAATATTTGATACATTTTTATGTGTGTGTTAAAATGTTAAACAAATAGCCTATAGATAGGTAGCCTATTAATAAGGTAGTCTAGTGAGATTTTGTATCTGTGTGATTTATTTGCTATAGGCCTATATATTTTTTTTCATTAGTATAATCGTAGTTTAAAATTATACTTCTGTAGGCTAGGCCTACTACTTTTTTTCTGACGGGTATTATTTTTTCATTCAATCAAATAACAATACATATTTATCAACATAACGCTTCAAAGTCAACCTTTCCCCTTTACCTGTGCATGTCTGAGCTCCTGCCTGCACCGTCTCCGCGCTGCTCCACCTCAGCTCCAGCTCCTCGGTCCTCGGCGGGGCTCTCTGGTTCCCCTCCCCGCCTCCGCTCATCCCTATCCCGGGCAGAACTCTGAGCGACTCGGGGATGAGACTCTCCAGACTCTCGTTGGCCTGCTGCCTTCGGAGCGCCACCTGCGCCGCCATGACGCGCTGCCGCTCGATGATCAGGATGCATTTCTCGCACGTGCAGTCCTTGAAGCGGCAGTAGCGCTTGTGACCTTTTAGCCACGAGAGCACGCCGTGATTTCTGCACCGCGCGCACTTGGGTGTCCTCTGTAGCGGGGCCCGGGGCTGAGACACCGGGGCCCCCATGTACAGGTACGGAGACCCATAGCCGTTCATTGCGTCAGACGAGGTGGGCTTTCCAGGACGCGGCAAAAGCGCAACTACGGAGAAGCGAGAAGAAGTGAAGTGTTGTTGTTGTCAAGGAGATGATGGAAATGGATGGAGTCGCACGCGCATGAAAGAATGAGGAGTAGAAAACCAAGAGGAGGAGGCGTTGGCTTGTGGTGGAGAGGGTCCACCTTTCTCCCGGCTGACAGCACAGATATGCATCAGGCAGCTGACACGCACTTATGGAGACGAGTAACCAAATGCTGTCACTCCCGTCAAAGCACACCATGTGCACGAACGAACGCTGCTAAAAATGTCCATGAGAGGCTGAAGTGTGTGTGTGTAAGAGAGAGAGAAAGAGAGAGAGAGAGAGAGAGAGAGAGAGAGAGAGAGAGAAGAGAGAGAGAGAGAACCTGCCAGTAAGGAGGGATCAGATAACCACACCATGTTTCCCTGCAACGTTCACACGTTTGTAGAGTTTCCTTTAAAAGCGGGACAATAGCTTTCAAGATCAGGGAAACCAGATTCAAGACCAAGAGAAACATTGTGGTTTGCAGTGGAAACAAATCTCTCAATTTTTTTTAAAGCTTTGATCCTGCATCTGATATGGAAATGTTGAGATAATTCACAAGGCAATAAAACAGCTTTATCACTGGCAACATTATCTCCAGAAAATAAAGGGCAAATTGCAGCACAGGCCTGTAATGTGAGATCTGCTCTGCATGAAAAATAAAACTGCCATTAAAAAGACCTATAAAATGGTTAAAAGACCCAATATAAAATAGCACAATATCAGTGCATTTTCTACAGGCACTTACATGTTGTTAAAGCATATAATATAGCCTATAGAAATATTTTTTAACAATGAAACACGAGAGAAAACATGGAATTTCATCTGAGAATAATGATAACAAAAAAATGCCTGTGTACGCTTCCAAACTCAACTGTTTTACAGTGTTAATACTTAATATGACAGAACTTTCCCGTACTGCAACATTTTACGGCTTGTTTGCAAGGAAACGTGCTGGAAACAAACCATTAAGAGGTTAAAAGACTAAAAGCACCAGCGAGGGCCTTTTCTGTGGGAAGCCATTTGTAGATTTCTTAAATATGACGCATATAACTTAATATTTATACAATTAACAATTTAACATGCAACAAAATGTCACATTTAAGTTGAAAATAGCATCATTAAAAGACACAAAAAAATTCATGTGAGAACCTGTAGTTTAAATCTAAATTCAAATGTCAAAAGTATGAAACCCAGCTGTCAACATGGAAACATTGTATAGTGTGGGCAGAATTTTATGAAATAAATAATCAATTCAAATGAAAAAGACAAACTGAAGGAGTAAGTGATGTACCCATCTGTAGATGTTTTCAAAATATGAGGCATAATGTTCATATTCTATCAACACGGGAAGAAAACATTGAATACTGTAAAGGTCAAAGTCAACTGAATATTATTGTTGACAGAGATGTCAAATTTGAGACATGGCAGGAAAAAAAAGTCCTGTACGAAGCAAACAACCAATTCTATAAAATATGACAAACACTCTTCACATAGGAGGTTAGGAAATGATGGTGGGAAAATGACATTTAAAATGAAAAATATCACCATGAATACTTAAAAAAAAAAGGTGTCAGAACTCTGTGGTGTGATGGATCTCTTTAGATAAATATCCCCAAAATGTAAATGCTTGTAAACAAATAATCATTAAGCGTTCAAAGATCAGTTATAATTGATATTTAGAAGCCACCACATATGTGTGTGTGTGTGTGTGTGTGTGTGTGTGTGTGTGTGTGTGTGTGTGTGTGTGTGTGTGTGTGTGTGTGTGTGTGTGTGTGTGTGTGTTTGTGTTTCCTCTCCCTGTTGCCTGCAGGCTTCAAGACTTAATACCTTTAGCCAAAAAAAAACACGCTCACACCTTTTACGCAATCGTACATAACTTCGATGATTAGGTCTATGCATGTGTAAAAACTACGTTGAGGATGCTGATATGTCCCACTTTCTGCTGGACTAATAGAGGGCATTGAAACATAACACCGGACAAAGCCGCGGGGCCCATTTCTGACCGTAAAAAAGGTTTATTCAAGCAAATAATGGGATCCTAGGCACAGGGCTTACAGAGAATAAGAGCACGGTAAACTTCCACCACATGGAGCCCGTCTCCAGGGCTATTAAGCTTTTAATTGGAAAATAGCAGAGGAAATTTCAAGGTGACTAGAGTGGCTCCGCAGTTTGTGCCGGCCGAGTAGATTTGTGGGAGTTGGGGAGGTGAACGGCTGCACACCAAAACGCATAATAAATTTATTCATGTTGGTCGCTGCTGGATAAAGAGTAAAACACAAACAGGGATAAAAGTTTATACCGCAGGCTGCTTTTTAATTGGCACCAAGCCGGAAATTTCTTATTTAAATATTTTTTTTTTCTGGTTTTATTTTGATGCACAGCAAGTTGAAGATGCAGAAAGACTGTCGTGTGAATACTTGATGGTGTGCATTTAATAATAATAAAAACTATTTAATTGAATTGATGAGAAATATACATGGGCTGTGTTTTATAGGGACACTGTCTGTTAGATTTTTTTAATTATCACATAACTTAGATAAAAAAAATTACCACAAAAGTGGTTTCAATAAAATAAAATAAATGGAACAGAAATACAATACACAGGGAAGCCGAGATTTTTTTTTTGTATTCCTTATCTTGTGAAAAAAAAAGCAAATTTTCACTGATTACTTTATAGTCTATATTATAGGCTGTTATCTTGAGATCACAAGTTTATCACCCCATCAATACAAAAGGTTGTTTTCTCTCATGTTCATAATCTCGTGATCTCAATGTAATTAACTTGTTATTGAGATAAAGACACATAATATTATAAGTACTGGTAATGAGTGGAGCCCTTCTAGGATTCCATAAGATACATGCATAATACTGTTGATAAAAAATAAACTGCAAAAAATGTTCAATCATAAAATAAAAAGCTACCACAAAATACAACCACATTTTGGCGTTAAATGAAACGTCAGAGGATCACCAAAGTGTTTAGGGTTCATCCTCTAGGGATTTTGAATGTGGGAATGGGACGATATGAACATTTCATGCCACAATTATCCTGGCAAAAATAATTGCAATTCACGATATAATATCAATAATCATAAAAATATCACCCACACTCTAAAAATGGCTATACAACTTCTGGAGTCACTTTACCTTACGTTTAGTACAGTTAAGTGAAACAAAGATTTTATTGCATCACAAAGTTGAGTAGTTTTAATTTAATGCAATAGTTCAACATTTTTAGCTTTTTGCCTCACTCTCTAAGGTTCAAGACAAGGTGACAGAGACCATTCCCTTTAGTTGTGTGTGCATTTTTGAAGAAGACATGGGCAATGGTCTCTCATCACTAATTAACTTATCACAAATACTGGTAGACATGTATCAGCCTGCCTCCACTGACAGCCAGACAATACACTTTACAACATCACTAAAAGCTACTGTGTGCTAGTTTTGAATTGTTCATTTACCATGTTATGTTGCACTCTATATTTTTTTGGACTTTTGTCATTTTAGAATCAAATACTATGCAGGGTGCATGCGCAAACCACTGCTGATGAGCTTGTCAGTAGGTCAAGGTATTTGTGCTGATAATGGCTTTAGAATGAAAAAAGAAAACTATTTTACAGAGTTTGATATTGTGAATTCACTTACTTAACACCTTGGCTCTTGTATGTATATTGTGAAGGGTAGCGTCCTCCAGCAGGGCCCCTCTAGAGCCAGAGGAAGCGGAGGGGCTGACCTCTGCTGAGTGGGGTTATTATTAGGTGCTGATTGGGGGCGTCGCTGCCACTCACAAGTCCTGTCACAGAAACGCTGATTTAAGTCTCCCCGGGGAGGCGGGACACACAGCCCGGTCTTACAGAGGAATTAGCCAGACATCTGAATTAGTCAGAAGAGCAAAGAACATCAGTCAGTAAACCATCAGTCCCAAGGGGAAAATTAGGAAGTCCATTAATACAAAATATTCAAGAGGAAAACGAAAAGTTATTCTATTGATACATTTTCAAATATGACATTTAAAAAAATATCAGTTTTAACACATGGGCTTGGAGCAGCAAATAGCAAATATGTATATGATAATTCTATCTATCTATCTATCTATCTATCTATCTATCTATCTATCTATCTATCTATCTATCTATCTATCTATCTATCTATCTATCTATCTATCTATCCGTCCATCTTTCCATCCATCCATCCATCTAAATAAGTAAATAAAAACATAATACCTGAAAACCAGATTGAAAAGCCACTTGTAGAGTAAAGTGAATTCCTCCTTTCCGATCAGGCCAGCAGGTGTAAAGACAAATGATGGGTAACGTCCTCAGATTAAGTCGTGGCTGCACAGCGTCACAGCGGCCTGTTAACTTGGTTTAGTCTGTCTAGTTCGGCCGCTTTATTGGTGCTTGGCTCTCAGGGCTGGACGTTTACAAGCAGAGCTCTGCCTGTCCTTCAAACAGAACCGAGATCCTCCACTACCGGTCAGCAAACAGAGAGCGAGGCCGAGAAAATACAGCCACTGCCTGTACAGAGATGGCGGCTGATAGCATTTTTTTAAATAAATATTTGATACAGTACTGAGTAAAATCTGTAAATTAAAGCTGAACCAAACAACTTTATACTTTATGTTGGCAGTTGTTAGGACAATCACGTTTAACCATCCATGAGGGCTTTGATGCTTAAAAAAATTATAAAGGAAATGACATGGGTTACTTCAGGTACCAAAACAGCAAAGGCCCCCGTCACATTAGTGACAAGCTGAGACAGTAGATTCTCAAGCAGCGATAAGGTTCATTCAAGGTATAATTATTTATTTTGTTTTAAATGTAAACTATAATATAATTTCTAAAACTCACAGGTAAAGGGGAGTGAAGGGCAGCAAGGATGTGTCTTATACAGTAGGTGTTAAAAGCTTGGCAGTATCTTTTGAAATTTCACCATGTATGACTTGTCCAATAGCATGAAAATTGTAAATAAGAGGGTATCCAGAATGGACCCCTGGGGAACTCTTAAAAGAAGATGATACAGGAAGAAGGTGAATTCTCAAGGTATAAGATAAATTTAAGTTTTCAGAAAATGATTGAGATGGATTAAATGGTAATTAGTAAGTTTTTTGGTGGATTCCTACTCTCTCTGTTTCAATTGGCGCATTTAAAACACCTGAGAGGAAACAAATAACATTCAAAAGCAATATTGAATTATCGCATAAAAAGTTTTTACTCATGGCTGGGTTGGAAAAGTTTGTGTATTGATATAAATAAAGCTTACTTACTTACTTACTTGTTTACGTGGCCTGATTGTAGACATTGACACATAGCAAAATTTATCAGTTTATTTGCGACATCTGAGCTGGTGAAAAGTTGACAGAGCTGAATCTGCAATCTAAAGAATTAATTTTACTCTGCTAATAACTAGGTGACATCTCCTATAAGAATATAATATCTACACAGTTTTGAGATTCCCTCTCCAGATCTGAGATTACATAGCGTCCTCTCCGGCACTTCTGTCTGTCTGTCTGTCTGTTTGTGTGTCTGTGTGTCTGTCTGTATGGAGCGGCCATCACTCCAGCAAGACGTGTCACGGTGGGATCCCAGCAGCTTTTATCTATTATGGGAGGGAGTGAGTTATAGAGCCAGAGGCAGCTCAAGGAAAACCAATCCTGTGACACTTTCTCCCCTGCGCTATACATAGTGCAGCAGCAGCTACAGAAGGACAAGGCAAGCGGCAGCCGCCCGCTCGCCCCTGACAACAGTGATAAAATGGCCTTCCTTAACTAAACTCGTAAAGCACGCGGCAATAAAACTCAATCTTCTGTAAAATCCAATTAAGTCATTATCTGACTGATTGTATCTTTAATTGAAAACAGAAGTGACAGTAAATTTCTGTGATATATCAGGATCAATCGATACTGCCGTACACTCTGGTCTCAGCGAGTGATTTATAATGTCCAAGTCGTATAGGTAACTCCACATTCTTCTCTCTAAAACCACTGGTGGATGAAATTAAGAGTAAGTGCGTTTCATAAAAAAACAAGATGGTCACGTTATTGATTACAACAGATGGGGCAGAATCCAATGAATGTTCCCACAGCGCAAGCAGAAAAGAAAATACAAGTAATTTTCTTTTGTCTGGTTTTATATTGTTGTTTCAAGCAGCACACAATCACATTTACACTCCATCACCTCAGAGCGTTTTTATTCCCCCTAAAACTTGTAGCGACATAAACTCCCAAGACTCCAAATGACTTCTGTTGCTGCCTTATTCAAACACAAACACAAATAAACACTTTGGAAGCATGCAGTTTCGAAATGAGTCTCTATAAAACACAAAGCGGAATATACAATACAGCGGTGAACTAGTCGGCTTCAACGAAAGGAAGAGAAGCGGGGAAAAAAGCTCATTTGAATAGGTTTTTTTTTTTAATCAACATTCTGAACAACACAACTCGAAATAGATTACGTTCATCAGTTCATTAAGTAAAACAGTTGTTTTGTGGGAAAAAAAGTACCGGGTATATCTGTTAAAAAACACAACTGTGAAGATTACATGAGCTGCAACTAACAATTATTGATTGTTGATTAACACCTTATTTTGATTAATGGATTTGTTATTTGCTCTATCAAACATCAGAAATAACTGAATTTTACCAGAACCCAATATGACATCCCATCAGTCCAAAATAAGTCATTTGTAAATAATTTGAGAAAAAAATAAATCTTCAAATACAAACATTTGAGAAGCTGAAACTATTTATATAAAAAAATGTATTAAAAAAATTAATAAACAGATATTTTCTTAAATGAATGGCGATTAATTTTCTGGACTGAATAATTGATTAATCAACTTATTGTTACAGCTCTACACAATACCGCAAAACACTACCCCAGTGCCCCTGCCTTGTATACAACGCAGTATCAGAGTGTGCAAACAGTTGTAAACAGAAACCCGTGTGCATAGCGAAACCTCCCAGCCTGAAGGGGTTAAAATGGCAATAGAGATGCAAATTCTTTGGTATATAAACAATGCCGCTGGATAGGTGCCATAAATAAGCTGCCGGTGCTCATCACACGCCAACACCACGGAGGCAAAACGTGATTCATGACCAAACTATTCGACTTTTTCTCTTCACTAAACCTCACGTCACACATTGTCCCACAGGAGAAGCTCCGACAAAATGGAACGTCTCAGATGTTGTCAACTCTAAACTTTCCATCCAGTGACATATTGCATTTTTACCAGAAATCTAAAATCCACACATTTTTTGGGAGGTGCTGTGCTAACTTTTCTGATTGTATTTCCGCATTTTTAAAAAACTTGAACAATTTATGTGATTTATGTAATTCCAGGTCAAATAACACAATTGTTTTTTAACAATAACCTCCAAGGGAAAGGAGCAGAGCAGAGACACAATTTCCAACAGCAAATGCTCCATATGTAATGTCAAAATGTATCGAAACTTGCATTTTGTGCAACTCGAGTAGTTGAGTAGACTAATTTCTTTTTAGACATCTAAGTTTATGATTCATAAAAAAAAATGAAATAGCATTTTTAGAAAATGCAGTTGAAACAGTGGTTATATGAAACTTGGATATCAAAAGAAAACCTTCACCTCAACAACATTTTGATCGGGACAACTTTTGACTTGCAAATCACCAAATCTATGCTCGCTAAGAAGGCTAAGGACCACCTTTGTCTATTAGTTCACTTGACCAAAAAAATATTCAAGAATCTGACAAATGAATAAACAAAACTTATTCAAAAATAACACAAAGTATTGCATGTTGACCTACCGATTGAATATACAATCTGAGAAAATACAAAAAAAACAAACAGGGCATGCACATGACTATTTCTTAACAAGTGCTCGAGATGATACAGCAACAGTGATTCCAAATTTTCAGCTCAAGAAGTTTATCTTAGCAAACACTAAGCCTGTATTCCGACTGTCAATTATATCAAACCAATCACCGCCCATTCACTGTTATGGACACATAAGTCCACTAGTCAAATTACCTGTACGTTATACAAAGGAATGGGTTATATTATCATTATTCACCATCCTGCGTCACTATATCCTTCGGATCATAAAAAAAATACTTCACTTTGCATGAACAGTTGCTCTATGAAAAATGAACTTTACAAATAGAAGTCACCAGCTAGTTTTGTCCAGTCTTGATTTCTGACTTATTTACTGCTATTGACTGTTTGTCTATTAATCTTAAAAATACAAACGGGCAGACCAAAAGAGTCAAATTTGACTGCTTCTCAAAGATTAGCATGTTGTAACTTTGTAAACATGCACTTGTAAACATGCTTTAACAGTAGATTTAACAAACTTTTGGCTAAAAATGAGCAAAAAATACAGAAACTTGCGATCTCTATAACAATAGTAACAGTGAACTACTTGCGTGTGTACATACAGCCCCAGAAAAAATTAAGAGACCAGTCTGGATTTTTCTTAAATCTTCATCTCTACATAACTAATTGAAAATACTCTTAATCAAACTTTTTTTTTACTGGAATTTGGTAGAAATGATGTCAGTAGTTTATATTATAAAACCAAAATGTTCATTCTACTCAAACATATGCCTATAAATAGTCAAACGAGGGACAATGAACATTTGGAGTGGTCTCTTAATTTTCTTAATTTTTTTTCCAGAGCTGTATAATGCTATAACGTTATCCTTAGCTTGTTTTATTTGTTGGCGTCTCCATCGATGATGTCGACGGTGAAGTTTGGCGTGTCGCTGCCGGCCTCACACTCTGCAGAGTTAACCAGAGAGCTGATGGAGCGACACGTCATGGAGGAATCATGACCAGTGGACAGGCTGCTGGGGGAGAAGGCTGGGGGGGACAAGACAGAGAGAGAGAGAAAGAGAGTCCAAAGATTAGAGGTCCAATTTAAACAGGCGAAAATAAGCCCATCCATTTTTCGGTCAATGATTGTGCTACTTTCTTTAGGGTGGTGAGGGGGGTATCAGTAGCATATTCACACAAATTGTTGTTGTTAAGTTTGTCCCTTATAATGTATGACTCAATTAAACTATTCATTTATTCTTTCAAATAAAGTGGTTTTCTGATTGGTGCTTTTAATTCTTTTATTTCCTCCATCACACTGAATCCTCAATTTTAGTGTAACGTTCACTTACAATAACATGAATGCCTTTGAGGCCCCCTGATTAATCGCACTTTGCTCGTGGCTTTGAATCAGGATTTGCTATGAATCTTTTTTACCATTGTAGCGTTGTGGCTTTCTTGTGGACCACAGCTTGTCCAGACTTAAATATCTCAAAAACTGTTGGATGGTGTTGCCATAAGATGTTGTCCATAATCATAATTTTGAAGATAATAAGTCCGTGATCCTCTGACATTCCCTGTGGCGTCACCAGGAGGAAAAATGTATAAAACTCAAATCTCTTCTCTTTCACATTTTGAGCTACAAATCTTTTTTTTTTCTTGGATACACCTCAAAGTCATTAACATGACAAATTCATATTGCCTTGTGTGGGTTGACAGTACAGCAGCGCACATAAAATAAAAAAATGTCTACGTACTGCAAGGCGAGTAAATAAAAAGAGAATAGAAATAGCGGTATCAACAACACAGCAGAATAAATGGTCCTCTATGTTAGTGTTAGTGTGTGTGTGTGTGTGTGTGTGTGTGTGTGTGTGCGTGTGCGTGTGCGTGTGCGTGTGTGTGTGTGTGTGTCCTAGTGCCGTATTGGCCCGATATATAAATATGACTTGGACAGTAAAATGGATTCTCAGCAAAGCTCGGGATTTATAGCTAATTGAATCAGTCAGCAAAAAAGGGAAGACACTGCACACAAAACAAACGCAAGAGATCTTTTACAGTTAACATGAGAGCTTTGTGTGCACCCAGCCATTTTAACACCCATCTGCAGTTACCGCGCACACACGTGCGCGCACACACAAACACAAACACACACACACACTAATAACACAGTGAGGCAGCACACATCAGGCTGGTTAACAGCAATGTTCTGTGTTTGTACGCTCATTCAAATGTTAGAAACGTTTAATAACCATTGTAGAGCTTCAGCACTTCTTAAAATAGCTTTATCCTTATGTATAATCTTTATTAAGAAAAATTACATGACAAGAAGGACTACATCTTCTTGGTCGGAGACATACAACTTACTCCGAAGTATGTATGAAGTGCAATATCAAATCTTAAGTACAGTTAAGTGTTTATTGTTAGTCCATGATATTGCACATAATGACAACTGACTGGGTATTTTTTAACTACATTCAAATCTTCAATATAATTTAAGTTAGGAAATTCTCAATTATTTCAGTTAATACATAACACTGTATTTATGTATTTAACTTCCTTTATACAAGTAATCTCATTGAGACACACGGTTTCATTCTCAAGAAGGACCTGGTCAACAGAAAATCCCCAAATTCAACGTTTCCCATTGGAAAAGGATTGTTTGCCACAATCATGGACTTGATTGGCCTCATCTCTCTCTCTCTCTCTCTCCCCCCTCAACAGAGTAATTTCTCTCCTCATTAACTTCCTGATTGGTTTTCCGACTCCAATTTTTGCCCATCTGCAGTTTGTCACCGATTCCAAACTGGCAGCCCAATCGTTAATACTAATGTTTGTGTAGCTAAGTGAACCCTTTTCTTCTTCTTCTCTTCTATTTGTCAGCGGTCTCCTTGTTCAGCAATAACAGTACGTGTGACGATGGGAGGACAACAGCGGTGAATTTACCCCGTTCACTGTTAATTCTCGGCCTGTACATCAACAGGGAAATCTATGATGTAATTAAGAACGGAATGTTAAATGTTATATCACCACACGCTGCTGTACACATGTTCTCTGCTGTTTAATGCAGATTAATGTTGCCGTAACAACAGAAAAGCTTGTTCTCAATTAGCAGTCCAGCACCTGTTTTAATGACACTGGTGCTGAAACTAATTCAACAATTATTTCATTGTCGACACCATATTATATTATTTAAGTTATTTATCGATTCATTGTTTGCGTCAAAACATTTCTGAAAATAATGAACACCTTTTGCTTCACTTCCTGCTATTGGATCGGATCATGTTCTCACTGCACTAGGATTCTCTTGGAAAAGGTTGCAGAAAAACTCTTGCAGAAGGTCTTGGTCAGCACCGAAAGTACAATTGCTGCATTGATTACTGCACAAGCGAACCGAATCAGGGTTTGACTTAAACTGACTAAAAGTTTCCCTTGTGAAAGCCCCATTAAAATTATAGTCAAGCAACATTCTCGGTACAAAACCCTTGGCAGCAAAGTTATTGAGTTTGTGGCACCAACATCACCAAACATCTACAATCTTCTTTTAGACATCTAACAACTGCCAATACCATAGCCAAATTTGAGAGAATTTAGGATAAATATGAGATCTTTTGAATTTTAAGGCGTGATAGCACAATTCTGCTGATACTGTATGTTGCAGTTCTAGTGGTAATAACTGCACCTAACTAGATCCCTTGTGAACCATGAAAGGAGAAACTTCTGTATGAGCAAAAGTGTCTATTTTAGGTCCAGGCTGTGAACATAAAACAATAATTATTTATGAGATAAACTTGATTTTTAAAGAGAGAGTATTTTCCTGAATGAACTTTTGCCCTTTCCCAAGTCACTCGGCACTCTCTACATACGATTTACCAAACTATTAAACACTCTCTTTGTGTGCGAATAACAAAAGGAAGCTTTTTTAACCTCCCACTTGTCCTGCTAAGAGAGGGAGGGAGGAGCAATCATTTCTGCTGCTGCCAAACAGGGAAACAAAAGCCCAGATGTGAGAGGAGGTGGTAATTCAGTCTGATGCAGCAGGGATAAGCCCTCTCATACTCTACACTCATCCACCGTACGTACACAAGGGTCATAGGGGCAGATAACACTTAAGTAAACACTCACACATGATCTGCACTCAACTGTAGGGATGTGAGTGACTGAGTGTGAACAAGTGAAGTGTCTGGAAGAGCAGCAATATAAAGAAACAACTGCAGTTATCTTCATTTCCAACATAATCTATTTTAAAAAAAATACTACTTTAATGGCTTTTCAGTTTACTTGCCAAATTCAATACAATCCATTCAATGTAATTACAAATGGGTTGAAGCTTGATATACTTCTTTATTCTAATGGTTTAAAGCAGTATAAATAAATGGGTTCGAAGACATTTTCTACTCTTTTCAAATTAGAATTGATGTGTTGCTTCAGTCTTAAACTTACAAATAATATCAGCATCAACCAAAACAATCTGAATAATTATGAAATAAGGCGATATCTATTAACAGCCGTTATAAAAAACACAGATATTGAATCAGATCAGAACTGAAAAACAGTGGATTAGTGCATTTTCTAATGAAAGACTGACAAAATAATGTTATTCCAAGGCCCATTTACCAGCCTTTTCTAAAGCGTTTCCATCGTGTCTCAAAGCCTTATTCAGCAGCTAGAGTTCGCTCAGTGTGACCATATTGAATGCACAACCTGCAAGTTACCAAAACAACACAACACATCAACTGTCTGAATTAGTCAGTGCCATCCGGGGACAAGCGCACTTATATTAGTGGAGGTTATCACCCCGGCAACGAAGATCCAACCTCTAGAATGAAGAGTCGCCTGTCACATGACAAGGTTGACCTGGGATTAAATGGCTGCCATTAAAATGATACGAGGTGTGTCTAAAAAAATAAAAATTGTCCCTGGACGTTTGGAGTGGGTCCCTTGAGTGTCCAACTGAGGACGTCCCGTGTAGAGATGCACGTTCCCCTCAGTATAAGCTATAGGAGCGTCTGGCTGCTGCTCATCAGGCCAGCAGCAGGGACTTAATGGCCCAGAAAATTCAGTCAAAGAGCAGACAGGCAGGCCGTATAGGCTTTAAATACAGAGCACTGAACGGTGGAGGCTTGTGCCATTCAGCTGATGTTCACACAGCAGACCTTCAGACCTCAGTTTCAAATCACTGCTCATGTCGGAGTTTTTTTTTAAAATAACTCTTATAACTAATTCTGAAAGTCTATGTTGATGCTACCGATGTCTGGTAACAATATTAACACATTTCTGTTCTGGTAATGTATATTACATCAACTAAAACATCTGATGACATGACACTGAAGTTGCAAACTGCTTACTGGAAATTACACTTAAATAGGGGAGAACGGGGTAATATGTCACACGGGTTAGTTGTTACAATCGTTATATCTCGGAACCAGAAGGCGCTGTCTGTGAAATTTTGGTATGTAAATATCCAGAATTGGGATCAGAGGTCACCTACATAGTCTTCCTTGGAGTTAGACTGCTGCATTTGAGGTGTGAGGACTGTTTGTGTTTTTCATGTCAAATTGAAAACATTTAGCTCCTCAGTATTTTTCTTCTAGGCTTTTACACAATGGGTTTATAACTAAACACTTGTTACCCATAAAAAGTGTGAAGGGTAAACTATAGTTTAGATTGTGGTTAGCAAGCTAATTAGTTATCAGATGGCTGTTGGCCTTGATTCTAGCAAGAAATTCAAGTTGGGGTTGGTCGTCACATTTTTTGGGGGGTTGGTTGTCACATTTTATCCAAAGGCTGCAGCCAGAAAAGAAACCCAATAACGAAATAAATTGTCAAGCTAAATCCTCACTGACACCCCAGAGAATGAGAGAATAGAGCAGGAAAAGGCAGCTATCATGCAAATGAAAAAACGGCAACAAAATCAAAACAACCCAGTGCATCCCAAACTAGACCAGATGCCAAGGCTACAGTAAGTTATGTAGGCCTATTTTTCAACTTGACAATGCAATTCAACTTTCAAATGTAGTTCTGCTTTCTTGCCTTCTTTTTAAGATTATTCCCATTAAGATAACATTGTGACAAACAACCCCATAGCGTGTGACAACCGACCCCTTGATGGGGTTGGTTGTCACAATGTGTAAGGGTGTCTTTGATGATTAATTTATTTTTTATTACAATAAGATAGAACAAGTGAGGGGTACACATTTCAAGCCAACACCTTAAGCTTCAATTTAATGTAGGAATGACTATTGAACAATGCTTAGGTGATGAGCAATTCTCACTAGATTAAAAAGTGTGCCTACTTACCCCATTCTCCCCTACTACAAAATGGTTTTGCCAAATACAGTAGATTTTGGAGGACTATCATTTATGACTTTATAGAATTCCATGGTAGTCCATCTGAAAAATGTGGAGATATTTGTCTTCGGAACAAAGTGTTGGACTGACCATGTGTGGTAAGCGCGGTTAAACATTTGGCCAGAAATCTGTTTCACAAGGTAGCCCCGAAGGAAATGTTCTTATTTGCGTGAGGTGAATTCCAAATCCCAAATGGTTATTTAATTTTATCCCCTTTACCGAAACCCAAACAAATGCATTTTCACTGAAGACGTATTTTTGTCTGTAATATTGCTGGTGCGGTAAAGTAAATGCCACAAGTGCCAACACTACACTACGCCTTGAGCGTCTACTAATTTCAAGCCACATCAAACACCTTAATCAGAGAACTAAACAAAGAGTCAAATAATCGCTTTCGTATGATCCTGAATAAAAACTAATCGTTTAATTGTGTGTGCAGTTAAAATCTTCTACATATTTCTCATTCTCGTCCGGCCTAAATGAAGAGCTGTTGAGACAATTGTTCAAAGCACTGCGGTCTGTTATCCAGTCGTTATGGGGGGGGGGGGGGGGGGGGGTCAGAAAACACTTAAATGCTCATTATTGGTTTGCAATGAAGCTGAAGTGAGTATAGGATGGTAGGGTGGACACAGGGCAGACAGAAGGCATCAGTGTGGAGGTCAAAGGCTAATTAAGCAGAGAGGACCCTTTGCTCCTGTATTGTTAACCAATCTGTCCCCAGTGAAGATGAATGTCGGATAGGCGTGACACGGCCAGTCGTCCCTATATGCTAAATCTCCATTTCGGCTACTGTGCCCCATCAACTCACAAAATGGGCCTGTCAGTCTATCATCGGGCTTCGTGACATGAAGTTATGGATATGCAATAATGAGTCGAGGGCGGGCCGATCAATATTTGGGAGACTTTTTTTTTCTATCATTACGATTTAAACAAGAGATTCATCGTGAGTTGGACAGCGTAAGAAAAATGCCAAAGTAAAGGACACAGGGAGGGTAGAGTGAAATATATTGCTATGGAAAGCAGGGACGCATCTCCCCGGTGCTAAAGCTGCCATATGTGTTTATCAAAGTCGTTCAGCTGTTTCACAAGAGCTGCCACGGCAACATCATTCATCAATCCCGCTGAAGCTCAAAACAACGCAAGGAAAGTGAGTACAAGAGCATGAATTGGTTACGAGGGCGCACCGTAACAAACCAAGTTTGTTTAAAAAAATATATCAGGTTTGTTTCTCTTTGTATTATGTGAATTTTGTATTTATATAAATATCCTATGCAGTAGCCGTTCGGATTCTGTGATTAACTGTATTATAATTATTTTGGACAGTTTGTCTAAATTGAGGCACACAATCTTTGCAATCCCTCTAGATAAGGATTTTACTCCAACATGGTGAAAATTTTCATTTGCTTCCTATAGAACAGTTTTTTTGTATTCATGCTGGCACAATGTTTGTTGGAGGTCAGGGAGAACCAGTAAGGATGTTTACAGCTACCTTGCAAATTATATTAAAGATTTAGTTATACTGTACTTTCCACAATAGTGATTAGGAATAAGAAAATCTATGTTAATAGCTGTATTAGTGATGCTCATTGTATCTGACTTAACAAGAGAACTGTCATTTACGTTCAAGAAGTATGTTCAGCTCTTGACTACAGCCCTAAAAAGGGCAACATGAGACAAAAAGCCACAAACACAGTAACAATTAAGGGCAACCTAGATAGTATACCGTTTAGATATCAGCATCTCAGTACAGTAAAGCTACACACTGTTTAGAGATTTCTAGCAGCAGTTAAAATATGAATGCTTCAAGCAAAGTTCTTATAGATATTTAATAACTTAAAACACATAACTAAACAATAGTACTTGATTTTTTTTTGTAACTGGATTTATGTAAACATTTGTGGACAAAATATGACAGAATGAAATAACTTGCAAAGCTTAGATGATTGCTGCACAAAAAAAACATAATCAAAACCAGAAGTCAATATAAAGCTCTTTTATTTAATTTCCCTTCACCTCCTTCAAAGCCGGACAATGTGAGAGTGTGTTTGTAGGTGTGTGTGTGAGAGAGAGAGAGAGAGAGAGAGAGAGAGAGAGAGAGAGAGAGAGAGAGAGAGAGAGAGAGAGAGAGAAATACAGAGTGAGTGGTAGGGGACATAAACTACACAGCCTCGGCCATTTAACGTCTGCACAGCCCCAGGCCCTGTGTTAATGGTGGTGTTGTACAACACATTACAACGGTGCTTGTGCCCCGAGCAGACAATTACACCGGTATTTAGCCCATCCACACACACAGCCCCACAGGCTTTAAGGGGCACTTAGCAGCACAGCAGGGAAGAAAGGCCACATAAGACCTCTGCACTGTAACTAAGACCCAGGATAGAGACACTCAATCAGCCAGTGAGGCCCTGCGGCAAGGGTCTCGTTCTCTGCTGCTGGCTCTTAGTTACAGATTGAATAAAGGTGAGGATCCCATTTGTTTGTTTTTAATTGATTTATTTCCTTTTTTACTGCTCATTCATTTTATTTTGTTTTTATTATTTTGAACATGTTCAATAAAGACTTAAAAAAAGGCATTACCTCAACTATAAGCCCCTTTTACACAGAGATTGCGGCATATTGACGGAACAACATCACTCCAATATGCCGGCTTTGCTTGCTTCTGTGTTATTTACACAAACCAAGCAACGCCGGCCTGCTGGCGCATCAGTACCCCCTTTTACACAGCGTTCCGGAATGAAAGAGGTGCTTGTAAACAGCGTCAGGTGTGACGTAAACATTTAGTTCCGCGCCGGTCAGCTGCTTTACAACAACAACACTGGCCGGTGAATTGAGAGCAGAAGTGCTGGAGCTTGCAGTAAGAGGGCCGTATTTTACTGTCCCCACGATGTGCCAGTTGATCTCGCTACGCGCTGAGTCCAACATCACTGGGACTGTTAACCGAACTGACAAAATCAATCCGCTCACTGCTTCACCTCTGTGTCTGGGTTTGTGTGACATGTTGGCTGTGAGCGATTCTCTTTGTGATGGCAGTGCTCTGCCATTCAGACATAGCCTACACATACACATACACAGTGTGTGAAGTCACCATATGCCTCGTTTCCACCGAGTAGAGCGGGTCGGATCGGAGCGGTTCGGTCCGGGTAGTTTGGCTTTTCATTTGCCAAAAGTTGGGTAGGGTATGGTTTAAGCGCACCTAACCGCTCTGAGCCGCTCCAAATCTCAGTACTCCTCCGTAGGGGTACTAGCCGCCTGAAAGTGTGCCGAAAATGCGGAGCTACACACTGCCGTCATTTGATTGGCTGAAAGAATCATTTCCGCCATGTGTAGTCACCTCGGCAAGAGTCTTGTATTTTGGCAAAAATGTGAGCACAGCACCACTGTTTATTGTGTGGTGTTTTTCCTCGTCAATAAATTAATCAGTTGGTTACACTGTGTCCCACTGCGTAGCTGCCGCAGCCAGCACTGTTCGCTCACTGTCTCTATGAGTTGCACCGAGCCGTCTCTGTGTGTTTACGCCATAGCCTAGATAGTAGTAAATACACACTCACAACAACACGGGGGAATAAATAAAAAAGCGACTGGTTTGACCGAGCAAAAACGAGAGACCGCTAGCTTGACCACAGTTGGTCGAAAGAATCATTTCCGCCTTGTGTAGTCACCTCGGATAGAGTGAAGAGAGTCGGTGTGTTTTGGCGAAAATGTGAGCGCGGCACTGTTTAATTGTGTGGTGTTTTTCCTCGTCATTAAATGAATCAGTTGGCTACACTGTGTCCTACTGCTACAATGTCACGTAGCTGCCACAGCCAGCGCTGTTCGCTCACTGTCTCTATCAGTTGCACCGAGCTGTCTCTGTGCTCACAACAACACGGGGGGAATACATAAAGAAGAGGCTGGTTTGACCAAGCAAAAACAAGAGACCACTGGCTTGACCACATTGTTCCACAGCCCGATAGTTTGACCCACATTCTGGCGGCGGCTATCGCAGTCCAGCCTAAACCCCGCCGTACCAATAAGGGTAGGGTCGGCGGTGGAAACAAACACCGAGATTCTTAAAAGTGAGCTGTCCCGCTCTGAGCCGCTCCGATCCGACCCGCTCTACTCGGTGGAAACGAGGTATTAGCCTACTGTACACAGAAATAAAGTGTGGATATACGCTCAGACGTAAGGATAATAATAGCGGCGGTGATCCGGTCGCAGACTAGCTTAGCATAGCAATAGCTTTCCCACTTCATTGTACAACTTTCCCTGGGCAGAAATAGACTCATAAACTCTGCAAAATGAAGCGCGGGGGTTTGGATTGAGCAGCGGACCTTATGACCAGCTAGATTATACGTCGTTCCTTTATTTAGTGATTTTTACAGGACATCAGGCCGCCGTGTCTGTGTGTGTGTGTTTGTGTGACAGGTTGGCTGTGAGCGAGTCTCTTTGTGAGGGCAGATATCTGCCAATCAGACATACACATACACATACACACAGTGTGCGAAGTCACGTTACTGTAGACAGAAATAAAGTGTGGATATACGCTCAGACTTAGGATAATAATAGCGGCAACTTTCCGGTCGCAGCCTGGCTTAGCCTAGCCTAGCTTAGCCTAGCTTTCCCATTGTACAACTTCCCCTGGGCAGAAATAGACTCATACACTCTGCAAAATGAAGCGTGGGGGTTTGGATTGAGCAGCGGACCTTATGACCAGCTAGATTATACGCCGTTCCTTTATTTGGTGATTTTTACGGGACATCAGGCCGCCGTGGTTAATGTTAAACACACGTCCTTCAACTGCTAACATGGTCGCATGTTTAGAACGTAGGCTATGGAACGTCAAACGCCCCCCTGTTCCGCAACAACAAGCTGGCCGCATTTAAACAGAGAGGCGGAACTGATTGTGTCGGGAATCTTACTACCCCCCGAGGTAGTAAAATTCCCGGAACAAACTCTCGCACATTTCTTCCCTCATTCCGCAACGGTCGCATTTATACAGCAGGGTGGAGGGCCGAAATTCCGGCATATTCCCGGCTTTCACTGGCAGTGTAAAAGGGGCTATAGATGCTGTAGCTGTCAGCAGAAACAGTTACATAATTTTAGTTTATTAGAATATTTTAAGTTTCATAAAACAAACCACATTTAATTATATTATATATTTATCTGCATTTCTTTTATTTTGAGATATGTTTACAAGCTGACCTGTTAATATAGCGGAATTACTGTTCTGGGGTTTGTTGATTGATGTAGCGCCAGCATCAGAGCATGCAGCCGTCCATGCATGCAGCGCATGCCGAGCCAACTGCCGCTCTTTGATTGTATTGGTAGCGTCATTACTTGACTTAGTTCGACGAGAGACACACAGGAGAGAAGTTGCCTCCGTGTCACCTGAATCACTCCCCGGAGTTAACCCGGCCAATGAGGTATAGTTACTTTAATGTGTAATTGTCAATGTAAATCATATGTTTTTGAGAGTATTTATTCATGTGCTATTCTCTATGAGAATATTATTATTTCTGTAACGTGATTTCTATGCTTTTATTTAGTTCTCACGGCATGTTTGGCATGTCTGATGACAACGAAAGAGCTAATAAATGCCCGTAAAGAAGAAAGCCTTGTGTCTGTTAACTGGAGGGAGTTACAGATGCATTAATAGGCTGAAAATTGTAAGGAAATTTTGATATTTAAAAAAAGAAAATGTAACTTTTCCACAGCATATATCGTAGCTGTATGTGCTCACCATCCAACATATATGTAACAGATCTGAAAATGGTCTATCTCTGAAGAACAAACATACCAACATTTGGATACTTTCTTTGTGTCTCTACAACACCCTGAAGAAGGCTCAGAAGAAGGTTGGGGTACTTTGAATGTGTCTTGCAAAGGCATTTCCTATGTGCATTGCGTCAACATGTGATTTTGTTTCCTGTCAAATAACAGTGAGCAGAAATTTAATTTAAGTAATCTAATAGTAAACATCAAACATATTCTAACAGGACAGACAGTCAACTGCCAGGAAATATCAATAAATATAAACAATGCCAGAGAACAGAGGAATTTGAATTGAGTGGGCAATGTCACATACGATCATTGTTTCAACAGCATTCAAATGTATATGTTCAAATTTGAATCTAACAAATACTTTACTAATGTTGAAAAAAAATGTAAGACACCTGAAAAAACTTAATTTTTCAACCACTTTCAGTAATAAGAAACTCACGGTACTTTAGACTTGTTAATGCAGTAATAATTATTAAGATGAAAACATTACACACCCATTCAAAGCAATAGTCTTCTTTCTAGCACTGGCTTCTCCCAGGTAAAACAATGTGTACGGAGGTGAGTGATGTTCTCAGCATGGTGGTGACCAAGGAAATGAACTCTTGCTGCTACATGACATGAAACAGCACTTCCTTTGAAAAGGTGACCTCGTGGGTTAGAAGTACCCATTTGTTTCAGGTTTAATAAATCCAAAAGAGTGAGAGGCCTCTTTGACATCCACAGAATGAGTGCGGCCACAAGTACATCCAGTGTGTATGTGCGTGTGTGTGTGTGTGTGTGTGTGTGTGTGTGTGTGTGTGTGTGTGTGTGTGTGTGTGTGTGTGTGTGTGTACGTGTGTGTGTGTGAGTGAAAGAGTGCAGGGGGCGTTTGAAGTAATCTGATCTGAAAGCAGGTAAATCCCATTTTATACACGAAACAAAGAAACTTACTTACGACAATCTCTCTGCCGTTTTTTTTAAGTCTTTCTTTTTCCTAGGAGGCGGAGAAGCTGAAACAGCCGACTTTATACGCAGTAGCTCACTGTGGTGTACAGTACAGTATAGATTGAAGCAAGAAAAAAATCAATAGAATATCATCTAGAAAGATAGTAATGGATTTCTAACTTAATGGGCTCACACAGGTCTATCGATTGGCAGGATTAACATCTGCAATACCTCAACAATCTGATTTGCATTTAAATTACAGTACGCTCCTGCGCTGACACCAATATAACAAAACAGACATACGTATAGCCGAAGCAGCGCCGCTCGATTCTGAGGTTTGACTTTAGTATAAATCTTGTTTCTCAAAAAAAAAAAGCAAGAAGTACGTGAAATGAAAAAGTTGCTGTGCTGACAGCTCGCAAACTCTGAGGAGTTTTTGAAATTTGAAAAAATTCTAGACAAGGACAACAGAAAAAGAAAGAACATAAACACCGACAGACTCGGCTTGAAGCTGTCTCCTGTAAGACTGAAACAGCCATAACTCTTTAGGGGAATCTCATCTGAGCGTCCCGGGTAGATCTTAGTGAGGGAGTGGGGCGGGTGTTTGTGGAGACACAGTGTGTGAGTGTGTGTGTGTGTGTGTGTCTCTGTGAGTGTGTGTCTGTATATATTTGGATGAGGGAGGTAGAGGGGGGTGGCAGTGTGAGGTGAGATGTTGGGAGGGCAGTGTGGTGGCGGGGTGGGAGAGAGAGAGAGAGAGAGAGTTTGATGGACTGCGCTGTCACCCTCCCGCTCAGCGATTTACGCCCGCGGAGCTGCTGACGAGCGCGGGGCAGTAAACAGGGCCGGGCCGGGGGCGTATTTCACACAGAGCTGGCTTTTATGAAGAACACCGGGACGGCTCTACCCACAGCTCCGCCCGGGCCCAGCCGTGACGGATGGAGAAAGACGCATGACAAGCTTCATCATTGTTTGTAAATCTTAACTGTTCCCGCTCACTAACTCCAGAAGGCAATTTTGCGGAGACAGCGGGGCCCTGCGGAGGGGGGAGGGAAGGGGGAGGGAGGACAACGTGGCACTCCTGAAGGTTATTTGGATCTCTGTATTTGGCCAACTGATTAGCCCTATCCTGGGAGGGAGATAAATCTGACGGGGCGGCCGGTTTGGCAGCCAGGTAGAGAGGGGAGGGCAGGTAGAGGCTTACAGCGCACAGCTATTTCTATATAAGAATAGGTTGGTTCCCGAGCTACACAGAAAGGATCAACGGATTAATTGACTGGCAACTATTGATTGAACTACTGATAAATGATTCCAGCTGGTTGAATGTGAATATCAGCAGGTTATTCCATTCTTCTTTGATAGACAGAATATGTTGTGGTAATTTTGACTAGAGACTCAGTCCTCGTCATAACAGACACAGGTTTGAGTCCGGCCTGTGTTTGTTTTCTGCATGTCATTCCCCTCTCTGCCCCATTTCATCTCTGTCTCTCCACTCCGTCTAATAAATCATGGAAATATTAAAAAAATATCCCAGTGGGCTCTGGGATGCTTTGATTGACATTATCACCGTTTTACTACCTTGTAGACTAAACCATGAATCGAATCGTCAAGGTATTAATTAATAATGAAAATAAAAGTTAGTTGCCGCCGTTTGGACCACCTTGATAAAAAAAGAGAAACAATTAAGCAGCCTAACAGTTCATTATGTGATGCTCACAAGAGCAACACGCTTACATCGCCATGGAGAGTGATTTATTCTCTGCTGATAAGATGTGATTTGGCCGTGGAACGTCATCAAGGACACAGTCCAAGACGTACACACACACACACACACACACACACACACACACACACACACACACACACACACACACACACACACACACACACACACACACACACACACACACACACACACACACACACACACACACACAAACAAACAATTGCACAGACAAACGGTAAGACTAGCCTCAGAAATGTTTTTCACACAGCATCTTAGACACTGAGGCTCTTCCAAAAAAGCCTCCTCTGCAGTAACAGCGTGCATCTTCTGTCGGCCTGTTCAGATACAACACACACACACACACGCACACACACACACACACACACACACACACACACGCACACACGGATTTGGCAGTGGTTGTACCAAACGGGCACCAAATGTTCCAAATAATTACTGACAATACAAAGCTTAATCAAACTTCCTCTGTCCGCTCTAACTGTTTTGTGATACCGCCATCCTCCGCAGACTAACAACTTAGCATAGTGTTAGACACAGTACAGCAAGAAGAGCATAGACAGAAAATATATATATTAAATTAAATTAAAACTTTTTGTGGGAAGAACTCTCACATGAAGACATGTTGCAAGTAGATATTGCTTCCTTTTAGGGGGTTATAAGCCAGATAATAAAGGTTGAAAACTACCGATTTAGGCAGTTTGTGTTCCTAGTGTGTGAGTGTGAGATGACACCAAGAGTGGGACCACCCGCTGAGAGTGTTGTTGTATTGTAATGGAGCGTGGCGGTTCGCGGCCGGAGGGCTAACGTGGGACCCTCACAGGAAACGGACAGGTGAAAGTCATAAACAAACACAGGTACAAGGGAAGATGCGGGGGTCTTTAGGCCTGGGATGCTGGTGGGGTAAAGCAGTTTATTTTTACTAAGAGAAGGATGTTGATGTTGTAGTCGTGACGTCCTTCCCCTATGTCCTTGCTTTGTGCTAAGATCACTTGTTTAAGTTTTTGCACCATCATTAAAGATAATAACACGTGAGTTTGAAAAAGCCTTTTAGGAGGAGTTTGTTAATTACAAGCGTTTGTATAATTGAGGATATAAATAACTGGAAGAAATCTCTGCACATCTGAGTATGTGACAGGGGTGGGCAGATCTTAAATAGTGCATATTTTATATAAAGTGGATAAGATAAATTAGGTCTATTTCAGAATGGAGAACCCTCAGAAAACAGTTTAAATAGCCAGGTGAACATGAAACCAACCCCTGAATGTCGAAAAGGTATTATGGCATTAAGTTGGTGTCTTCACTTGGAGTAAACACAGTAAGAGCAGATGGTAGTTACTGTAAGCAGCGACTTCCAAAACAGCCATTCAAACAAAGAAAAAAGGGCGCCACCTACAGACGTTATGAACTTTATCGACTATCTCAGGTCGGTTTAACCAAAACGTGCAACACACACAGGCGGCAATTTGCAACATGAGATGGCTTGCTCTTGTGCTTATATTGACATGTTCTTTCTTATCAGATACATGAGCACCCAAGATTCCTCTATAACTACAGACTACTTCTACAAATGTAACTGCAATTTGTGGGTGACAATCATTTGTGAAACAGGACACCGCCATTTGTGATCTGTGCTTTCAAAACATTGTCAAAACAGTCCTTCACATGCACCAAAGATGGCAAGGATACAGAATGGCAATTTAAAAGGTATTTATCTGTCTTGAATTACACTAAAACAACAACAATGAACCACAAAGGAACATTTTAAAATCCAAATTGGAGTAAGTTTGAACACACATTGCAAATCAGCCCAGTATCCTTCTCTCTCTCCCACTGCATTTTACCCGATCCTCCCTCTTATCTCATCCTCATTGTGCACTTTCATGCATTCCTTGCAAAGTTCCACAAATACTTTGCAGCTCATAATAAGCAACACACACAATCTGATTTACCCACATTCACAGGGACTGAGAGAGGCAGAAAATTCATGCAACCGACGTCAGCAGCCGAGTTAAACTGAGATTCCCACCACAGATAGATGGTGTTAAGTGCCAGAAATCCACTGCTGCACGGTTACAAATCAGGGATCAGATCTTACCACGGCTTACAACATGACGGAAAGAAACAAAGCTGCACTTGTCAGGTCTTTAGTGGTTGATTTAACAGAGATTTTTTTTGCACTGCTGGCTGCGAAGTATAGCAGATAGATGTGCGTTTTTAATTTATAATAAATAAGATAGGTTAAAGCTGAATAGCTGGGCATAATTTAATTGTGCTCTCTGTATTTTTTTTATAAGAAAAGATTATTACAGAGAACTAAGTTTGTAGCTTTATTTCCTTTGATTCATTCAAGAAAACTCTCCGTTTAGAAATGGCTGCAACACGTGAATTTAAGTTGAGTCGGGCCGACATAAAATGTTCAGTATTTGAAGTTTGGTAAAAAAAAAAAAAGTAAGTATAGTAAAAGTAAAAAAGCTTCACTTCACATTGATTCCATCATCTCTAAATTTTACGGCGCTTTGGACTTGAGTGCAATCCTCCCTCCAATGTACTTAACTACACTGTTGATAAAGTCTGGGGTAAACTTTATGGTCCATAAATGGTCCTCTATGTTAGTGTGTGTGTGTGTGTGTGTGTGTGTGTGTGTGTGTGTGTGTGTGTGTGTGTGTGTGTGTGTGTGTGTGTGTGTGTGAGTGCGAGCGTGTGTGTGTGTGCGTATGAGAGTGTTTGTTTGTATGTGTGTCACTCACAGGCTGTCATGGCCTCAGGGCAGTTGTTGCTGTTGTTGTTGTCCTCCAAGCTGAAGATGGGCGGCACACAGGCAGTGGATCCCAGGCCCTGGGTCAGGTAGGTGGTGGTGGGATAGTAGGAATGCATCCGGTACTGGGACGACATGTTGTGGCCGGACAGGCGGCTCTCGCCATGGGGCATCTGCTAAATAGAGGGGGAACACAAAAACAGGGAATTTAACACAAAAACAAGGAAACAGTGTCTTAAACCTCCTTCAAGGAACTTCTAAATGATAATGAAATTGTGTTGATGGTAAATGGTAAATGGACTCCATTTATATAGCGCTTTTCCCTGGTTTTTCACAGACTCAAAGTGCTTTACATTATTAATGCTATTGCACTGGTATGATTTTTCACGGGACCTTAGAGCATCCAATCTTTGCATCAAAAATACCAAATACCAATTAATTTTTCTGTAAATCAACTCATTTTTACATGTTTAGAAAATGACAAACTCTTTCAGCTCTAAAAATAAAATGTTACATTATTTGTAAGTCTCAACCCGAGTTCCTCTGTTTGCTTAAAGAAAAAGCCAATAAATTATAAATGTTGAACTATTCCTTTAAACACAGTGTGAAAGTCTTGCTGTGTTAAATCATGTGCTGGTGGTGTGTGTCATACTGTATGGCCGTGAGGTGATGCTCTCCATCACAAAGAGTCATGAAAATAATCGTGTTAGAGTAATAAGTGTGAGGCAAAAAGCAAAGCTAAATTCACCATATTCCTTACGCTGGCATAATTTCTTTAAATAAAAAAATCTGCGGTAAGTAATGTTGATATAATGGCTTTTGAGAAGAACGTCAGGCTATCTGTGCATCAACTTCCATAGCATTTCAAGGTTGACACTGATCAAAAAGAGTGACAAATGCTGGAGCGAAAAACCTTCTGGCTTTAAAAAGGTCTTTGGTTCCTCCTACCAGCTCGTACTTTGTCCTACACTATGTGCATGAGAAGCTACAGTGTGCCCTCCGCAGGAACACACTCAAGGCAAAATCACCAACAAAGTAATACAAATGATAACTTCTGCCGTGACTTGATAACTATGATACAATGCTGTGTGAAGCTATTTTTTTTTTTCATGACCAAATCAGGTCTTAATCTTGGTAACAAACTGGCTCTTACAGGGTTTTTGGCTTTGTTTTTTTCTTTTATAAACAAACTACTATGAAAACACTTACACTACACAGCGACATTGGGCTATATGATAGCAATAATCATTTGCAGAATAAGCACAAACAACAACATTAGTTGATGTACTCTCTGTTTTTATTTTATATTATTCAATGTATTTCTCTTCTTTTACTACATATAAACACACAATATAAACACACCATTGGTCTAGAACCCAATTCACATGTTTAACTGTAAAATCCTCCAAATAAGGAATTGGATATTTCACAAGCAACACTTTAACCCACTAATCTGAAAGGAGGAAATACAGAAATAATATAATATATGGCAGAGAAATAGTAACGTTTAAATTCACAAGTAAGTGGACTGTTCTAAAAATGGGCTCTGGCTTTCTCCAGTCCTGTGAAAACTTTTTAGAACGAGCTGTCTACTCAGCAGCAAGGCCGCCTCACGAAGGGTTTTCAATTTCACTTTTATGGAATTTGATTTCTGTCAGCCTGTAATATGTCAACCGTATTGTCCACACCATCAATTCTCCGACAGCTTCATAAACTGTTATTTAAGCTACACTCAGCTCTTGTATTGGGCCGTGAAAAATACAATAGAGATTGGACTGGAGTCTTGAACGTGCACTAAGCTTACGGTTTGAGGGACACATACAACAGCCCCAAACAAAACTGTCTTGGTGAAAGTTGATCACAAAAGGCAAGTTTTGTCGTGTGCAGGGAAAAGGTTTACATACAGTGTCCACAGAGGTAGATTCAAATTTAACACTGTATGCGTGTGTCAGTGGAACAGAAATGTGCAGTACGCCTTAAAACATTTTATCTAGCCATACAATCCATGGTCAAGTCACATGACAGACTTACTTTCACTGTGAACTGTAAAAAAAAACAATGGTGGATTTAAGGTTTGCTGAGCTGCACAATGAGCCTGTAATTCTAATTGCTGCTTCTGAGTGTTTGTGGTCACGGTTTTGTCTCATTTGTTAATTTTCTTGCAGACTGCATCTGGTCTCATCAATAAGGCCCGGGATCCCTACTGACACCGACTCTTATCCTGTACCATTGACACTACACGTTACATTGTGTAAAATCAAAAGTCAGAACTAGAAGACCATCTCATACTGTACTGTATTTGTTTGGGTTGTGGTGCCTTCAATAGATTATAGCAACAATGAACAAGGAGTAAAATTCAGCTAACATTATCTGTGGAAATTCTTATTCCTAGAGGTAGTTTAAAATCATTTTCCCTTTGTGTGTTGATGGAGCCAAGGGTCAAACCAATAACCAGTTCCCTGCGACCGTTCATCACCTCAGATGTGCTACAATACTCAGTGAGACTTGGCCTGCGATTTAAACATAACATCCTTTCAGAGCTTGACCTCCACATAATGTCGGTTCATGTGCTCGTAGTTTTGTTGACATATTGCCTCTTGTTTTCTTTTAGGTTACTTCCTGACCTCATGCTATTGATAGAGTGCCTTCATCTTTGCACTGTTTAGAGGTTTAGAGGAAAAAAAGAAAATTCAATCTTGTTTTTTTCTCACTGTACCAAAATCACACTGAACGGTGACCCCCCTGCAACCGAACTGAACCATAAATTGTGTCTACTGTTGACACACCTAGCATCAACAGAGTCGGTGGTAAAATGTGTGTATAGTCATTTGTTACGGTTTGAACTCTTTTTGCACTGGTCTCATCAATGCAAGAACAGCCTATTTGACTAAATCTATAGGAATCCTATTTTAGTTTCTCCACGGAGATACAAACCGTTCTGACAAGCAACGATCGGGCTGCCAAAATGATAGATTACCTCATGATAACTTTAAAAATAACTTCTCCACTTGTTTTTCATGGCACTGAGCATTAGTAAGTAAACAAATGTCAATTCACTATGTTGGCAGAGGAGAATGAATATAATTTAAGTTGTGGGTTAAGAGTCATTATCAGCTTCATAAGAAACAACACCAATGATATATTTTAAAGAACAACTTCTGTGTACAATTTAAAATTATTGAATAATTAATAATAGAGATAGATATGTATATTGCAGTTTCCTTGAGTAGAATGCTGCCACACCTTCCTCTTAACTCACCCCCTAACTTGCTGACTCGTGGGGGGGCTTCTCTTACCTCCCTGAGTGGGCCTGTGGTCTTATCTGGCACCATCTCTTGTCTGGAAGCTCCACACCACCCTTATACTATTATCACCATCCACCTGCATGACAGCCAAGCCCCACTGAGTGCACAGGAGAGGAGAGGACGAGAGAGATGGCCATACACCGATAAAGACCTCAGTGTTTCTCTGTGGGTTTCCATTAGGGCTGCACAATTAATCCTTACAAAAAAAATGTGATCCTGATTCATATACTGTATCTGTGATCTCATTTCTAAATGATGATGATACTCTCGCTCATGTTCCCCTGGCTAAAGTCACGCTGAATGTTCACTTGGGAACAATTACAGCTTTTATATTAATGACAATTAGCTAGACAATGTAAAACAAAACAAGTCGCTAATTTATTATTCACGCAAACAGACACCACAGCCCAACACTATGCTGTCTGGATAATACAGAAACACCACAACAAGTGTTTCACAGCAAATATGGAGAAAAAATCTAAATGTACTAACTCAAGGATAATGACTTGAGTTGGGGATGCTGAAATGTGAGGTTTAGGACAGGTAAAGGAGACACAAAATATATTTTTATTTATTTTTTTTCACAGTGGAGGTGTAGCCTGGTCCAACCAGACCATCGTACTTCATTTCATTTGTACAGAAGGTCTGGAAGTGCTGTAATTGGCAAACGTTCACTCACTTGGAGGCGGGTGTCTGTTGAAGTTTAAAACTATTGGATCTGCCCAGTGCCACTCTGGATTAGCAAACCAATCGCATCACGTTTGGTCATCACGTGTGTCATGAGCCGGCTTTTGACGGTGCGTTCCAGTTAGACAGGGAACTCGGAAATTTCCGACTTCACTACATATTGTAGTCTATGAATCTACCGGTACCTGGCAACAGTTACTTGTTAGAGCCTAACGTTTAGTTATTTGGACGAGAAAGGTTTTAGGCATCCATACTTTCGCAAGCAGATGCACTGGAACACAGACAGGTCGGAACTCGGAACTACCAAGTCGGAAACCTCCTTCTTCTGAGTATAAAGGAACGCAGCATTCAACTGAAACTGGAGCGCGACTTCGACGTCATCATTCTCAGCCACTCGCTCTGTTCGCTGATTGGACAGCTGTAGATTCTCCGGAGAATCTGGGAAATGCGCTGTACACCCAGACTGACTACTGAAGGGAAAATGAAATTTGGCCGGAAGTAGGCGGGCGGGCGGAGCCAGGCTCGTGGAGGTGTGATATTTATTTCAATTCAGGTCATACAAAATTCAGATTTGGGGCTCTTTTTCCATATTTTGTTGAGGTTATAGCGATAGATCCCTAGATACAAAGTATGCAGCTCAGGCACTTAAATTCCTCTTCAAATAATAAGCTCTTGATGCTAATACAAAAAAAGAAAGAGTGGTCCCTGAATTTGAATAACCGTCGCGCGTAGCCTTCTCAACCTGACAATTTCACTGAAAATATCATAAATCACTAAGGAGGATGGCTAAATTATGCTAAAGAGTGCTAACTGATTAGCATTAATGTGATCACTTTCCCCTTCAAGCGCTGAGGCATAGCGGTTTGTTCCTCTGCCGACAGACGATACCATTAACCTTTGCAATTGAGGCTCCGCTGTGCGCTGGCAGGTTGGCGGAGGCAGTGACCCCAAAACTAGATGTTGCTATTGGGGGACCGACTAGGGGGGTAGCAGGGGTGGACAAATGTTCTTCATAAAATACAAACCGCTTCATCTGAGATCACTGGAGAGAGAGTTATAGATCTAATTTGCTTCTCGCAAAAGCTCATCTTATTTTTGACACAATAGGGATACATTTAAGCATAAATCAGTGTGAATGAAGAGATGGGTAAATGAGGGGCTGTGTGTGTGTGTGTGTGTGTGTGTGTGTGTGTGTGTGTGTGTGTGTGTGTGTGTGTGTGTGTGTGTGTGTGTGTGTGTGTGAGGTACTGTCTCCGTCGGTGTGTCCTACGTTAAAGCCTAAGTGCCGACATTAAAGCAGACACTGTCATCCATCACTACTGAAAACAAAGAAATACAAAGTTTATTTAGATCACTGCCACATCCAAAGAAAATGAACTTCTACCGTCCACAAGGTTGCCTTCACAGGCATCAGGAGCGTTGTCATATCAAGGTGACACCTCCTCACGTTTAGGTTTTTTATTTGACTTGTCATCAAGGTTACAGCGCAAAGAAAGGGTATCATAAAACTCATCATAATGCTATTGTCTGTGATTTTTTTTTAAACATTTTCAATATTTTTTGATGGTATTCTCTATATCAGCAAAATTAAAACAATGAGTCAATTAATGCAAAATATATATATATATATATATATATATATATATATATATATATATATATATATATATATATATATATATATATATATATATATATATATATATATATATATATATATATATATATATATATATATATATATATATATATATATATATATATATATATGATGTCACAGAAAGATAAATGTAGGGTTAGACAGTGAGACCATAAAACACTCTTTCTGCCTTTTCTCAGGCTAGGATGATCCGATTTAATTTTTTTTGCACATTTATACTTCATAGGATCTCCGAGTTCAATACACCTTCATATTCCAAATGGTGAAGTAGGCCTTTAACCCATTGATGACTATGGCAATCTAGGATGCATGTCCTTAATGCCTGAGGGTTTTCTGAAAAAATAGTACGAATTGTCAAGTCTACCAAAACCTTAATATCTAAGCCTGTGTAGCACATAGAAACATGAAATAAAATACATTTAAAAGTTAAGGTTCACAGGTTTTATTTAAACATGCTCCCTAAGCGCTTACAAACCAACAAATATTTCTAAAAATCGTCAAAATTAGATGAATTAGAAAATTATTAAATATTGTTAATAAATAGATGCAATGTGTTGTGTGATTTTCGTCAGTAGTCTATAGTAGACCTTGATTCTGCGCACCAAACGCCACTAACTGTTCCGTCGTCGACATAGCCGGCGTATTTTTATTATTATTTTGTTTTATTTTTTTATTTTTTATTTTTTTGATTGACGTGATTTTCGGCAAACCACACAACTTTTGGGTGGTCACGTGGTCTTAAAAAAATCAACAGAACCCACCTCTTGTGTATTTGAACCAATGACAGTGCATTCTATGCTGGGAATGCCATGAAAATTAGATAAAGTAATAATGCTGCGCGACGCAGCATCAGGCAGGAGAGCCAATGTGGCATCGCGCAGCAGCCGTCATCAATGGGTTAAGAGATATTTTGGATTCTCATTACTTAAATTATCGTTTACCAATCAGAATAGCTTGCCAAATGTAACAAAATCAATCTGTATTAAAGGTATTTGAACACATTTGCTCTTGCATGTAACAATCATTGCAATAATTGGTTTGTAATACATGATTTTCTGCTTCTTTCATCTCTTCAAGCTGTGTGTCTATTTGTCCACTCACTGACTGACTGACTGACTGACATGGGTCTCATGTTACTGTGATGAGGCAACAAAACGTAAGAACGTAAGCCGTGTTCACGCTGAGGTGAATCGCAGTTAAGCAGCTTATCTCATGTTTTTGTGGCATGAATCAGCTTAGATGGGAAGTTCCCCCTCCAAGACACACACATGCCACACACACACACACACACACACACACACACACACACACACACACACACACACCTACTTTTGCATAAAACTTGTGTGACAGGTCATTGGCTGAGTCCTTAACCTTTCAGTGTATGAGCCATCACTTTCATCTCTTAATTAGCATACATACTGTAATATATATTATTATTTACAGACAGTATTAAATATTTTAGGGTTTCTGAACTTTTCAGGAGTAAAACCCCACCACAGTTTAGTCCAAGTTAAAGGTAAAGTTTGAGGTAAGATTTTAAAGTATGGGATAGGGTTAGGGTTACACATTTGTTTCCCTTGCTCGCCCACAAAAATCCTCTCTTGAGGCAAGTTTAGTAAAATACACACATCAGAGGTAACAAACACACAAGACAAGCATCAACAATTTCAACACATACTTTTAGATTCTTAAGTATGTGTTGAAATTGTTTTTGGCCAAAGTATAGCCAACATTATTCTGATATTGATGATGAGTTAGGTGTTCACACATAGACTGGAGTGAAACACCCAATATGAGCCTTTAAAAAGGCTTAAAATAAAGTTTAACTGTTACTGATAAACATTACAGGGGTCATTGTAAGTTACCTGGTACTGCTGGTAGTTGTACAGGTTGCTGTAGTAGGCGGGGTAGCGTGACGGCTGGTAGAAGTTGTAATATGAAGTTTCCAGCAGCAGGTCAGACGGTCCGTCAGTGTGAGCCCGGGCAGCAGCTGACGAGGTGGGGGACGAAGCTGAGCGATTCCCTGGATGAACACACAGACACATAATAAACTGTAATGGGCTAGTAACCCTAATCCTGGAACACAACAAGAGCGTTAATAAGGCAATTTGCAAAACTTACTGTACCATGTTTTTTTTATTTTATAATGAATGATGCATCCTACATACACTAAAGTAGAACTCAAAGCAGACTTTCAAGCATTATTTTGAATTTCCAAGGTAGATCTTAGCTACAACTGAAAACAACTAACGAATAAACAATGTTAACAATCTTCATCAATGAGATCTACTCAGGTTATGTGGATGTAGACTTGTCGTAAATATTTTGGTCATTTATTTAATAGTAAAAGAAGACATAATGTAACTTGAACTTTACTAGAGTTTTCTGGTCATCCCACTCTCTGGCTCAAATTGCTATCAACAGCACCATCTGCAGGTGACAGGTGTTTCCAACACAAAAGCAGCTTAAACCTTGACACAACCACAGCATCTCATCACAGGACCGAAACGTGGGTTGACCTATCACGGACAAAGATATAACCAACCAAATCATTACATCATTACTCACTATCATTATCACTCATTGTTCTTTCCCTTATCAACAAGGACACATTCTTCTCGGGCAGACCTTGATCTTTCGGCCTTTTACACAATGAAGACACTGTGTGTGCACCGACTGGAGCCAAAGATAATGACACTTGTCGGACTTGTTCCTGTTCTAGAGTTCTTGTCATCAGTGAATCACGGAGTGCTCGACTCCTCTTTCCACCTCGCAGTCTTTTCTCTCTGTTGCCAAGCCAGAGACCCAACGTTCTCCGAAGACTTACCAATAAACAGCAGGATCACAGCAAGACATGAGCAGCCTTGACCGCTGGTTATTACAACTCCTAAAGTTTTGCTATCAGGCCGACAGGGAACACGGTATCTACTCTATGTCTGCCTTCACACACCAACGCCAAGAAAGAAATCAAGGATGCCCTTTTTAATTTCCCCTTATGTTCCCATGAAGATGTCTCCTATTCCTATTCTTCTGGCGTCTACAGGGATTATTAAACTAAACATTCTTGGCCTGTCCTTGACTTAGTTTCGTGTTGATTTTTCTCAGTAACAGTAAACATTTTGCTTGAGAAATGCCTGAACCGTTTAAATGATCATCAAACGACATTACTGACGATTGACTGACAAAACAGTCAACTCATTATAAATAAAAAAAGTAAAAAAACGTTCTTATAGATTGGGTTATGACTGATGATGGGTGATATCTGATTATTCTTAAGAGCAACTTAACTGTACTGTTGTCTATGTGTCGTGTTTAAAAACAAACCATCACTATATAAAAGGAAACCATTTATACATTAATTAATGAAATCTTCTACTTTAGACGTCAACATTGAAAGATGTATCTAAAAATGCGGCCTTAATTATTTCTATATCTGTCAACGTCAACCAAACTGCAAAACAGTTCTTTATCATTTCAGCAGTGTATTCAATGTTTTATCCATCTAAATGAATGCTGACAGATGCTGACTGCAATCATGTGCACTATACTTTATTAATTATAAATTAAGGGTCCCCAAATGTAATTTTTTTTTGACACAATGACTCATGTGTACGTCTGTGTGTGTGTGTGTGTGTGTGTGTGTGTGTGTGTGTGTGTGTGTGTGTGTGTGTGTGTGTGTGTGTGTGTGTTGAGAGTAACTGATTAACACATGTGAATATAACCTCACCGTTGACCCCAAGAGAAGCGGTGGAGGAGCTAGTAGGAGTCGGGGATCGTCCCTCCACAGAGAACAGGCAGTCTGCTCCGGATTCGTTCTTCACCATCACCTCAGGGCCCGACAGAGCCACCGGACTACAAATCCCAAGCTCCTCCTCTTGAGCCTGCTGCCGTCTCAAGGCAACCTGGACGGGAGGACAGGCAAGGAAATAAAACACGAAAAAAAAAAACAATGCCCGTAACTAGATCTACTTGCTTTGCAGAACAGAATCGCTATCAGCTTGATGATGGAGATAGAGATAAAAAAAATATATATGCTAGGCATTTAATTTGGCTAACTTTAATTTTTCTAAATTGAGAAAAAGTTGGAAATGTAGTTGCCAGAAATTCAGGAAGGTCTTTGCCTATAGCAACTAGTTTTAGTATAATACTGTATATATGCATATTGTTAATTGTTTTCTCAATTACTAACAAAGAAGTGTACTATATTGATTGGACTGATGCCATATTTATGCCATGTCACTGGTGTGTCTAAGACAAGACAACACTGCATATTTAAAAGATTGTATCATTATAATACAGCCATACCAATACAAGACATCAATATTCTACTTACATGACCAATGTAGCCTACAGCTTATTACCAGGCACTATTATTGTAAAGGCTGGTCTGGAGCTGAAACAGAGGTCACCACTGAAGTCACTGGTTAGGCATTATTTAAATTATTTATAAAAATTCAAAGACATTTTCTGATGCCACCTTCTAAGAATTTAGTATTTTTCCAGCGTTTATCTTTAGTAAATAAGCCATAACTTAAATCTCATTAGGTTTACACTAGTAATTGAAGAGAAAAAGGAATTTACAAAACAAACGTCAAAATCTGGAAAAGTTTATGAGCAATTGACAGTGTCTTCTACACATAAAGATGATCAATAAAATAAAAAATGTAGCCTATAGATTAAATAATAATGAAATTATTATTAATAATAAAAATGACCCAAATAATCCAATAAAAAATATGTATTTATCTATCTATCTATCCATCCATCCATCCATCCATCCATCTATCTATCTGTGTTTGCTTGCCGTGGTTTTACGATGTAGGCTAAGTGTTGGGCTACTTAATCACAAAACATGGGCAATAACTAATATCAATGAGAACATTTAAAAAATGCTGTTTTTAAATACACCTAAAACGTTACTTCAAGCTACAAAGTACAAAGTTACAACAAAATAATTTATATTTATAAACAGTGAGCTATATGCAACAAGAGTATCAATATATGTAAAAAACACAAATTAACAGTTTGTAAAATTCGGTAAGCTAGCTGTGTAGGCCTCTTAGCTAGCTAGGTTGACATTGTAGTTGCATTGTTGCATTAATAGGCACGTGAATTTAAGTTTGAGTAAACTTTGTCCAAAACAGGTCAAAAAGCATACAAACATGAATCAAAATGTTTTCCAAGCAATAACATGTCGTATTTCATGTTTTCCATTGCAGAAAAAAATATTTATTTTCACCAAAATCGTTCAATTTTTTTTTTTTTTTTTTCAGCTAACCACGCGCGCTAACCGGTAAATCCCAAAAAATAACGGTTTACGGTGTTTACCTGGGCCGCCATGACTCTCTGCCTCTCTGCTATCAGTTTACATTTGGGACACTGACAGTCCCTCCAGTTGCAGAAGCGCTTGTGGCCCTTGAGAGGAGACACGTATCCATGGTTCCTGCAGCGGGAGCACTTGGGCATCCTGGGGAGCTTGGCGTGGCCTTTGGACGGGGACAGGGCACCGTTGGACTCCGGCACCTGCTTGCTCTGCTTGTCCTGTTTGCTCATCGTTACTGGAAATCAAAACAACTAAATAAGAATAATAACAATCTTCTAGAGCTACTAAGTGACAAAAATTAAGAGGTTGCCAACTATCTAGTCCCAGTAGGATGGATAGGCTGGTTTAAACCCTTTAGGCAACTGTAGGCTTCTGGTGCCAGTCTGCCAGTGTATAATGTCACCGTCCCTCCCTCCCCGCCCCAATGCTGCTGCTGTGACTAGTGGGAGGAAACGAGCTGGAAGCGGGGGAGAGTTGCCACTGGCAGCATGCCACTCTCATTCACACCTACTGTACATTTGTTATCAAATAAACTTCCTTAAAAGCTCTTTATGAAGCCCAACCACAATTTGTATATCTCAACCACAAAGGTGGATAGCCTTTTCAAGTAGCCTATAGAACACCAAAGTAGCGTACCACTTACCCGGCCTATAGCCTACCATATCTGACTGTTGTAGTAGTAGGCTAGCTTATACATTGACCTCAATGAGAAGAGATGTCCTTATAGCCCTCCAGCTGTCATTAATATCATGTTAACTAGGCTACTTTTGTGTTCTCTGTAAAAAAAAAATATAATAATAATAAAAATACATAGGCTAGCTAGGCTAAGGCTAGACTATTATTACCTAGGCCTATTGTGTTAACCAACCTCAATTATTGTGGTCTGAAGTGTTTAACTTCTGTTTGCATCTGTAGGCCTCATTGACCTTAGCTCCTACAACTCCTTTTTGAGTCAGCCTAAAAACAAAAGCATAATGTTTGGATTAGTATTTGGAATAGGCCTTTAACAAATAGGCCTACTCAGAATAAACATATTGTGCTATAAGCCATTGTGTCAAAGTTTAACAAGGAGATACAGTAGATGGAAGGATAATAGAGATTGATTGATTCATGCAGTACATACTACATACAAATATATTTTATTTATAATGTATAATTGTAATGTATTCCACATAATGGATTTTGAGCAAGGCCTCAAGAAGCTCTGTGCTGGAAAAAATTTGATATTGAAACTATGTTGCAATTGTTTGTGAGAACTGCCACCAGGTGTGGTTCCCATTGGGGTTGCCAGGTGTGAGTGAGTGAGTGACTGAGTGACTGAGTGAGTGAGTGGCTATAGTGTTTTTTGAAATGTGTGATGAATGGGCAAGTACCTCAACACTTACACATATAGTCACACCAATTAATTTATATTGGGTAGCCTATACACATAAACACCCAAAGATTAATTAAAATTATGTTTGTGTGTTCTCAACACGGTCATAGAGACTTATAACATCAAACTACATGTTTCCGAGAGAAAACTTTTAAATCAGTCAAATTTTACCAGAACACAACAGAAAGGCTAGGGCAGTTGAACAGAAACAATAAAATACAGAGCAATCACTAGCTACACAATGGCCTAACAGCCTATTGACGCCCAAGAGGGTATACACATACAATTACAGATCTTATGCAGGAAGGCCCTTTTCAGAAAAATGTACAGTGGGGTACAAAATACTTGAATATTCCCACCACCATCCTTCACTGTGGGTTTGATCCACTGTGGTGTTATTATTTTTCTCTTGTTTCTCTCCATTAATGTCTCTATTATTGCCATAGATATCTAACATTAATTTAGGCCTATCAGTAAATAGGACTTTCTTCCAATCATCAATTTAGAAATTCTGCTGTAAGTCTGTCAATACCCAGACTTTAAGGACGGTTACTTGTAGTGGAGTGGATTATATGTATGAGAGTTAAAATGGCAAAAAGCAACTTTCACCAAAAACAAAGATTTTTGCAGATTTTAGAAGACGATTATAATATTCTAAGTGGATGCATCTGAGTTGATGTTGTCCTTTGGGTATTTGGGGATTGACGGGATCCAAACAAGGTTTGATAGAAAGAGTTTTCCCATGAGAGTTTATACGCCTTAATAAAATTCCAGCTAACAAAGTCAAATTTAACTGTATCTCTTTACCTCAAAGGAAACTCTTAATGCAGATTAGTCCCCCCAATTAAATGTCAATTTAACTCCCTTCAGCAGCTCATATGTGTCTATAATAGCCAGTGTGTGTGTGTGTGTGTGTGTGACTGTGTGTGCACGTGCCTGCGTGTTTATACAGGGCTATTACTGTAATTATGCTTTAATATTATCATCCAAATCCAATAGCATCCTACTAAATATATTAACTGTATCTTTTTATCATGACGGCTATGTGATATGCTATGTGGTGAATTAATACAATCTTGTTAATTTACTGGGCTCGACTGAGCTGAAACTGAATTAACCTCCAGTCAGTCAGCCGAGTGGATTTATAGGCAGGGAGGGAAGTGAGGTGAGACACACACAGGCACCCAATTAAAATCCCACTGGAGGAGAGTGGGGGTGAAAAGTTACCAATTAAAAAGCAGACATTTACACAGCTCCGAATCACCCACTCTACATAAATAACCGCTACACTTCACTGGCCTAGGTCCTGCTGCTGTATGGGTAAAGCAGGGTAACAACACTGGGTTTAATCACCTCTACAGCATATGCTTATAGTAATGGATTATAATGCAGTAATGAAGTCTGTGATTTAACACAGTTAACCTTTCTGTTGGTGTGAGTGCTCTCTGAGCCGTCCAGTTACAGGCCGAGATGAGGTAGTTGAAAAATATGGAAACAGAAATTATAGCATTTTATTTGCCCCCTGCTGAAGTTTACTGTATCATTCAACCAGGGAATTACATTCATGCAATACTGGCTCACACCACCCAGGGATGCCACTGAGCTGGAAATCAGAGTGGGGACAGAGGTCAAGGCCACTTGGTGTGTGGTGGATCTATTTCCTCCCTAATAGGAGATAAACGGTGTCTTCTAATGAAGACATATCTTAATGGTGATAAAGTGACTTTATTGTGTAGTAGGCCAACCTGTGAATATGTTTGGCTTGATGAGATAGCTGTAGGCCTATTGCCTATTATGAGTACTGTAGCCTAAGGAATAAGCAGAGATTCAAATATTTCAATTATGTTGGATACTTTAATAGGCTACAATCAACTAAGAAATAGGGTATAAGACTTTAACTGTAGCCTATGACTGCCAAGAATATGCGTGTGTGTGTGTTTTTTTTATTTTATTTTTATTTAGTAGGCTATATTTTTTAATAAATAAGCCTACACTTTTCAATCTGTTCTGGCCAAATTTGGTGATGCCTTTATATCTGCCAGATTTAGCAAAATTATATCAAACAGAGCAGATTAATCAATTTGAAATGATTGTTAAAAACGCATATCATAGCAAATGAATAACGGTACTAAGTATGCGTTAGTAGTACTATGGGTAATAATAGTCACTCACGCAAGCTTATATTTGTTAAAAGACCAAGATGAATTCCTCAATGCCCGAATCGTAATAGCCTAAACGCAAGAAGAAGCACATTTCTCGAAGTGTCCCTGAAGGCAGCATTGCCTAGCAACGCTGAGGTTTGGTTTCCTCGTGGCCTCCCAGCGCTGGAACTTTTATCAAACTTTCTCCGACAAAATGCCCAAAAAGAAAGATAAGAAAAGCCTCGACAAACAAGAGGAAGACAGGAAAACAGCGAAAAAGGAGATCATTGTAGATAAACCGCCTTCTGACGACAAAGAGAAAGATTTATACTTGATTCAAATACGATATTTGAACGAGCAGCTGGAGAGGTGAGACTGTTTCTAGCACGACAATACTGTAAAAGCTTCCCTGTTTTAAATAAATCCGTTTAAACTAGGCCTACTTTAGTGTGCAAAATGTGAAATTACGTTTCGTGTAAATGCTTTATAGGTTGTTAATCTTGTTTTTCAAACTTTTTTTTTCATTTGCACTGTAGGCCTATTTGATGTGGTGTGCTTTGTTAAATTCTCATTTGTTTGATAGGCTTAATTATGTCAATAGAGGTAGGCTAATTTAGCAAAATTCCTAACCAGTGCTGGAAAGTAGGCCTACACATAGGCTAATGCTCAATGTGCATTACATAATGAAGTAGGCCTACTTCGGCTACTTTACTCGAGTAGGCTATTGGGCTATTGGGATTACTTTTTACCAATCTTTATCCCATTTTTTAAAAATAATAATTGCTGCAATGAGAAATGTTACATTTAGTTTTATCACCAAAAGAAAGTTCGTTTACTTCCTTTTCTTGAGCCAAACCAAAAAAAGTTTGTTTTTTTTTTTTGGTTTGTTCACTTTTATATTGCCCCTTTTGAAGTGAACCAGCAATACGAGCAAAACCACACGTGATCTGAAGTCATTCATTCATTGGACAGACATTCTGGGGTGGAGAGAAGCAGGAAGAACGAAGTAAAAACTGCGAAATATATCATTGATATAATATGGGGTTCAAAATAATAAAAAGGCCTACATCTAGCCTATAAATAAAGAAGACACACATCAAATTATTATTGTTTCATATGGTTATAATATGTAGCCCCATGTCAATGCCACGTTATGTGGCTTCTAGCCTACGATGTGAAACATCATTTTTACTGTATTTTTGCTGCTGGACGCGCGGCTCGCGTGAAGAATAGGCTCAAACTGAAACACAGCTGATTTAGCTGTGTATCAGCTGGGTGTCAGTTCGGCGCAGTTCAGCACCAAACTGACACGGGGATAGTATTGACGAAGAACAATAAAAACACACACTTCATGCAAAGCGCAGCGTGAACCTGTTGGCACTGTAGGCTACGGGAGACGCTCCTCTCCATCTGATCGCTGATCCGCACGCGTCATTATCAAATGTAATATTTTCGCTCGGGGCTCCCGGTCAAACCACAACTAATCTTCCTAACAATGGCGACAACAACACTTTCCCATAATGTGAAGCTGATGGCGATTTATTAAAAAAGAAAAGAAAGAAAAGGCGCAGTGCTTCCTGCAATTGGGTCGGATCGAGTCCGGCCAAATTCACACCACAAACGAACTGCGCAGAGTGCGTTTCGAAGCGCATCGAGACCACCTCTTCAGCTGGGTCTCGGAGCGTTTGTTTGGTCCGCCCCCGGGTGCGATTGCAGTATTCACACCTGTCTGAAAGATGCGCACCGAAGGTGGAAGTGCACCTGAGTTCGTTTCAACCGAACTAAACACAGCATGTGTGAATACACCCTTAATATCATAAGTAGGCTATATTTAGCTGGAAATAGTTATGTAGGCTACTTTTACTTGTAAGTTTTTGAATGCAGGACTTTAACAGGTATTTCTCCATTGTGAGATTTCTTTGAATGTGAAGATTTATTCCCCTGCGTAACAGACCTAAACTGAAGTCAAAATATTGCAGCTCTGTTCAGGATTTTTCTCATTTGCTCTTAACCTGCCTGACCCTCTCCCCTCCCTCCTCCAGATATCAGCTGAAATGTGACCAGCTGGAGCGGCAGAATCTTGACGTTACCATTCGCTGCAGTTCACTGGAGAAGGAGAAGAGAGACGTGGTTGAGTATCTCAAGCGTTCTCTGCTGCAGAGGGAGGAGGAGCTGGATGAGCTGACGGAGCGGATGGAGGGACAGAGGCAGGCTGCCGATAGGGACAGAGAGGCAGGGAAGCTACAACACAGTCAGCTGAGGCAAGAGCTCCAGGACAGGATCAAAGGGCTAACCGCAGAAAACAGAACGCTAGGTGAGACTAACCCTGCGTTCCAATCCCCATACTTCCCTACTATTTAGTATGCCAGAAAAATATTTAGGATGTCCCAATACATGCACACCAATTGTAGTGTGCTGAAAATACCTAGATGCCCCACTAACTCCAATAGCATTTTGCAGTATTCATCTATTCTTGAAATTTTTTCGACACAAAAAATCTTCCTTATCTGATTTTTTTTCTCTCTCCTGTGGCCCTAAACTCTTCTGTACTTTAGTATGTAGTGTAGTAAAAATAAAAAGTATGTGATTTGGAACACAGGGCACAAAATTATTTGGGTGGAGTGCAGCTCTTATGAGGGCCCCATGAGTACAAATAGTTCTGTAGGTCTTACTGTAGCAGCTCCATAAGGCTTTTTAAGATAGAAAAATAATCAGTTTTATCAGATTATTTTTTTTACACAGCATGATACGGTCATATCTTCAACACAATGCTAGCTGAGACTGAATCATTATTTGGGTCAGAGAGTTCAGGTTTTATTGCAAGATGAGTGGCCCCGTGAAATATTTAAGTGCTATGCAGTGTAAACAAAGAGGAGGCCACCTGTAGCTAGCAGCCTAGCAACATACCAGTTTACAGAGACTCTACTGTGTATTAACAGTTGATTTAATTTTAGTGCACATACAGTACAGACCAGTGGATCATAGGGCACACAATAATAATAATAATACTTGATAAGATTTATATTTTTGTAGACACTCAAAAACACACATATTTGAAGAGAAAACAAACTTATTGGTTCCACTCACTGACATTGAACTCTGATCACCTCCCAGCGTCGAGGCTGGACAGTCTGGCAGAGTTTCAGAAGCAGAAGCAGCAGCTGACGTCCACCATGGAGTCTCTGGAGAAACATCTGGTGGACCAGACGGACCAACACAGAGTCGCTGTTCACAACCTGGAGATGAAAGCTCTGATGGAGAACAAGAGGTTAGGATGAGTCCTGACTTACTCACTGCATTACACCTGCATTTATAGCCTTCGAGTAAAGCCTATCCTAAAACGTTGAAAAATGACCAATATGGTAAAAATGTGTGGTAAGATATTAGGTCTAATGCACTACATTATTCAATTGTACAGTTACAAGCTGTTATCTACTGTATGTTTCCAAGTCAAAAATATGAAAAATGCTTTTTTGTAATGTTTTTTTTAAGAAGAAAACGGTTCATAAATCAGACAATTGACAACATGTGAACAAATCCTTCCATTATCAGGTTCAGAATAGTTCTAAGAATGATTATGGAAAGGTGGAATGGTTTGGTTGATGTACCGTAAGTGCTTGAGAAGATGAGACTTTTGGTTCATATTTTTGGAGTATTAAAAAGAAAATGTTGGGATAATGTCAAAAGGTTGGAGCAGGAGATGGAGAGCCACGTGGCGGCCATGTCTGCGGAGGTTGAGTCCCTTGTGGAGCAGAGGGTCCCAGAGGTGACCCGCTGTGCCCTGCAGGAGAACACTGAGGTGAAGGCTCTGTGTGATAGGCTGACGGAGCAGACAGAGAGCCTGATGCAGGAGAACACTGCTCTACGGGACAGCAAGGGTCGGCTCACTGTGGACAGAGACAACCTGGAGGCAATGCTTAAAGAGACAGCGCGCCAGAGCTGCATACGCAAGAAGGTCAGAGAAAATGGCTGTGTCTTTGCATTTCTATGTTTTTCCTGTTTTTCTTTTCTTTATGTATATTCTATGTGATGTAAAGCATCTTTGAGTGACCTCCAAAAAAGCGCCATATAAAAACCTATCAATTATTATTAATAATTGTTTAGGTGTCAGGTTGCACTCTTCACTTATGTGTTTCTCTTATATACTTTTTCTTCTTTTATATTGCATTGTTAAAGGGATTTCATTGTCAACGACTGCTGTTGTGATTGTTGTGCGTATGACAAATAAACCATCTTGAATCTTGAATAAGTTCCTACATCTACCCGTTCATGGCCCAATGTATCTGATCAAGATGATATTTCAGGTTTAGAATAGGTAACTTCATGATGTTGGTTAACTTAACTGTAAATTATCAGGTGGTGGAACAGCTTACAGTAAAGTGTGAGCGTCTGCAGGCGGAGCTGAAAGACAGTAAGGAGGAACTGGAGAAGTGTCTGACCGAACACAAAGGAACAATGGATGAGAGGGACACACTCAGGTCAAAGCTCACTCTGTCTCTAAATATACACATTAATCTACATCTACACATGCTACAGTTACACACTGACATCATATGAATAAACTGAAAATGAGTTCACCTGTACACTTTACCTGACATCAGCTGAATACTGAGGGACAACATACAAAGATAAAATTATAAAATACGGGAAAATATATCACAGACATTGCAAATATCACCTATAAAATATAATATGCAATACTGTATATGCCCTGTATAAGCAAATATAAGTGACATTTTGTGGAAATTCCTTTTCTTGAATTATTTGAATTTGAAGACCAAGTTACAATCTGTAAAACAAATCTGACTGTCAAATCAGCATTATTGTTGTGTTGTGTTTTGCAGACAGGAGCGGGCCTCTCTGTCTGATCAGAGCGATAGAAACAGATCAGAGCTGAGTGGACTGGAGACAGAGCTGCAGGAGGAGAGGAAGAGGAGGAGCAGGATGAAGAGCATCATGCAGGAAGCAGCCATCGCCCTCAGACAAGCTCTCAGGGTAAAACAAATCTCATACTCTTTTTTTCTATTCTATGTTCTACATCTGATCATAAAAACAATCTTGTTAGGATGCAGTAGGCATACACTTGGGACATACTTTTACTCATTTATTTCATCATAACATTGCACCGTGATCTTGCCTCTATATCCCTTGCATCCCCATTTGTTTTCATATGGAGGCTCTGTCGATAGGATGCAGTTTTCAACACTAAAAATCTCGATCGGATGTAGTAGACATCTGGGTATTTCTAACCATACTTTATCTGGCCACAAGAATCGGGACATCCTAAATCTTTCTTCTACCATACTAAATAGTAGATAGTATGGGTATTGGAACACAGCCCTGGACACACAAACATGTTTTAGTATCTAATTTCAGGAAAAGAGAAAAAATCAGTCTGAAAAGATACATGTCTTTGGGCCCGTTTCACAGACATGGATTAAGCCTAGTCCTCGACTAAATGGTACTTTCAATGGACAATCTCCATTCAAAATTCTACTGCTTGTAAATTACAAGTGAGTTTACACCACAGTAAATTAAGTAGTAAATAACAATATATTAGCTTGAAAACCGATGTACTTTCCTGCCCACACAGGAGGCACCTACCGAGCCTGACTGTGACCCGGACTGTGTGGTCCAGTGGAAGCAGCTGATGCAGAAGCTGCTGCTGGTGTTGGACAGACACACACCCACCAAGTCCTCCACCGAGAGAGACCAGCTAACCAACAACCCTGCTGCAGTCACGTAATACAATCACTCTCACCGGATATATTTTAAACTCATTAATCTGCATCATGTACCACATTGTGAGACAAGAGACCACTCCAAATGTTCAGTGTCTCTTGGTTTACTCTTTAGAGGCATATGTTTGAGTAAAATTAACATTTTTAATTGTATAATATAAACTACTGACAACATTTCTACCAAATTCACAATAAAAAAAAATGTCATTTAGAGCATTTTCAATAAGTAATGTAGAGATGAAGTTTTAAGAAAAATCCAGACTGGCACCATCATTCTGTTTCTTGTGCTTCTATAGAGCAGAGAGCCTGAACCCGGCTCTGAGTTTCCAGTTTGAGTTGGCCCGCTACAGGCCGGGGGATCTGGGCCTCGTTCCCCGTCCCAACCCCAAACACATCATCTCCGGGACACGGCCAGGGGCCAGCAGCACTAATCCGCCTCTGTACAGGTTAGTATGGACCTCCAAGTTCACCTGCTTAAGTCTGTAGGGGACAGACGGACATATCTAAAACACAGAAGTATCTTGTAGAGACAGAAACGCATAGCTCAGAAATATTATGAAACATTACCTCAAACTCATCATTTACCTTATTTTAAATGAACATGATCATTTCAATAAAAGGACTTTTCATTCACATTTTAGGATTTGTAGGAATATGTCACCGTTTGTTTGAGAAAAAAAAACTTTTCTCACTCGTTTTTCTTCTGTTCTCTCCATCCGTCTAGGAAGCCGACCAGTCAGAAAGCAGCCCGTTCGATCAACCCGACTAATTCAGTTGTGAGATTTCTGAGCTCCAGAAAGACGTTCACTAAAACCAAATAACAGAAACTACACTCCTTACCTGCTCATGTTGGAGAAGACCCTCCATGGCTGAATCCAAATGTCCAATGGTTAAAGTCATAAGATTTCAACAACCTAGTTGTTCAAATAGCAAAGGTGATTTTGTTCTTCATGACTTCATTACAAATACATTTTACCATTAAGTTTCATGGAAAGTTGTAAAAAAAAAAATAAAAAAAAATAACCAGACTTTTTTAATTAAATCTTTTTGTCATAATTGCTGGTACTAAAGTGTTTAATGTTGATTGTTTATCATGGATGCCAGAATCAATCAATTTGGTCTTAATGAGAAAAATGTAGAGATCTTGTTCTCATCGTTTGTTTGTTTTTTTGCATTCAGCACCTTTCCGTTTTGTACATCTTAAAACACTTTTTTTTTTTTAAGATATTTTTTTGGCATTTTTATGCTTTATTGACAGTGCAGAGAGACAGGTGAAATGGGGCAGAGAGATGCAGAGAACGACCGCGGGTGGGAATCGAACTCGGGTCTGCTGCTGGGCCCGGCCCGGGAGGGGGACGCCTTACCAACTGAGCTAAAGGCGCCGCCTAGAACACTTTGTTTGAATAAAAATAAAAAATGTAATCCACAAATACATATGTATCTTTTTTCTACCACTTAACAGGAAACTCAACAGTGGTAAAAGAAACACCATCCTGCTTCTACACAAATGGAAAAGTTTAAATTCCCTTTGTGTTTACTTACCTACCTGGTTCATCATCAATGAAGACAAGACACTGATCTATATGCTTTAATCGTTGTTTATTGTTATATGGCAAAGTGTCGGGCACTTCAATTCTCATTTGAGGATGAAAGTCAGTACCGTGACAAACGCTAGAGGAGACAGACAGTTTATATTACACATGAGACGGAGAGAAAGAAACCGGACACAAAGACAAAAAACTAAACTAATGACCACCGTATGTACAATGAAATACATATATCTGCATTAAAAACTATACTTTGATAAATATATAACTTCATGGGTCGTTGAGTAGTAATAGGAAATATTCAAAATACTGTGATTCTTCTTTTTAAATAGATACAAAGGATTTGTATAAAAGTACAATTTTTCTCCAGTCTAGGTCACGTCTGGTCATCGATGCACGAGTTGTAGAGCTGGGCACACGCGTGTGTGAGAGCGGGATGTTTCGAGGTGAGCAATATATACAGGAAAATAATATATCCTCTAACATGTGGGTGGATTACTCTACATCAGCCTACTCTGATGTGCTCAAAAACAACAACACAAATAATAAAAAATGTAATCACTTACGACGATGTGTTGGTGCTCTTGAATGATCAACATTGAGCTTTGGAAATAAAATAAAAAGTCAAATTGCGACAATTGAAACTAAATTACAGAAAAGGAGGGGGAAAAAAATGGCATTTAGTCGTTGGATTTGTGTCCATGTTGGTTCAAATCTGATTGGACTTGAGGCACCAGCTGGTTACATTCATATTCAAAGGACACTTTGGGCTCATCACAGAAGAAGAAAAGTGTGCACATAAATAAAAACATTTCCAGAAATCTCAATGGTTGGTTGGTGCTTGGGGGGGTAAGGCATCGTTCAGCGTGAACCAATAGCAGCGCAGGGTTTGTGGGGAGAGGCAGGGAATTTTAATCAAACATGCCCTTCCGTGTGGGACTTGGTGACATCTTTCTGCCAAGTCGAGGGGTCCCCTGGAATACAGACGTACACAGAGAAAAGGTTAATTTTAAGTTAGGCAAGATAAGGTAATAACACTTAATTGTACTTTGGCATGGAAAGTTGTGTTGCATCGCAAGCTCCGACAATTAAATACGACAGCAACATGACATCAATATACAAGTTAAAAACAAGTCAGTCAATTGTACACAAGGCACTTTGAAATTTGTCCTTTCGCATATCCCCTCTCAAGTGTGTTACAGTCAATGTGTAAATATACTTGGAAATTTAAGAACAGGGAGGTTAAAGATGGCGGGAGAGGTGAGGACGTACCGGTGACTGGGCTTTGGAGAAGTTGACGTGAGCATAGAGCAACACGGCGATGTCTTTGTGTCCGGCTTCCAGAGCGATGGACAGAGCGTTACTCTCATCCTGAGGGACGACAAGGAGGATGACAAGAGACACAAGGGAGACAGAGAAACAAACTATTATTATTAGACCCGTCTTTCTTAAAATCTTAATTTCGTACATCCTTGATTAAACCACAAACAACTAAAAATAAAGGGGGGTTAAGAAACTTAAGATATGAAATAACTGTGGTTAAGTATGAAGTAGAATATTTTCCCCTGAAATGTAATACAAGTGTTAAGTTACTCACGCTGTCGCTGAGTGTGGCGTCACAGCCCGGTTGCCCCAGCAGCAGTTTAACGATCTCTACGTGTCCGTGTTCGCTGGCACACATCAGAGCAGTGGAACCTTCATCATCCTGGACGTTTACATCCGCTCCATGGGACAGAAGAGCCCGAACCATGTCCATACGACCATGACTGACAGCCAGCATCAGCCCCGTCTGACCAGCCTGGAACAACATTAGGACTGGGGTTAAGATTGGATGTTGACATTCAAATAATCAATGCAAACAATTATCATCAAAAAACGTTTCAAAAATCAACCTCTCTATTTGAGCCTCTCGACAAATACTTCACACACACAATTGACTGCAGAATCCCGCAATATCTTTAAAAATCACTTGTTATAGTTGGGCATTTCTTTCCAAAATTGTTTTTGTATGATTTGAAGTGCCTAACTCTATACCTGATGTGTTTTAATCCTAGTTCAACCAAAGTTATTACTTGGCTAAAATGTTTCTTTTTTTACACTACTTTCGCCCACTGCAATGATCCAAAAATGAGAGTCAAATTAAGTAGTTTTTTTTTTTTTTTTTAATTCAAAATAATGATACAAAAAGTTAACATAAAATTGAAAAAGGATGTCAGGCACAGCTTAAGTTCTGATCCTAAAAATCACCCTTGGGATTCTGATATTAACTCTATGATATACAAAACACAAATAGTTTCTATCCTTCACCACTTGGTGTCACTATAGTACAACTTTCCACAGAAACCTGACCCGTGTGTGTGTGTTGCCCTGCCGCTGCCCCCTGCCCTCTAACCTCCCCTCACTGACCTGACTGGCTCGAGCGTTGACGTCGCCCTTCCCAAAGAGCTCCTCCACGATACGCATGTCCCTAGGCGTCTCCACGGCAGCCAGCGCAGCCAACATGATGGGTGTGTAGCCCGCCTTGTTCTGCTGGTTCACGTTACACACATCTGAAATATACACACACACACACGCACACACACAATGGAATGTTTAAAGCTCTCTGCTGTATCCCGAAGGTAACACTTTTTCAGTGTGTGTGTGTGTGTGGTCTTGCTGGAAATGAAACCCTTTTGCGTGCGATTGACTTGTAAACTGTCACTGCTCGTCAGTCAACAACACAGTAATGTATGAGGAACTTGTGTCAAGCTTGGGTCAATCATTTCAGTCCCGGGACCGCCACGCATTGTCTGAATTAATTTCTTTTACACTTTCTGTGAGCGGGCTTTTCAGAAACTGAAGCCCTTTCAAAAGACACACACACACACACACACACACACACACACATCAGAGGGTGTGTGGGTGGAGAGGTGTAAGGGTTATGGGGCGGTGTGTGTGTGGACAAAGGGTCCCAATGGGACAGGGGGGTTGGATGTGCTGTCACAGGGAACAAGGACACAAAAGGCCGACGGGACAAAAGGCTTTTAGAGCAGCGAGCGATCCGGACCTCATCACACTCTATTGATCCTTCAGGGAGATCGCGGCACAGGAGGCAGAGGTGGAGGAAGTATCCAGGTCCTAGTAGGAACAGTGCTAATATCACACTGTGGAAATACTCAGGTTATAAGTAAAAGTCCTGCGTTGTAGCTTTAAAAGGTGGAGTTAGCCATTCTTGAGAACCCCTGCTGTCAAAAATCACTTTTTTTCCCAAAATCAGTGAATATCTCCTCGCGATCCATCTATCCTGCGTGTGCGCTGAAAAATGAATTCCAAGTTAATATACAGCCTTGGCTCTGTAAACGGGTAGGTAAATAAAATGGTTTGGAAACAAAGGGAGCTCACTCGTAGCTACCAAAAGGACCGTTCACAGAGCCTAGGCTGTGTATTGAAATCAGCGCAAACACAGTACTGCAGGTAGTAGATTGGGAGGAGATGCTCACCGATTTTGAAAAAGGTGATTTTGACAACAAGCATTCTCAAGAATTCCTGACTCCACCTTTAAGTTAAAGTATTTCATACAGGCAAATGTGCTGCGTCTGTTCGACTATTCTATATTGTTCTTACATTGGTACAGTTTACTGCTTTAAAGAGCAAGTCACACAGATTGTGGCAGTATGACTTTTGAGTCAGGTCAACAATGTGCAGTGGATTGCTCCAAATCAGTGACAAAGACTGACTGTCTTTGAGGAGGAAGAAGAAGCAGAGAGGAAATCAGTGTTAGTGACATGGCTTTAAGTGTGTGAGATACTGCTGTCTTCCTGCAGTAACCTGATCCCTTAGGAGGGAGATAAGGGTTAATGGAGCCAACAGGAGAGGAGGTTAGTGCTTAGTATTGTGGATACTTCAGGGGCAAAATGCATCTGGAGGTTTGGACTCTGGCTGCATTTGAAAGAAAACAAGGATAAGCTCAAGGTTTCAATGGATTAGGAAGGTTGAGACATTTTAGATCCACTGGAAAACAAGATTCCTTTCAAACGATAAGTCACATGTAACATGAATAGGAAACATTAACAAGATATTATGCTCCAAACTCAGAACAGGATATCTGTAGAAAGCTAGGGTACAATTCAAGTATTTAGATGTATTCGTATTAGACAGGTTTTTTTAATAAATGGCTTATGTTTGCAATATTTGTGGTGTGTAATGTTTGTTTGTCTGTCTGTATATTTTAAGTTTGTAAAATTAATAGTGGTTTATGGCTGTATGTTTCTGAATGTTTAATTGACTTTTTTTTTTATCTGGACCCCAGGAATACTAGTTTACTAGCTTTGAATTTCTACACTAACTTTTGATAAACATTTTACTTATATTACATACAGCTCTGGAAAGAATTAAGAGACCACTCCAAATGTCCAGTGTCTCTCATTTTACTCTTTATAGGCATATGTTTGAGTAGAATGAAAATGTTGGTTTTAGAATATTAACTACTGACAACATTTCTACCAAATTCCAATACATTTTTTTTGTCATTAAGAGCATTTCCATTAAGTTATGTAGAGATGAAGATTTGAGAAAAATCCAGAACAGTCTCTTAATTTTTTTCTGGAGCTGTATATCCAGAGTCATTCTCGCTGCTCTCACCTGCATCCAGCAGCTTCTGCACCACCTGGAAGTTGGAGTGAGAGACGCTGTAGTGCAGCGCCGTGTTGCCGTTGCCGTCGGCCATGTTGACCACATGACGCAGCACGGCCTGGGACACGGAGCTGAAGCCCTGGAGATAGTCCTCCACCATCCCCGCATGGGCCGCCTTCTGACTGGACACACGGAACCACTCGTTCTGCACCGTGTTCAGACAGGCTCTCTGGGGGGGGGGGGGGGGGACAGTCAGTTTAGTTTATTTTATAAAGAGTGATGATAGATAGTATTGAGTAAGTAATATCAATCAATCTTTATTCAAGAGACTCGAGGTCCGTATAAAAGACATGCAACATACACGTTAAAGGAGACAATTATACCAATATACCAGACCAGGATTAGTCAGCAGCCTCATTATAAAGTCAGGAGAATCATTCAGTCGACTGACACATTGTGTTTAAGAATCAGTCATTAAAAAAGGTATAGTCAGCGATTCTGGAGAACGTTTGTTGTCAAAATAATTCCACTACCAGTATGAAAAGGTAGCGTATCGTGAGGAGATATTCACTGTTTTTGATCAAAATGAATTTAACAACAAGCGTTCTCCAGAATCACTGAAGGGAACTTTTAAAATATGCCCACACATGTTGGCGTTCAAAGTTAACTAGATAGCTGATCTTTAAAGCCACTTTGTGTAGAATAACAGACTTGAGTAGTGGTCATAACAGATGTCACATTTAAAAGTTCTTCACATATCGGTATTGTTGGTAATGTTAGTCTAACAATATAATACACTTTATAATAAAATAAGCATAGCAGATGACATTTCAAAGCACAAAGAGTAGAAAGGAAAGCTCCTCACCGAGTCTTTGCTGCTCACAGCCTTGGGGTCGCTGAGGTGAGTCTTTAGAACGTTACATGCAGCCACCATCTTCTCACTCAGCTCATGCCTTTGGAAAGAGACAGACAAAACAAAAAAAAGTTATTATTCAAATTCAAACTCTAGCTGGTCAATGAAGTGTAATCGTGTCTATTGATAGTAGTTGTTATAGTTTCTCTTTCACAAGTTCTCAAAATGAAAATCTGACTAATCAAAAAAAGGACCTTGCGCCTACAAACACATCTATACACTCATGCAGCTTTCTGATCACATGGAGACGCGTATGGTAGTATATGCATCTGTCTTCGTGTGGCATTTGAGCCCATTATTCACACATAATGTAGTGTATGTTAGTTCAAAATATTTAATGGTCTCCTTCTGCAATCCTTTGATGGACAAACACTTCAAATGGACAATCATTGTTGTTAAGATCTGTACTTAAAAGACGATCTAGGGTGGGGTGTGAGGGTATCTCAAGTGTAAGTATTTGAATAATACAGCTATACTATGTCTGGTTCAATGTCTGCTGTAGAAAATGATACATTGTTTATGGAAAATCAATACAAATTGCAATTAACAAAAGAATAGTGTATGGTAGTATTCTTTAACCCACCTCTCCCTCATCTCCTGCTTCTCTGGCCCGTCCTCTCCGTCCTTGCTGTCCCCGTCGCGGGCTCCCTCTTCAGGCTGGATCTCTCCCCTGCTCCCTCCCTCCACGTGCTGGTTCCCCTCCTTTCCTCCATACTCCTTCTCCTCATCCTCCTCCACCTCATCTTCATCCTCGTCCGACCCAGAAGAGCTGCTGTCCTCTGAGCTCGAGTCGTCGCTCGATGTAGTTTCATACCTGCAGACACAAGGGGGCGACAGAGGCGCACAGGAACTTGAAAACTCTGGTGTTCCAATGCCATTATTTCCCTGATACTTACTATAGCAGAAAAAGATTAAGGATGTTCCAATACATGTGGTTAGATTTAGCATGCTTAAAAAATACCCGGAGGCCCTACTGAATCTGGTAGTAACTTTAAGTGTGGAAATCAGCATGTTTTTTTTGGGTGATTGTGACCCACAATCCTTACATCACAAGTTTGAGCCTCCAAGACAAAACAACTAGCCTTGTGACGGATATATAAGAAGCAAGTTCAAGGCATGATGTAATGACGAAATAGTAACCTAAACAAAAAGTAAAAGTTTGTCCCAATTGTAGCATACTGCATGCAAACTTATACTTTTTTTTATGATCAGCTGTACTGAAATGCTCATGTTATATGTTTCAACTGAAATGCTCATGTTATATGTTCCATACGCCCGGTCTGACCTTGGTAAGACTGCTTTTAGCCACAGTGCCCCTGACTCCTGGAACAGCCTACAACATCAAATTAAAATAAATACACTCATAACTGTTAACCAATTTAAAGTTATTATTTTGAATCAGCCCCACTCCACTTGTAACTGTTTTAATTAGGCTATTGTTCTATTTTATTCAATTGATCTGAATGTTTTAATTGTTGTCTCTTTGTAAGCTTGTTGTGTATTCTCATTGTATATTGTGTATCTGTCTCGACGTCATTGTAAAAGAGGGTAACCTCAATTGATCTTTCGAGAATAAATAAAGGAAAATGAAATGAAAATGAAATAGTATGTAGAATAGTGAAAAGAAAGAGTATGAGATTTGGAACACAAGGAGAAGCTGCACAATTCTCCTGAACACCACATGGAAGTTAACAAGCTCAAGTTTAAGAGGGAAGTACTTCCCAAAACAGTAAATGTAAAACAGCAGCACCTTTAACTTTTAACTGTGGGTCCTTTAAACACACCGGGAGAGGCCTGTGAATGTATCTGTCCAGACTGAACTCACCCTCCGTTCACCCCAACAAACTGCAGGTTCTTCTTGGTGCCGTTGGAGTCCTGTCGGCCATCTTTCTTCTTCATGATGGACTTCAGGGTGTTCTGGCTGCACGGCTCACCTGTAAGAGGGGGAATACAGCGAGATCATTTAGACAAGATGATATAGAAATGCCTCCCTCCCGTCTCCCATGTTATTGGTCAGTCTTTTTATGTTTCTTGGACGGAATGTAACTGGTCATGTCATTGCTCTGTACTTGTGACTTGTGCATATCACAAATAAAGTTTGATTTGATTTTCACTGTCATTGAACAAAGAACAATGCAATTAGGTAGCAATCATGCCGAACGACGCAACCATAAATATAAAACTGAAAGAGTTCAATTAACCCATTGATGACTATGGCAATCTAGGATGCATGTCCTTAATGCCTGAGGGTTTTCTGAAAAAATAGTACGAATTCTCAAGTCTACCAAAACCTTAATATCTAAGCCTGTGTAGCACATAGAAACATGAAATAAAATACATTTAAAAGTTAAGGTTCACAGGTTTTATTTAAACATGCTCCCTTAGCGCTTACACACCAAAATTTTTTTCTAAAAATCATCAAAATTAGATGGGGGAGAAAAAAAAGAATAAATAATATAAAATATTTAGTGTGATTTTCGTCAGTAGCCTATTGTGGACCTTGATTCTGCGCACCAAATGCCACTAACTGTTCTGTAATACACTATCGCTGACACAGCCGGCTTATTTTTTTTTATTATTTTGTTTTATTTTTAATTTTTTTGATTGATGTGATTTTTGCCAAACCACACAACTTTTGGGTGGTCACGTGGTCTTAAAAAATCAACAAAACCCACCTCATGTGTATTTGAACCAATGACAGTGCATTCTATGCTGCGCATGCCATGAAAATTAGATAAAGTAACAATGCTGCACGATGCAGCATCAGGCAGGAGAGGCAATGTGGCGTCGCGCAGCAGCCGTCATCAATGGGTTAATAAGGGTCGAAAATAAAGAAGTTATCATCTGTAGCCCAGAAAACCAGAATATTATAACAACAATACAAGAGCAGCTTTCATATTACACATGGTTAAATTGCAGAAGCATTATGTAGCCTACAGGGTAATGCAGTTTGGAAAATGTAGAAACAAGATCATATGTGGTTGATCATTAAAGCAAAACTGACATTTACAAGTTGTATTAATCGTTGCACAGCTTTGGGATAAGCATCTCTGAATGCTGTTCATAATCTTTATACCGTGAACTTCTACACTAGCTCTGTTTCTTGACTTGAGCAATACTTGCTTTCTTTTTCTCATTTGCTCTTATGTCCATTAATATGCACCACAGTATCAAGGCAAATTGGTGATTGGATCTTTATTATAATTCTCCTTATACAATCTCCCTACCGCGACATTATATCATATAGTTAACAGACACAACTTCACTAACAAGCCCTGTTAGTTCATTAGAATCGGCCCGATAACGCCTGAACAATCCACTTTACTTCTCTGACATGATCCAGAGTGTTGGCAGGGAGGAGAAGAGAGTAGCCATTAAGTGTCCGTCTCACATTCATTCCGGAGCTATCTGTCAGAGAGGCTTTTGGGAAGTCGCCCTAAAACCCAGAAGTATCTTGCTCATGTTAAATAAAGGCCTTGGAAACCAAAATACCAAGAGAGCCAGAACCCTCCGAAACATCTGCCAAGACCTGCCTTGACAGAGGGGCCTCCTTTCACTGCTCCGGGGGACAGCTGGGAACAAGTCTGTCTGTCTGTCCCATTATCAACATGTGTGTGTATATACATTGGTGTGTGCATTTTCAGTAGCAACACTCGTTCAGCATGTTTCCAGTGTTTTGACAGGTGGGAGCGTGAGCAGTTCTTTAGGAGGAATGCTTTTTTTTTGGTCTGTTTCTTTTCTAGTTTATATAGAACGTATGTGTGAAAGGACAGGAGCAGTTTTTTTTTTTAGGAGTAATATTTTAAGCCCTTCTAAATATAAATTCCCATGAGAATACACTTTATCAACTGGCTGTTATATTATCACTTCATCACTAAAGAATCAATTCTGTGTTTAGAGAGGCCATTTTTAGCGAGCTAACCGTAACCACATGATCTGGTCATAAATATCACTGCCTATTTTTGAACAAACGTCAGATTTGCAGTGAAAGCCAACATGAGCCTGCAGCTCAGGCACAGTTTCAATTCTTTTTTAAGACTGCATTTAAAATTCAAACAATGGCCAATTTTTGTAAAGTGGTTTCTTATGGTCAAAATGGGACAATGTAAACTCAAGCAGTCATCAGTAGTCAACTGATCCTGATTCAGCTGATCATGTTTCACTTAAAAACAAAAGTTGAGCTGGCTTCACTACAGGCAGAGCAGATACAGAGTGCCATGTGATTGGCAGTGAGACAGAGTCCAATCACTTAAACAGTGGGTGGGATGTAGGCATTTGGGCAGGAATTATGTGGTTTTAATCATTTTAAATCAAGCCAAACGAGATCGTAAGACAAAAAAAAAAAAAAAGTGGTTAAGAAAAACATTATGGGTAAAGGTGCTGTGTTGTTTTAAGGCAGACATAGCCTACCGTGTAACAATGTGGACATCTGCAGGTCCATACGACTCTTCTGCTCCGCTGCACTGATGGGTGAACTGGGTGAGTGGGAGGGTGTACCGGATGGAGGCAGGCCAGATAAAGACTTCTCCACCTGCGACTGCTCTGTCCAAACAGACAGCGACTTGACACAGAGCGGCTGACTGCTCTCTAAACAGGAAGAGACATAGAACACAGTCAGGGTTCAAATTCAAAGTAAGACACAGTTAAAAGGCTACTTCTGAGGAGCTTGACCAAGACCTTAAAAAAAACATATTTCTCACATACATATTTAATACTGTGAGCAATGGAGTCCAACATGCACTGCATTTTCTACCAAAGTTCTAACAGTAGGGGTTATTTTACATGAAAAAGATGACGTCATTTATTTATGTGCATTTATGTGTCAGTTAACCAAGTTTATTTAAATCCTACCTACACATACTGATGCAGCAGATTAGCTGATGTTTTAGTAGATTAGAACTTTGCTTGTTGCTTATATAATCATGAACATAATAAAAAAGCAATTCCTGGTAAATGCAACATAAAAAAAACTAATGTTTAGTTTAATATCTTTGACAAAGCAACAAACTAAGCTAGGCTTTTTAAACATGTTTCGATCCTAAACATGTAAAGCTTAATTAGCCCTTTCCTTCTCACTTCCTAGGATATATCCTGACCAACCTCTGACCAACTCAGCCAATGTGTCTGTAAATGACACTGGCATTTATGTCAACGTGTGGCCATGTTTATAAGACAACGGTGGCTGAGTGAAGACTTTCATGCAGTGACAGTAGGTGGCAGGAATGCACAAAATAAAAAGATGGAAAAACACTTCTGATTTCATAAAAATAACTATAAATGTCAGCTATGTAGATATTTTATTAAGAAACGTGTTAGTAGTTTAGAGAATCTAAATATAGGAAATGCATTTAACAAGTTTGTCAGGCCTTGATGATTCACACGATTCCCGCTTTACAAACCACAGGAGGAATTCCAAACTTTAACAGCACTAAACCACTCTAACCAGATATACTTTTAATGACAGGTTATGATGTGTTATGTTGTGTGCTTAACTCTCAATTAAGCCTACATCTAGTGACAGTAAAATGCAAAAACCATACTTGGAAAGATGCTTAAACTTTTTTGTGATGTACATGCAACATTGTGTACACAGAAATCCAACTTATCTTTTTTTAAATAGTTGGTCCCACTTAATATCACAGCACAACAAACATTAGTTACGTGTTGAGGATTTACATCTGGTTAAGTAATTCTACATTCCTAAAAGGGGGACCATTAACTAGCCAGGAACAAGCTCGCACACAACCCAGACAATCACCCTGCATTCATGTGCCAGCCAGCCGGCAATGAATGCATGTTATGTAACTCAGAAGGAGCCATGAATCAGCATCAGCAGTGAGGTGTTAGGGAAGGCAGGGCAGGCCCGCAAAAAAAACAACAAGGGGCCCAATTGGTGCGACGCTACTGCTCTCCCAAAGAGAAATGAGCTCATTGTTGGTACATGTCCAAAGCCCCTGCTGCATTTTTCAGGGTCAGAGATAACTTTGGCCTGTCCGATCAGATCAGGGTTCTGTTTAGAACCACGACCCCCAGACTAGACCTTCTACACTGCAGACCAAAGTGTGCAGGAATTTAGTACTAATCTAGATCTTACTTTGTCACTACAGATAGTTTATTATGTCATGTACAAGACAAATCCAAATACCCCTTCATCCATAAAAAAAAAAAAAAAAAAAAAATGCATATTTTTTTTTCTATTCACACCCCTCATATTGTAACCTCTATGGAATCCTCAATATATGACCTGTGTGTACCCACAATTAAAAGGTGTTTGTGTGTTATCTTTTTCCATTTTAATTAATTAACTGACTTTATAATCTCTTTTGGCTAAAAAAAAAAAAGTTGTTGGCCACCAGTGGCGCTATAAAGCAGTCTATTCAGCAGGCGTTTGGTTCTGTCATGCACATAGACATGACTGCTAGTTTGTAAACTATGCAGGATTCGAATACTTCCTTGTGTTTGTTTACAAGAAAACCACACAGGACATCTTTAAGTGCTGCTACTCCTAAAACTCAAAGAAGGTACTTATCTCGAGTGGTAAGGGTTATTTGAGGTGTTTTTATTCCGAGTAAGACAGTGTGCCTCCAACCATTTCCAAAACATTTGATTCGAAATCAAATGTCTAAATAATTTGTCCCTCAATCTTTAATCTTCTAAGCTCACTGTGTAGTTTATAATGTGTGGTGTATTAAGAGACAGACAAGTTGGACAAAAAAAAATTATATTTAAATCTCTTGTGCAATAACTGTGAAAGAGAAAAAAAAAAATCAATAAAATCAAACTGCACTCTCTTCAAAGCCCTCTCAAACTCTAAATATATGCCTGCTTGCCAGCTATTTTGCTGAGGCAAGAGCCTTTGTGTTAGTGTGTCTGTGTCTACACATTTTCTGTTATCTGACCTTTAAACTGTGATTTGATTGCCTGACATGACATGTGTTTTGAAGCACGTGGAACCATGAGCATCCTCAGTGGTGGATATGGTGAGCATCTTACCTTTGTTTAACTTTGCGGAGTCGGCCTGCAGCTTGAGGATGTCCTCAGAGCTTCCACATTTCATGACGGTGTTGATGGACGAGAGCGTGCTGACCAGCTGACTGTTGATGGACCCAAACTGGGACTGGGGCTGACCGAAAGCATCTGCCAGCTCGCTGTAGTTCTCCGCTAGCAGCATCTGTTGCTCCTGCAGCAGCTTCTGAACCCTCTCGATGTAGTGGTCCAGTCCTGCGCCGCCCTGGGCCTGAGCTGGCAGCGGTGCGGCCGGAGCTTCAGCCTCAGCCTGAACCTCCACGGGCTGTTTGCTGCTGTCTGTGGCTGATGCAGATGGCTGGGAAGGACCACATGCTATGTTCCTGGTTTTTAAGCCAACCAAGAAGTTCTCATGGATGCTAACCAGTCCCACCCCGAATTCTTTGGTTTTGGTAGAGCTCGAGTTGCCAAGAAGCGACTCTTCATCTGTGGTGGTTCCAACAGCAATGGAGCGTGTCTTTGCTGTTGAGTGAACGTCTTTCACAAGTCCTTCCCCAGCTCCAACCGTCCTCATCTCAGTCACAGCTGTGTTGGTTTGCTTGTCACAAGCAACAAACGCCATATCAGTGAACGAGTCAGTAAGGACGGCTGTTTTTGTGTTGGTGGATTTGCTAACAACATCGATCTCAGTATTGGTCTGCTGAGTTGCTGACTCAGGAACAGCCATGACACCAGAGTCCATATTGATGACAACATCTGTGTCGGTTCCTTGCGACACCAGCGCCTTGATGGGACTAACGATCACATCCACTGAACAATCTCCACAGCCGACCGATCTCGACTCTTTGCTGAGCTCTGTCATGGGTTTGCAGAGAGCCAAGATGTCTACCGACTCCTCTGTATTAATTCCCACCTCACAAACGTCCAGCTCAATGCCTACTTGCTGGTGACATGTCTCCACTTGTCGCCCTACACACTGGTCCGTTACATCCACACGCTCATGCACCACCCAGCGGTCCATAGGGATCTCTGGGCCTGTGGAAACGCTCTGTACACTGGGTTGACAGGACACTCCTACAGTGTGTTGTACAGTTTTAGCTGTTTCAGCTGGGTTGAAATCCAGATCCCCACCCACTCCCTGACTGCGCATCTGGACCTTGGCCTCCACACAGGCGTTGTACATCTCAGGCCTGGCCATTGAACCTTTGTCTGCTTTTTTTTTGTTCGACCCACCGGCTGCCTGGAGTTCCAGTTTAAGCTTTCCCATCTCAATTTGGTGAGTAGATTCTTTCAGCTGCACTTCCAGGCGATATATCTTCTCCTTCAGTGATTCGATCGTCTGCTGCTGGAGCTCAATCTCTTTCTCTGCATCACTGCTCATGCCCAGCATGGCCTCGGTCACACCAACCGCAGCGCTGCGCATCTCCAGCCGCTCCGTCGATACCCCAGCATCACGGTAACAATGTTCATTTGCTAACTTTCTTTGAGAGACAGGAAGGTTGTTCATGTTTTCATCAGTAACTATGCCGATGGACTTTTGGTGGGCCCGGTTTTGAGTGAGTTTATGAGGCTGGATTTCATTATAATTCCCATCCTGAGTCTTCTTCTCCAGAGCTTGGACCTCCGCAGCCAGACACCTGAACTCCTCCAGCCGCTGTGCGTTCTGCTCCTGGAGTTCAGGCTCCAAGATCTGCAGCTCTCTTTCCTTTTGGATGGGGCCCGGGTTCTCCATTTGGTCAGCGCTGCCCACACTGAAGGAACGCTTACGGAAACCCCCGGGAACTGGATTTTTGGACTGAGCAGCCACTTGTCTTTTCTCTTCCTGAAGAACAGCAATCTTAACCTGTAAGATAGGAATGGTTTTCACCTGCTCCTCAAGCTCCTTGAGCCTCTTGAGAGCCACGACCATCTGCTCCCTGATCTGCTGAAGGTGCATCGGGCTGACGTTCGTTACAGGCGTGGTCATACCAGAGCTCAGGGGGCTGTGGCGGATTGAGCTGCCCAGGGATTGGGGGTAGTAGGGGTTATAATCTCCATTGGGGTGGTGACCGTTGATGAAGAGAGGTTGATGGGCGTTGTTGGGTGAGATCTGGCTTGGGGCCATAGAACCAGAGTACGACGACAGTGAGCTGTTGGAGCCCATGCCTCCGAAGCTAGCGAGGCGCCGGCGAGGCATCGGGGGCTCGTTGTGTGGCTGCATGAGCAGACGCTCCTGCTCCAGCCGAAGACGCGTCTCCATGAGGGTCCTCTCCACCTGGGGGTTGTGACGCGGGGCGAATCTGGGGGAAGGAGGCGGCAGCAGCTGTCTCTGCTCCGAGATGCTCAGGTACGATTGCTGCAGGGGGACTTCACTTCTGGGGAGGGTGGGGGTCAGTGGTGCCGAGACCTGGGGCCGGGAGTTGAAGAATACTGGGGACTGTTTGTCGTCGCTGTTGGAGGAGGACAGGGAGTCCGTAGAGGTCCATTCAGCCCGAGTGCTGCCCCCGCCAGTGCTTCCCCGAGGCACCGACAAGGGTTTGGCCACTTTTGGCTTCCTCTGGATACTCAGCTTCTTAATGGTGTTGCCTCTCTCGATGTCGTCGACATACTTGAGGAAGTCCAGGTCTAACTGATAACCGTAGGGAGTTTCAACATAGTAGGGGGCCACGGATTCCTTCTCTTCTCCTGTGCTCGGGCATCTTTGTCCTTTTTCTAAAAAGACAGACCACAAGAACAAAATATTGATTTGTTAGTTTGACTGAAGGCTTTTGTCAATAACGAGGAAATACAAACATGCTACGTTATAATTTTTATTCCCAGCAGGTCTACACATGCAACATACAGGTCAATTGTAAAGAATCACTTGAGTTTACAAAGGACTGATTTGGAGTCAGAAATGATCTCTTCAAGTTTCTGAAACAGCTTGGCTGTCAAGTAAAGGTGTAAAGTATTTCCTTGGCCGCTGACAATCACCATAATTTGACAGCGCAAGTACAAACACGTCTCAAGTTTCTCCCATCTCTGCTGGAAAAGCATGAGTGATAATCATTCTGGCAAAGGGTGGTTTTCAGTCAGCCCAAAACTATGTGGAATCCTACTATTCAAAAACCGTAAAAGTGTCATAGTAAAATTTAAAAATAAAAACATATGTCGGTTTTCCTTGTATGATCTTGTCTGGTGAGGTTTTTGGAAAAGAGAAGGTGCAAAGCTTGTGACAGATAAACGGGCTGCTGTTTGCAAAAGCTTGGATAAGAGACGAGCCAAAGGGTCACCGAGTAAGAAAAACAGACAATGTCAATATTATCTTGTCCTAAAATCCATACGTAATGTCACCATCTGAGCTTTTGCAGACACAAACTAACCATAAACTATCAACCTTTGAGTTTAAAAGACAGATAAAACAATCAAAAAACAACAACCTACACTACATTTCTTCGTAGACTTTGTACAGATCAAAGTCCAAACTGTCACATAGAACCGAGTTTATACATTTTCCAGGCCATTAAGAGTTCCCCACTACAATCACACTGTGTTGGCTAAATGCAGCGTCTTGTTCTTGGTATGCCTGGAACTCTTGCCGACTAAAGCAAACACAGGCTTGAAATAAACAGCCTCACTCTTCCTTTCAAATCCTCACAGCTACGGGCAACTTCTCCCCTTCAATCCTCTCTATTCAGCTAAAATACAAGAGGGAATTTACAAGACTATAGCCTGCTGCTAGAAAACCCTCACCGGCCTGTTGTTCAAGTTTCACTCACCTCAGACCTCTCTCTCTCTCTCTCTCTCTCTCTCTCTCTTTTCTCCTTCTATCCCTTCTCTCTGCAGGACACTGGATTCTGAACTGAGATCAAGTTGTTAGAACCCTTTTCTCCGCACGCTTTCCTCTCTTTCTCAATCTTCTCTCCATAAAGAGAGGGGGGTTGGAGAGGGAGAAAAATGTTCCACTATTGGTGTAAACTAAGCACAGCACTGCTCTGGTGTACTATTGGACAGCTGCCTCCTCCAATCGTGTGTGAGGCTCTGAGCCCAGTGCTTCCCTACCCAAATAAGATTCCGGTTCTCCAAGGGAGGGGAGGTGAACTCATGACAATAACAGCCTGTTGTAAAGACGGATAGCTTAGCTGCTGTACATGTCAAACCTGTACACTCTGGTTTATACTGTAGTCAATTCCAACTTTTGATAGTCTAGCAATAAGTAATTTTTCCACCAAAAATACTAGACATTCTTTGGTTCCAGCTTCTGAAAAGTGATGATTTGTATAATTTCAATTGATTATTTTATTGAGGTGAAAGATCAAGATAAATATTTCTTTACTGCCATTGCATAATTAATACAAATTAAATTCAAAGGCATTGCCTGAAACGTTACTCAAAATATAAGCGTACACTTAACATGTACACAACTAAACATATGCATAGTAAAAAATAAAACTGCATACTTTGTCAACATGTTAAGTTTGTTCTTAAAGAAGGCACTTTATCGTAAACTGTATCTATCGCCAAGGGTACAGTTTAAGACAAAAAACAAGTGTTTTCTCCTACACTGTCCTGGAATAAGCACATCCTGTTTTGTGCGGCCTCACAGAGATTATTTATACCAGGAAGACAGTCAACTTCTTGTGCTGGTTTTGAGAACTATGCCTGGCACAATTATACTGTGTGCTGAGCGGACATGTCACTCACACACACACACACACACACACACACACACACACACACACACACACACACACACACACACACACACACACACACACACACACACACACACACACACACGGGGTAACAAGCCACCCTGTGGTACAGCAGAGACCCTGAACAGCTGAGCGATGACCTCATCAACATGGGACAACCTATGGGGTCACACTTCAGTGACGGGGAGCCAACAGTGACAGTGAGAGCCCAGGAGTCTGCTCCAGTCATCAACAGCTGCTACATTGTCAATTGGACAGGGATTACACAACAGTGAGACAGCCAGCAGAGAGGCAGCTAACTAGGACATTAGTATTTGTTGTATGGGAAAATATTAAATGTGTGTGTCAATATTTGTCTTATATCAACTTTTTGCACGACTATAGACAAATGACGTATTGTTATGCAGATGAAATGATGAAGCCAATTCTCCCAAACTGAGCTCCACCAACATGACCTAGCAATGCTAGTATTTAATGGACCACCACCCACACTAAAGTTCCCTCTGTTATATAACAAGGACGGAAAAGAAAAACAAGTAACTGTTTCTTGAGCTGCAACTTCCCAATTTCCCTCAAATGTTCTCAAGTAAAACTTAAATAGCACTTGTGTATTACAGAGCTTTAACAAAGGGACTTTAAAATGTCATGCATAAATGTCAAAGAGATGACTATGGCAATCTAGGATGCATGTCCTTAATGCCTGAGGGTTTTCTGAAAAAATAGTACAAATTGTCAAGTCTACCAAAACCTTAATATCTAAGCCTGTGTAGCACATAGAAACATGAAATAAAATACATTTAAAAGTTAAGGTTCACAGGTTTTATTTAAACATACTCCCTTAGCGCTTACACACCAACAAATTTTTCTAAAAATCGTCAAAATTAGATGGGGGAGAAAAAAAAGAATAAATAATATAAAATATTTAGTGTGATTTTCGTCAGTAGCCTATAGTGGACCTTGATTCTGCGCACCAAACGCCACTAACTGTTCTGTAATACACTATCGCTGACACAGCCGGCTTATTTTTTTTTATTATTTTGTTTTATTTTTTATTTTTTTGATTGATGTGATTTTTGCCAAACCACACAACTTTTGGGTGATCACGTGGTCTTAAAAAATCAACAAAACCCACCTCATGTGTATTTGAACCAATGACAGTGCATTCTATGCTGCGCATGCCATGAAAATTAGATAAAGTAACAATGCTGCACGATGCAGCATCAGGCAGGAGAGGCAATGTGGCATCGCGCAGCAGCCGTCATCAATGGGTTAAGGTAGAATTAATGTGTCAAGTTAAACTGACACAGTGCATTCAGAGCTCAGTACACAGCACAATGTTCCTGCCTTCTTATCAAACACTCGCTGTAGATTCATTCCAACAACATATTTTTCTGTATAAGCTCCAACGTGCTTGCCAAGGGAAAATGTGCCTGTTAAATCTCCCTCGCATGTTTCCGGGAGCTACTTTCTGTTCATGCGTTTAATGGATGATTTCCAGGCCCAGACCCTCCAACAGTATCCATGTGCTAGTGCTAGGTGAACAGTTGTTCTTTAGATCAAGTCAAACGAGTTGACGTCTGAAAAAGCCAAAAAGTGTAATTATTCACACTTCACTTCACAGCCAAACACACCGATAGGTCGCACGTGTTTTAACCATTTCCTAGTTAAACAGACAAGTGAAATAAGGAGATTTTTCTTTGCTTTTCTGTACATGTTTGCCACTATTATGTAAAATGCTCCACAACCAACTGACTTCTGCCAGTGACTTTGAGCCCATGAACTCCCTTGCCTCATGTTTACTCTTTAAACATTGCGCTAAGGGCCGACTTAGGCCTTGATGTTAATCTGTGAGGGAAAATATACAAGCAGCAGCAGGGTTTGGCTTATTTTTGTTCACTGGCTCTGTAAAAAGTTTAAATTTAGAGCTGACAAAAGCCTTTTAACATCCCACAGACCCCAGCCTCGGAGACGGAATGAAATAGGCTACTGCTACTAAATGTGTCTGCCAGTTGTTTGTCGTCTAACCAGTGCACAAAAGGTCTCTCAGTTTGAAATCACTTTGGTATATTATGTGTCTTTCTATTTAGAAAACAAAACTACTAACTTAATCACAGACAAATTATCAACAGTGAACTCCAGATAGCAAACAAAACTCATCAGTAACTAAGCAACACCATCCATCTATTTTATGGCAGTCACTATTCTGTATAAAAAGGGATATTACATAATCATCAAAGAAGTAAAAATCTCACTACACACCAACAGCAGTAAATAGTCAAAAACTGCGCAACTGAGCAGAGATTACCAACAAATACAATTCTACAATTGCACAAACTAATTCCATATCTGTGCTGGTCTAGTACACATAGCTGCAGGGTGGAATTATACAATACAGTGCTCACACACACTCACTGCATTATAGTGAGTGAGAGCAATGCATGAGGCAAGGGCCTGGGTGGAGAGGACTCAAGTGGTGCGACACACACACACACACACACACACACACACACACACACACACACACACACCCCCGTTGAGCTCTATACTCCTAATTACTCACAAGAAAAGTAGAGCCAACGTTTGATCAACGCCTCCACACCAGGAACAGCATGACACATCCGACTTCTTACAAAATAATAAATCAAATAAAAAAAAAAATAATAATCAGGAAACAAAACAAAAAGTTCATTAAAGCTGCACATTCCTAAACTGAACACAGGCAGTAGAGAGAGAGAGAGACAGACAGACAGACAGAGAGAGAGAGAGAACAGACTGATATATTAGCTTCATGTAGAAAGTCACACGGCTGTGCCAGGCCCAATGCTGCCAAATTCAACAACTTAACTCTGGACATGATGATGCAGACTGGAGGAAATGTTTGGGCTTCCTATGCAAACACTGAGGCAGCCTGAAAAATGCTGCCAGTCTCAAGTCTTTTCTCATAGATGGTCAAGAAAAACGGTCCCAGACGCGGCCAGTGTGAAGAGTGGTACGATTCATTTTAGTTTCTAAAAACTATTATTATGGTAAGATAAACCACACAGAAATAGAATGCGTTATTATCCAGTCGGTTTGCCACAGCATATTTGGTAATTCAATAGGTTTTAAAAGGATGTTTTTGGGTTGTTAAAAAAAAAAAAAAAAAAAAAAAAAAGTAGGGAAAGTGATCTCCAGAGGTTTGTTTATGTTAATATACTAACCACGGCCAGTGTGTCAGGGATAATTAAAAAAAAAAAAAGTACCCCCCCCATAATAAAATGACACAATAGCATCAATTTTACACAATGTTTTTTGTATGGCTTAAACAAAGAGATAGCACGTTAATTAGTAAGCTTTAGAGGTGCGGGTAGGTTGAATTTGTGACCTTAGGAAGGGGACAGGCAAGCCATTTCCAGTCTTTGTGCTATTCTGAGCTAACTGGCCGTTTCACACTAAAATGTCCACACAAAATGCTGGTCTGTTTTTCTTTTTTGTCCTTTTGCATGGTGAACAAAATCTGCCCCCACTGAGAATGATTGGTCATTGGCAACCTGCAGTACAGGCAACACCAGAATCAACATGTTATTCAAAATAATCTGGTTTAAGTTATTCACAAGATGGACTAAAGTGTTCAAATGAAATGTCAAGCAAAACAATGGTGTTGGGACTACTTTGCCTTACTGTATCGCTTGTCTTGCAGCAAGACACACAGATGCATTCATTGTTGATGCAAAAATAAAATAGTGTTCTGGCCAATTGGCTGCAGAAGTCACCTTTCAAATGCCAACAATGGAGGGATTAATACACACAGTCAGATACAGTCACACTTTAACCAACCAGCTCTACATCTATTCACCCGACGACACTGCTCCAGTGAATGAAAACAAACAATTATTCGGTTTAGTTTACAAAGACTGCGTTCAGCCCCTTTGGCACACACTATTATAGACTCACTTCAGTTACAAGAACGAACACACACACACACACACACACACACACACACACACACACACACGGAAAGTGATTGATTGCACACAGTTAGAAAACGGTACCATGGGGTATTTTAAGTGGGGGGCTGGTCTGAAAAAAACCAAAAAACACTTCATTGCTTTTGAATGAGCTACGGGGTTTTCTGTCCACAACAGACTGGTGGCATTCAGGTCGGACCAGAGACATCATGGTCTGACCTCAACCATGACTCAGCCTCTGTTCTGCAGGGATTGTATTCTAGGCATCCAGGACTTTACTTCACTGCATGAGGGAAGCAGGGTTTGGTGCTGTGTTCAAGAAAAACATTTGAGATTTTTTTTTGCCAAACATACAAAGATTGTGAGGGAAATGAGCTAAATAATACTTTATACTACATTGGCCTGATCGTCATGACTCTATACTAAAAGTTAAGAAATAAAGACAATTTTATTTTATTTGAATAATAATAATATGGCATCTGTCCTACGGCAGAATGTTGCAAGTATTGGCTAAATTGTTAACAGCTGAGGATTTGAAATATGTACACAATGATTTGTTGTTTAATGCAGGGAGGCTTTTCCACATCCCACACTTGGCAGTTATTTCCTCCATGACTAAAGGCAACAGTGTGAGCTTGTCTTACGCCTTTAATACACTGGATACTACACTTCCCATAATGCAAGTTGCTCCCATTTCATTAGACTGCATCCTACAGCTTTCTCCACACTTATAGTTTGCGTCCAGACTTTCAAATGAACACTATTCAACGGTCTAAAGCAAGAGCTGCGCTATAACCGTAAAGATATCAGGGTTATTTTCACAGACGTTTACAGCCTCTAAAATAGTATTGAGATGTTATACAGGCCGAGTAGTATGACTCATAAACAGTAAACTAAACTTTGAGTATACTAATTGGCGGCGTGTCCCTTTAAAAATAACTAGATGCAGAATATAATCTTCCAGGTCTTTGCTCAAGATATATACACTCCATCTCACTGACCAGCTACCTTATCACCAACCTAATCATTTAGAATGAATATAACCCATTTTTTAGCTCTGGCTACTTCACAGAACATCCCTACACTAAAAGGTTAAGTTTGGCGGTCTTCTTGAGAATTCCTTTGGTGCAGCAGGTGACCACATTGGCCTGTTAACTGCCAACACTGCACAGAGGCTATTTATGTAGTTTGCAAAAGGGGAGGGGGGGAGGTTAGCAGAGTTAACGTAGCATTCCTCAGCATTTTTCACATTCTGAAAAAATTGACAACAACAAAAAAAAAAAAGTTCAGTTGGGTTGCAGCCTTTGAAGTGAGTCCACACAAGTTTGGTCTTGACAAGATTTACACACTAAAAAAGGTCTGGTATCTCAGAGGACGGGGAGCAAGTGTCCTGAAAGAGTGTGTCCCTGCATGCTGTGCATTCCTGGAGGGATTTGGGAGAAAGAGGCTTCACTCTCTCTCTCTCTCCCCCCGTTAGTCCGGACAGGAATGTGAAGCCGCATGCAGGTGTTTATCAGAGCTACGCCGAAGCTGACAGCATTTATTTCACGCTGAAGCAAAGGGAATCGTGGTGTGGTTGGGGGTGGAGTGTGTGTGTGTGTGTGTGTGTGTGAGTGAGTGAGTGAGTGAGTGAGTGAGTGAGTGAGTGAGTGAGTGAGTGAGTGAGTGAGTGCATGTATGAACGCACATAAAACCTCAGTGTGTTTCAGAGGCAGGAGAGGTGTGTACATAGCTTGACTAAAAAAAAACCTCAACAGTCAGCTAATGTTGACCATTCCTGCATGAATATGTGACGTCCATCAGATTCAAATTCAAAATACTTATTGATCCCAAAGGGGAAATTAATTTCTCTCTAAAGTCTTTCCTCATCCATGGAAACAAAACGATGAGGACATGTGAATAATTTCATGACAACATGTGATTATTTAACAGCAACAGTTCATGTTACGTAAATAGAAGAAAAGTTTCTTCACTGTTTCTATTTTGCAATAAAATTTGAGCAAATTTGCTAAATTGATCAATTTAACTATTTTTTGCACAAATAAATAATAAATAAATAATTTAGGAGAAAACAAGTTAATACGCTGTGGGCGGGTTGCTAAGAAATAGCAAGGTGGATGACAAGGACAAATTTGCTATCTATTGATAAATCGATGTCAAAAAGGTTTATGGCAGAAACAGAATGGTGTTTGCAAGGTGAAAAAACATCAAAAATATAAAACTAAAATTACACATTGGATCAAACTCACAATTAAAAAGTCTGTGGGAATTTGAGACTTACACAAATGCAAAACAGAATTATCTTCACTAGTGGTCCCAGCCTGTTGGACCCCAGCGTATATCTACCATATCACTTACTGTAGCCATAGATAGCCACGTGTTAAAAGACTAATGTCATGCAGGAGCGGACCAGTTGAATATAGATGGTGTAAGCCTGGAACTGGACACCTGAGCTACATTTAGCCTCATTGTATCTTCATCCAGCCAAGTCTATTTCAGCAAACGATGAGCACATATTGTTCATGAGATCATTTGACATGTAGAAATTATTATTAACCAACAGTGCAATGGAAGCAAAATTCTACTTGGTAGAGACAAAATACTGATTTCACAAGAAAGAAAGAAACAGGACATCTTCCAATTCATGCACAATCAAAAAGGTGCACTATGCAACTCGGTGTCAGAGAAGTAAAAACTAATTTTAAATTAATATATATTTTCAATCTCATATCTGAATAAACACTTTCCTCACAGGAACATCGGATCCCTGGAATGTTTTGAGGTTTGAAAGTAACATAAAAAGTTTCTGTTTCACTGTATATAGCAGCAGGGCCCACAGTTTGATTTACAAACATAATCAAGTCTTACGTTTGGCTCTAGGAGCCTTAAAATGAATGTGATTTATGATGATGTAAATATTCAATACAAAGAATTACATGTAGAGTAAATACTGTATGTCTGTAAGCAAACTGTAGCCTCTGCCAATGTAAACAAATTAAACTGCATACTGCACCTTTAAAAGAAAAAGGCAACCTGTCATGATTAAAACAAATATAACAAAAAAGCGTTGGTTACCTGGGCCATTGCCATTCACGTGCATGGTTTGCGCCATGGCTGCTGCAGCTGTGTGTTCTCAGTCCCACAACAAGACCTACTGCGGTCATGCAACTGCCATGCATCAAGTCCAGATTACCATGCAACCTGCAAACTGAGACAAAACAGAGGACACGTTAACTCACACGTATACAGGTGAAATGCAATGGAGTCCACATGCGGACAGGGGGGGGGGGGCTCGGCAAATGCTCTGTGAATATGTCGCTTATTAACATCCCAACATGAAACGCAAATATATATCAACCACCGCAATATAAACAGAAAATGTTTTTACAAATAATCCAGTCAATCAATCCAATCAAAGATTAAAACATGAAATGTCTTTTCTTGGGAGTCAGATTGTTCCTCTGAATGTCGACAGCAGACATATTACATCACGGTAAGGTCACTGGAAGAACAGCAAATTAATATTAAAAGTATAAAAAGAGAAAAAAAGAACTTTGCCAATTCTTTACGAGTTCATTTATTTTATGTTCCACTCCACAAAATGCCTTTTTTAGTGGGCGACTCATGCTTTTTTTTCCCCCACAGGTGTGTATGTGTCTGACATTCATGAACATAGAGGATCCCTGTGTGCACTGGCCCGGTCATCAGCGTCAATGGAAACATTATGAGCAGGGACAAAAGAGCTATTCTTTATGGACTAAAAAAAAAAATTAAAAAAGTAGCCAAAAGTGGCCTTCACGGGCCACAGAGAGGCCTGCTTTGTTTGGGAGCATCTGGAGGAGTGAAGATGCAGACAGGGTTGAATCAACCCTCCACTCTTAATATACTCTCTATGACCTCACACTCAATTTACCATCAAGAAGGCGATCACTGGCTCACCAAGTGGGACACGAGCCCCCTAGTGGTCTTTAAGAGGACCCTTAAGACAACATAACAGGGTTCAATGTTTCTACTTATGTTTTATTTACCAGAGGTCAGTATAATGGAAACATGCTAAAGAAGCCATCCTCCAGTTTAGTTTAAAACTATTTCTTCCAGCAAAATAGCAGCTCATTTGCATGTAGTGTTGTAAAGTACCAAGAATTCAATGTACCCACTGACCATAGATAAAATAAGCAGATTATAATGGCCGTTTATGGGTCATCAAGTTTTATTTATTTTAAGGTGATAAATCACCAAACTCCATCAAGTTGATGGACAAAACCTGTATATCTAATTTGAAATAAGCTTGATTTTAAAATAGAAAATAAAAATGATCTAAATGCTGTTGCAACATCTCCACCTGCTTAAAAATGCCAAACCCACACATGTAGTGCAAACCTACAGGACCCATACTGAAGCTCATGAGTCTGAGAAGTCACTGTGGTCTGGAGTAAACGTTGCAGGGCGATCTGCAACTCATCTGCAGCAAATGCAACTCCTTGTTTACAGTGTGCGGTGTGTGCAACCCAAATGCAGCAGCGCAGCAAAGTAATCAGGCCGCTGTGTCTAAATCCAAACTGATGGTCATCCAGGGGACCCATTATAGATGTGATGGAGAGGACAGAGAACCAGGACACACTGGACCCTTCCAGCACACAAATAGACCCTTAGGAGCTGCTCTCTCTTACATAAAAAAAACAAGCTGGAGAAAGTTAAGTAAAAGTCAATTATTACAATATCCATTCTGATATAACAGCAGCATTTCTGTAGACTGGACTTTGCTTTTTGCATTTCCTTTCAGCCCTCTAGCAGCTGAAGGTGAAGACAACAGTGTGACACAAACACAAACATATCTTCAACAAGCCGAAGACATCTAGAGATGAACTTTCAAAATAAAAAAGTGAACCAGGAGACCTGAACTAATATGTGCTAAAACACTGAAAAAATGCATGTGGTTAGTTCAATGGAATTGTGATGCCCATGGCAAGCTCAAGATTGCCAATATGTGTGCGACAGCCGTCACTACAGCATAAACAAGAAAACCGATCACAATACATAATAAGTGTGCAGAGACTACCAATAAACAATGATGCAACAATAATGCTTCTATAAAAGATAAATGTGTGTGTGGACCTACAAAGCACTGAGAAACATTTTTGAGATTATAACAGACTAAACATAATCCTGGTTCAACAAAATAAGTGAATAAATGTCATGCGGGTCCCCTGTGTTCACGTGCACGAAGCAAAACTCAAACCCCAATATCAAGCTCTTCTTCTCAACTTCATGCAGAATAACATTATGACTGACCAAACATCTCCCAAACGTCCGGTTCCATGAGCGGCCAGAACACAGACCTGAGGGAAGGAACGGGAATGCTTCAGATAGCACACGCAGCAAAGAAATTGGAAAAAAAAAAAAGATTCAGCCATGTAGTCACAATAGCCAAAGATAATCTACCCAAAACATCACTTAAAAAAACTTAGATTTTGAAAGGTCTAGTCTGCGCTTTTCCCCTTCTTTCTGCCTCACAACAACATGTCATTAAGTCAATAATAAACACATTGAATAGCTCACATTCCTACTCTTAATTTACAACTCTGTTGACTTTTTTCTTAGTATTTCTATAAATACCCTCAGAACGACTTGAGCCATCAGCCGCCTGTCGCATAATAACTGTGGAACTGGGTGGTCTCACTTTGAAGATACACTTTTTTTTTAAATGCATGAGTTTATACTTTAAAGCATAAATTGACATTAATCGTGTTAAATGTATTAACTTTTCTTTGTATCCAGTAGATGTTTAAGCAATTGAATCCAGTCTCAAAACCTTTTTTTTAAGTTTTTAAATGTTGAGTCCTTTGGGATCACATGAGGTTGACTTTGAATACGAGGTGCAGCCTAATTGTGTTTGATTCATAAAGTCACACCTAAGGCAGACACGCAGCAGCAGCTACTTGGTCACATATTTGATTGGTTGTTACACGTTAACCATCATCAAAAAATCCCTCGACACAGTAATCTGCTATTGTAACATTCTCATGCTATTGCAGCTTACCTGTATCTCTCATTCTAACTCCCACGCAGGTAGGCAAACGCGACTGAGTGTACAAGCCCCTACGCCCCGACCATGAGCGTTTACCCACAAGCCCCTTTGAGCGAGAGAGAGGGGGTAAGTTTCACGGCTAAGATTAGACAACTTCCTCAGATGACAGCCAAACGATCTGTGTCCTATAAGAGGACACTGGACCTTAGGCTGTTTGGGTAGAAGGGACCCCCTCCAATGGGCCTCCAGGTACACACACACACACACACACACACACACAAGCCCGATTACTGACCTTCAATTCTGGGCTGAAAAACCAGCTAATGAGGCAGACAACATGAGCGGGGTGGAAAGACTCTTTCATGGACTGTTACATATTAACTAACGTATTAACACTAAAGCAGCTGGAGGTCAAGACAAGACAGAAAACACACAATAAAACAAAATCTTTACTAACAGATTTTCAAAATAAAAGACTCCTCAATCATGTGTATCGGGAGATCTTTTGGGTAGTAGTAATAAAAATATTGAAAAATGTTTTGTGTTCTTGTGTTATAGTAAACGTCTCACGACATATTTTGATATCGGGTTACAGATCATATTACTAACCAATGGCATACAGTGAGCATAAAGAATAAGAGCTCAAACTATTTGTCAATGGGTAACAATTTTGAAAATCAAATTAATCGTTTCATTCTTAGTCATTTAAAATCAACACAAAATCCCAAGACTGTATTACTATGTGGAGTGTTGAAATACTGGGGACAGGAATGTTATTCCACTCCCACTGTTGATGTTCTGTATTCATCATAATGGTTTTCTACTGAGATGAATAGAGGCGTCATTCGTCTTAGAAAGAAGTCTGTCCATCAATGCATTCACAGGGTAAACTAAACTATTTATCGTTCCTGAGACGTCTTAAGACAAACCCAGATCCTTACAAATGTACTTTTCCATTACATTTGAACCAAGACAATATAGAGAACTCACAATGATTCACTGAATAGAACAAGTAGCTTGATCTGAATCCAAGTAGGTCTTACAAGCACAAAACAATTAAAATGAAAATAAAAAAGCGCAATGTCAAACCAGCCCAACTTGTTTTGTTTACTACTCCTCCTGGTTACATAAATATGACACACGCATGGGAAGCGTTTAGCGTGCTGCGACGTGACACACAGCTGCAGGTGCGTCTCTCCTCTGGTTACTCACTCACTCACAGCAAGGTGCATGTGGCTATTCAATAGAGAGAGAAAAACGCCTTGAGGGTTTATTGTGAAACGAGAGACTGTACAGGCAAGAAAAAAATCAACAGATGCAAACTGACATGTAACCAAACACTCATACATCGTGCTATACATATTCAGATCTTGTAGAAAAGGTAAAGTTAATGCCACATTGTGACAATACTACGCTATAAGTGAAAGCCATTCCAATTGTAAGATCCTGCAAAGAAAAGGTGCACTTCTATAAATGGTTCCACTATTACAGCATACAGGTCTACTGTAAACGCAGTGAGTCTAGACCCGATTGTTTTCAACACAAAAGTGACCAACTTTAGAAAAACACTTTTGTCATTGACAGGATGTGGTGGTACGACAGTTCACATTTTCCACAGTGAAAAAAAGGAAAAGCAGTAAAACTTGTGTCAACAGTAAACAGCACCAAAAGTTATTAGCGGGCTGTAAAGGTTGCAAACCCGCTGCGGTGAATATTCAAAAGGCTTGTGTTTCCCCTAATAAAAGCTGAGGGTAGAGCTTTTAATGGAAGGAAAAAGCCTGCGGAGAAACCGGGATATTATTATTCCGAGCATCACGGAGTTAACTGTGTGCAGCGGAATTTTATCTTTCCGTGGATAATCGACAAATCTTATGATCGTACACACAGGCTCTGTATGGATAGAAAAAGAAACGACAGAATCTGCTTCACCGGTCCACTCGCAGACCCGGGTTCAAAACCAGCTCGGGTCGTTCCCCTCTCTACCCCATTTCATCTTAGTCTCTCCAAAACTGTCTAATAAAGCAAAAATTCCCAAAAAAGTATCTTGAAGAAGAATCTGCTTCACTGCATAATACAGTAGTTTTCCGAGCTACAGGAACAGACAAGTGCTAATGTGTACATGTGTGGGGGGCATGAGCGTCTGTGGTGATAATTGCAGCAGCAAGCGGTGGCTACTTGTCGTCTCAGCTAGTCATCTGGCCCTCATTAGGAAAATGCCTTTGAAGCTTTGGAGGAGAAGCTGCTGCAGCGACTACTTGGAGGGAGGGGGGGGGGGGAGGGAGAGAGAGAGAGAGAGAGAGAGAGAGAGAGAGAGAGAGAGAGAGAGAGAGAGAGAGAGAGAGAGAGAGAGAGAGAGAGAGAGAGAGAGAGAGAGAGAGAGAGAGAGAGGAGAGAGAGAGAGAGAGAGAGAGAGAGAGAGAGAGAGAGAGAGAGAGAGAGAGAGAGAGAGAGAGAGAGAGAGAGAGAGAGAGAGAGAGAGAGAGAGAGAGAGAGAGAGAGAGAGAGAGAGAGAGAGAGAGAGAGAGAGAGAGAGAGAGAGAGAGAGAGACAGGGGGCCGGGTGGATGAGGAGGCCACGACTTGAGCCACCGTTTGGCAGCGTTGACCCCCAGCTGGTGTTGTACTGCGGTGTGTTTCTACTTTGATGTCCCATGTGAGTCCTGCTGAGTTCAAACCCCTAAAGAGCCCGTCTGAAAGCCTCTCAATTATCCCAGTAAGGAGAGGGGGGACTACAGGAATGAGAAGGGATTTTTCTTGTACGCCTATTTCTAAAAAACATCAAAGATGAAGAAGGAAAACACGTCCAGCTATATCCAAGAACCTATAACTTAAGACTTCCCTTACATCAAGGAGATGAGGAAGCAAAACAAAACCATAACCAATGTTGATGCAACTAATACAAATTTTAATTTAATTTAATTTAATTTAAAGACAAAACACAACAAGATTATGACTCTACAGCAATGTAAGTAGCTCTATAGATGCTAGCGTCACCATGCTAACATTCTCACAACAAAAACGGTAACAAATGATGTTTACCATGGCCACCATCTTTGCTGAAACAAGGCTGCATAATATTCACATTCACTAAGTCGCAATTTCTATTTTGTTTGCAACAAATTGTACCCATTTTAAGTTGTGCCACTGATGGTCATTGAAGTCTGTAGATAAAGTTGGGTGCTGGGAATTACAAAAATGCAATAAATGCTATTATACAAACATAAACAAACATACAGTGGACATTGCCGTTAGCCTCTTGCTTTGTGAACCCAGGAGAGCAGAGCACATTTCTAGAAAGGTGCCTTTAATTTCTGTGCATCTATTTGAGGAATGCACTTTATCACTTTATCTGGTTCGGGCATTTATCTCGACAGCTGTTCTCCAGAGGCTCACTGTCCGGCTCTCAGGAATTTTTGGTGTAAAAAACAAAACACAAAATCTGCACGATTAACAGGATGACCCCCCCCCCCCCCCTCCCTCCATTTTCCTTCATGTTCAACAAAGTTTGAACAACTTGAACTTCGAAAAGGGGACAGTAAAAATAATAAAAAAAACAACATCATAGGTATCCCGTATTGCTAAAATTCCAGAGAAGCTTTGCACAAGTTCTTTGAAAATGGTTGTTATGATTACCCTGAGATATGATTTATTAATGGAGGATGACAGTCCTCTGGAGACCGGTTTGATAAAAGGCTGGAGCTCCACCTACGATTTACTGCTCTGACATTTTTTACGTTTTTTGTTCCGTTTTGTTTTTGCCTGAAGCAAAATTGTCGACCAAAATTTCACTTTACATGCTACGACTTAAAACTTTTGCAAAATTCCTCCATCTTTTATTGGTTCAATTATTAGATGTGGCATTTGGCTTGTTTGAGGTAATAACACATCATTTGTTTGAGAAGAACAAAAACAGTTGCAATTTATTCTGTACCAATAATAACCACTGTTGGATTCCACAGTGATTCACTTCTCCCAAAACATCCCTAAAATGTATCATTGACTACAGGTTTGCGTTTAAGAAAGGCTTTTTTATTGGGGTAATTCTAAAACCTCAGGCATCCACAGATTGCTTTCAACTTTCTAACTCTGTTCTTCAAATACACAAGTACAAAAATACCCAGAGAACCTTAGCCTTTGTCCCAGGGACCGTGGGGTTCATCATTAATCGCCTGTTCACCTGACTGCAGCCTGATATAACTGCCCTGAGCACTGATTTAAGACTTAACCCACTCTGTTCAGAACACACAACTCTGCCTAAAACCCCAGTGATTCCTTCTGTTGACAACAGCGCTCCCTAGGGGAAAAGATGGGTATAGGAACTGCAGAGAGCATGTGGCCCTGAAGTAAAAAATGTCAAACTGCATTGGTTGAAAAGTGTTTAAAACAAACCATGTTATGTATTGTTTTCCCAATGCATATTCAGAAGCTTTACTCTCCTAATAGAATAGAATAAATTGTAAAATGCTCCAACTTGTCTCAAAGCGGCAGGTCAATAGGTCAAAGAAATAATCAACATATTTGAAAAGCTGTTTGGGCATGATTGTCAATACAAAGCATTTTTCAAATAGTTAATTAGTTTTCGGTCGATGAGAATTTCTTTCATCTTATGTCCAAATTGTCTAGACCTTTCTTCTCTTCCACGTTATCTACAGCATATCTCCTGTATCATTTCCCTTCAAAGAGCCAGGAAGCTTAAAGAGAAGAGACCAAACAAAAAGTGTAATTTTAGAATCGTCTCTGACCAAGACTGCTATCCAAAAAAAAACATCCTCAGGGGATTAAACCGTCATATTATCTGTTCGGCCTCCTTCTATCATCCACCTCTTCTTCAGTTACTTGTTCAGTCTGGTTCAGAACACTTTGAAGATTCCTCTCTCTCCCTCTCTTTCTTTATCTCCCCCCCTCTCTCTCTCTCTCTCTGTCTTTATCTTCCCTTTCTCCTCCCCCACTCGCCCTCCTCTGTCCGGGCTGCACTTGACCAAGGGCAGGCTGGAGCCACCTATTTGTTTAGCTCTTGAGTGGAGTCAGTTAGGCGGAGAAGGGGAGCTATGGACTGGTGAACACTACCCAGCCTCCCACTGCTTTATACAGAGTGAGTGAGTGAGGGCTCCTAAATGGGGCACCATCCAAACCACACACAAAAAAATTCCCTCCAGTTGGTCTTGTTGCTTGCCTCTGAATATTTTGGAAAAATTGTAAGTCTTTTGGTCCGGACCACATTTATAAATACAAACTGAACAGTGATACTCGGTTCAAAAATGCATCTTTTATGCAAAAGGTCAGAATTATAGAAACACTCATTGGCAAGTCTACCTTTAAATAAAATGCCTGTTGCAGATGTGTAAAAAAAAGTATATGTTTCAGCATTAAGAATAATAATTAGTAGTACACCTCTCAGGTAATGTAGAGCATCACAACACTAAAATTGACTATGACCAAACAACATAATATTGACATTGACCATATGACCCAGCAGCACTAATTGCAGGTTCTTTCACTTCAAATCTGTGAAGCAGACATGGCTTGCATGCGTCTCAAAAACAGATGTAAACTCCACAACATGAGGAGCAAAGGAATTTAATAAAAGAAACCGCAGCCAGTTCCTGCACGACAGTGTAACCAAGAGCATGGAAGGAAAACATCCTGTACAGTGTGGACACGATCCACCACAAGAACCACACCAAATCCAACTTCTTTATGAGTACAGCTCTAAGTGTCAGAGCCCTATCAATCCACATTCAACTAAGAGGCAAAGTTTACTATTAGGAGTTATGAAACAAGGGTTAAAAACTAAATGACTGTGGTGTTCGTCCATAGCCTAATGGTTAAATAAACAATAGGTTATTACTCATAACATCACATTATACCAACACTCAGAATTATACTTGTGTACGAGCAGCACTTCCCACCACTGAATCTCTCCCATGTTTCCAGTCTTCATCTTCACCGATAAATACTGTCGTTTTGCAGTAATTTAAAGTTGATTGACTAATGACAATAACAAAAACTTGAAAAAGAAAATAGAAAAAAAAGACAATGTTGCCACTACACCTCTTATTATAACCACTTAACAAAGACTCCAAAACATCAGCAGCAGCTCCATATGAAGTCTGCGGAGGCCGAGGTCACTCCCAGAGCTTTCACTGCTGTTGTCAGCTCTCTAAAGAGGCATTCACATTGTGTGTGTGTGTGTGTATTCCGCGTCTTAAGTGCTCCCATGTTTGCTTTTGTGCCCACTGAGCCCACTCTGCTGACCTTTAGCGGGTCGGGCCAATCAGATCCCTTCTCCTCTGACAGCAGACACACAATGAACAACAAGCTAATTAAAGTGATGACTGCATGAAGAAGGGAACACTGGACTCAGGCTTCAACGCTGACAAACTCGATTTTAGTTTAAGTGTAGATTTAGAAGGTGCACTAATACTATATAACTGTGGGTGTGTCCGAGAAGTGAACTTTTTCGAAGGTGTATTCTCATAACTTAATAAACAAGCTTCCCTCATAGGGGAAATGGAACACTGCTTGAAGTTAGAAAAGTACCTGGAAAGTTTGTTTAGTTTACAAACACATTCGATTTGAATCAATAAGGAAGCCATTTATTATTCATTATGGATGAATAACAAATCAATAAGGAAGCCATTTATTATTCATTATGGATGAATAACTTAGGGAGCAGGGGTGAGATTCAATAAATGATTCTCACTCCTTTTCGAACATGTAAAGCAGGTGTTGGACCGTTTTTAATGTCTATCTATAATTTTATATATTTTATTTCTTGTTCAGAACAAATAAAATCCCCAAAACAAAACAAAACGACAGGTCCATTCATAAAACAAAAAGGGAATTAACAACTGATTTCTGCTCTTAAAGTATTTTCTGTTAGATTGATCCTATCTGATGCCGGTCAAACACAAAACCATGTCAGGAATGTTTGTGGAGCCAGACAAACCTCGTCTGTCATTATTAGCCTTTTTTTTTTTTTCACTTGAGCTTGTGAACCAATGCTAATGGTTCATCACGGTTCACACTGCGTTGGATTACTGCTCGGGGTGGGGAGGTGGAGTGATGGTGGCTGTTATCATAAAGAGTATCCCAAACAAATAATGAATTTTTTCAAATTATTGAATTTTAAGAAATAGGACTCAATGATGTACATAATAAAATAAACATAAAATGATTATTGTTTGCCCTACTTGATAGAAAAATTACAAAGTATTCCTCTTGTAATAGGATGCTCATAAGACAATCTGACAATCACATGACAGATCTGGGATCAGTTTGAATAGAGAATCAGGCTTCTGCCCACAGTCCCAGCTGTGCCACGGTCCAGGTCCTGGGAACAAAAGAACGGCTTTCAACCACACCATGAGCATCAAAAAGATAAGATGCATTTATTTTTTTTTTTCCACTGAACATTTTATCTGAAGGAAACAGCTTGGCTTCTGACAGCAGTTAGTCTTCTTAATTGATTATCAACTGTCACTAACTGTAGACTGGTGATTGAGGATCTATCGCATATGTGAGAAGGTCATCAGATTAACCCAACACCTAAAGCATTAAATCAATACTAAAATCACTTCCTGGTTTTTTTTTCTTGAGTGTGTGAGCTACAAAGAGCTGGCTACCAACAAGATGTCAAGTATTAGAACCACAGATCTATTATGGATCTATTTTTTCTCATGTGATTTGTTCACAATAATGACAATAATTCAATTTAAGCTCAGGTCATGGAAGCATTTAAGTCAAATCAATTATTTGAAATATCAATGATCAGTGAACTTTGACACATAAATGTGTGTTGTTTTACCGATATCAAGCCGTCTTGACAAAACTGACCTGAGGGAAGAGGCTACAAGTCCCAAACTGAGGACCCTAACACAGCTCATTAGCAGTCTAACTATCCTCCATGATAGGTTAAACTGCTCCACAAAAGAAGGAATGGTTTGCAGATAGTTACATGAATACTTTGAGTCTTTTGACTTAACAGTGTGAACTAATTGTCCCGTTAACAAATTTTCTAAATCTGAGGTTTCAACACCAACCTAGTTTGGGCCGGACTTTCGCACTTTCCCCGTTTGTTCTCAAATTTACATGTGTGAAACCTCCCCCAGACCAAAAAGTCGAACAAAAATAATTTGTCTCGGCCCCTTCAAATTTGTTGGGATGGTTCAGGATGGTTTGGACCAGTTACAGGACGTTCTGACTGACTATCAACAATCACATGCAAAACCAAACCTAAGGGGAGCTAAGCTATACAACGTAACAAGAACAAACATTTTGAAAAGGCCCAGGGAGCTTTCTTTTCGCTCTTCAGTGACTATTGAATTAATGGAAATCCTGAGAACAAAATTGCCGGTCGAAGTAGACGGTCCTACAACACTGAGAAAGCCCTATTGTGACTGGGGGTTCTTATCCTTTCATTATCATGTAATCACTGTATCTGCCTACTGTTGCTTTATCATGGCCCTTTCTCTAAACCTCAGGGGATCAAAACAGCATGTTTAAAATGTAATGGAAAATATATTCAGGTCCATCTGTTGGGCACCTCGTCCCCAGCTGGCCCTGACGCGGGCTGGCCTTTGTGATCCCCTCTCCCCCCCTGAGCATCATAGAAACATGGTGGTGAGATCAGTGGTTAGGCCTGATTAACTGGCGTCAATGTCATTTGTCATCATGGATATCTAGCATGCTAATCGGGGGACTAACCGTGATCCCTGTTGCACTGGGACGATAAAGTAACCAACCAAACAGCAGCAATTTGGATTTTGTGTTATTCAGTGCAGATAAAGTCACCTTATCCATCAGATCGCAGCGCAAAGGACATTTTTGCAACACACCTAAACAATGAAAGGCCAAGTAAGGTGGCTGAAGCTCCTAAAATGTATAGTCAGCGATCCTGGAGAATGCTTGTTGTCAAAAATTTTCAAAATCAGTGAATATCTCCTCCAATCTGCTACATGTGCGTACTGTGTGTGTGCGCGCTGAAAAAGAAATCCAGTGTAAATACACACGGCATATGCTTGGTTAACTGGTATGTAAACAAAGGGGTTAAATTGAATAAGGGGGGGGTCCACCGTAGCTGGCAATATGCCCGTTTACAGAGCCTAGGCTTTGTTTTAACAACAGATCTTTTATCAGTGTACACACAGTATGGACAAAGAGGATTGTGAGGAAATATTTTGACAAAGTGATTTTGACAACAAGCATTCTCCAAAATCGCTGACTCTACCTTTAGATCACTATTTTCTCATCTCTAAAGCTTTGCAATGAGATGAAGCACTTGTGTTTTTCAAGAGGCAGCGACTGAAGGATGGACTCGAGAAAGAAAAGAAAGAAAGACGAGAGAGGAAGGAAGTGAGGGAGGTAGGGAGTGAGGACTAATCCCATTAGGGAGGAAACTAAATGATTTGTTCCACAGAGAAAGGGGAAGATACAGTGTGTGACAGCAGCAGCCATGAGGCACAAAACCTCATCCCAAAAAAGGGAAAGGCCCCCTCACTCTTCTCCTTCTCTCTCCCTGTTAGCAGCCCAGAGACCCTCTTTGACAGCTCTTAACGCTGGTCCAAATGGCACTTTAGGCCCAAATTTGAAAGTAATTTATTCCCACAGGACAGGGGTGAAGCAATGAGGAAATATTCAGCCACCAAACCATGACCCACAGACGATAAATAAAACCTCTTTAAACTAAAAGAAGATGCTTTCAAAAGCAGATAGAATGTCTTCTTTTGAAACAAAGATTCACATATAACATGATTAAGAGGAAGACAGAAAAAAAAAAAGATTATTCTTTTTGGTTATGTTGTCTTCAAGCTTTCGGTACGCGATAGCCTTCGATATTATCCCTACTACTGCTAGAACATTTTTACAAGAAAAAGCAAGACCAAGACCATTACAAACACATGGACAACTCCTCACACTCAATCTCTGAGGTGTTTCCAGACACTTTGATAGTTTCCATTCTCCAAGAACCACAACAAAAGAGAGGCCATGCGTCTTCATACAGTAAAACTCAAGAGCTTTAGGAAGTCGTTGAAACAGCAAATGGGTGTTTGGGGCTCAGACAGAGAGAGAGAGCGAGAGAGAGAGAGAGAGAGAAAAGGCCCAACTGCACTAGGTGAAGAAAGACTACAGAAAGGGAATTCAAACTAAAAACGTTGACCTACATCATGTGCCACCACTTTATATAATGAAAAAATGAAAAGTCAAGGTTTCCTAAGATGTTTATAGCAGATGTCCTACAATTTTTTTTTTTTGCAATTAATGACATTAATCATTAAAAGATCTCCAATTATACTACTTTTCTGGTCTTCATTTCTTGTTAAAAACTGCTATAGAGCAACCTGACACGAATCACATCACAAAAAACCATGTAGATTTTCGGGACACTCTTTCCTCTCATCTGAGCGAGCACAGCAGTCTGCTCCACACCTCGGCTTTGTGCGGGAAAATTCTGAACCGATTTGAACACGTGATTTCTTGACCGGCTGCCCTAGTGTTTAGCGATCTGCACAGCCACCCCAGACGGTCAGCAGGGAATAAGTCTAAATGCATGTACGTCATTATTTGATGAGCTAGTATGGTTAAACATAACTATAAATCATTATAATAACGTTTATAGGTCATAAATGTCAAAAAGTATCATAGGTCCTCTTTAAACTTAAGGGAAAAACATGCAGTTGCTTTATTTGACGTTGCAAAAGCCATTCGAAATGAGAGGGTATTGTTTGGGACGCCATCTACAAACTATCTGATCACAAGATGACAGGATTGGCGACATTTAGGCGAGAAAAATGAAATCTTTAAGTTAACCACAAGAAGGAAGATCGCTCAACTTCAGTAGTTGAGAGATTTTGGCAAAAAGAAAAAGAGAAAAGCATGCACTGCAAACTGTCAGCTAAGACGGGCAACAGCAAAAGCCTGTTGTATCATGTCTAACCATATGAGCCGTTAGAACAGGCAGACAGGAGGAAATGGCAGTCCCAAACCAGTGTTGTAATTGGAGCACCAAGCACCAGGCCAGTCAGTGACCAGCAGAAATGTTAGGATTATATTGGATCAGCATTGGTTTAAACAACTATTCACTTTCACTCAGGAGCAACAATAACATTTTGAACCTGAGTGAGGGAAAGATGTGACTTTAAGCGTGCTAACTTAAGCTAATATGAATACTTTGGCCGTACCATGCCCAGATATACCATAAGGGATTACCAATCTGTCTAGACTATTTACATATTTGTACTAAATAAATAGTCATTCCAGTATCACTACAAAGAGTGTGGTGTTTGACTAAGTGAAAGTTCCCAGCAGTCAGTAGAGGAAGCTGCGTTAACCGTGGGACTAACTAATGACTTCCGTGTCATCCCTTTCATTATTTTGGCCTCTGCTGGCGGTCACAGGGTCATAGGCTACCAAAACAGTAGCATGCCTTCATCAGGAGAGTGCTACACATGGGAGGGGGCAGGGGTGGGGGGGGGGGGGGGCTCACAGTGGGAGTTATCCCGCTCGACAATAGCAGTGACATTCCACTGGAAACACTGAGGCATTATGGCCGCCCTCTGTTTTGGTGGAAGTGGGGATCCTCCCGGGCAAACAAAGGGGATTTATTCCCATGGTATTCTGTGAATTTTTCAGTGTCACCTTTGGGAAATTATTCAGGAGGACAGCGAAAACACAGAATTACTCAGCTTTAAAAAAAAATTATAATAATCGCTCATAAAGTCATGTGTTAGCAAGAAAAATTATTCCGAGCTTGTATGGAGAGGTCAAAAAACGAGAGCGCCAAATTCCCACACAATAATAACTAAATGTTTTAAAATTTAACGTTTTGTTCCTTAAATTTTCTTTCAAGGCGGAAACATTGTTTTTTCAAGTACTGGTCAATTTTGAGATTTTTGGCTATTTTGCTTCCATTACAAGTCTCCTTGTCTTGTATAAATAGTAAGGTCCAAAATGAACATTTAGGTGTTTATTTTACTAAACGGGCTGTGTGTGTCTGTATATAATTGACCTATGCAACCATAAAGCAATTTTCTAACCCTTTAGATAATTGCAGTTTTTTTTTTCAATACTCTGAACTTAAAAATCTTAACTTATAAATCACTTAAATCAACTAAACTACATATACAGTATGTTTATTCAAACATTTCTCAAACCGCTAACTGTTATACAAAAAATAACAAAGTAAGTAACCAAAAGGCAAAGTATAACAAAAATATCTGTAAGTTAAACCTTTTACCCTATTCACCTTGGCGACAGTTCATGACTGCATTTAAACAATCAGCTAATATGTAACATCATTTATTTTGTGGATTGAAAACTAACATAAATCAAAATATATTTGCTTAAGTAACAACTCCCTGCAATAGAAAGCACACCCATCAAAAATGGCACGTGTAAACAAGACCAGAGGTTGATTAAGAGGCAGGCTATGAGGCTAACACTTAGCTTGGATCCTCCCGATTGTCTCTCTATAATGAATTCTACCATCACTCACTGTCTATAGTCAAAGCAGACAGAAGGCGCAGTCCACGGGCAAATATTGACTCCAGTGTTGACACAATGCTCTGCTATTATTTCAGCGACAGTGGAGGGGCAGGAACAATCAGCGTTTGGTGGCAGATGTCACTGAATATGCAAAAACATTTCAATGAGAAAGAGAGAGAGAGAGGAAGGGAGGGCGGGTTGTATCAACAAGGAACATCAGATAAACGATTGTGTCAAACACTATTTATTTAATCTGTAGTGGAGGAAACATTATACAGCCATGTCCTGTTATTGGTTTGATATGTCCCTCAAATACAAGCTGATTGGAAAACTGATCCTCATCACTCTGCAAGTCCAAAATATTAAAAATAAATAAACTAACTATGCAGGGTTTGTCATATTTTTTTAGGACAGTTTAGGCTGAAACTAACCTGTGCTGGTGTTTGTCAATGCAACATCCATCCATTTTATGTTGTTCTAATAGTATAAAAACGATATCTCATAATGCTGTTTGGTCAACTTGTGGAATTAACATCATTTAGTCACTGTTGATAAAAACCTGCCAGTGACATTATGAGCTGAAATAAATAATCAAGTAAAATATTGCATAAAAAAATGAACTATTCACTATTAGCGAGTTTAGCGGTGCAGTTGCTCATAGTTGAAAAAAGGAGTTACCAAGCCTGCTAAGAAAGGCAAGGTCCGTGTACGAAGGCTGTGGTACCATTTTGGTAATATAATATATATTTCTCTATTTAACAATTATAGTATTTATTTCATTTGGTCTTATTTGTTTTAAGGGTTCAAATGTGCCACGTTTTACAGTATCTTAGCTACCAAATAATATGTTTGCCCTGTGTTCCAACGGCTCACAGGTTAATCCCAGTTATTAACAGAGCAAACACCATCTCTAATTTGAATAAACAAAAGCAGATCAACTTTCAGCAGCCCAGCAAACCAGTTTGGTGATAGCAGACAGCAAAATGCTTTCCAGGAAATAAAAAGCTACTTCTCTCAATACAGAATATGACTTCATTAAAGAACAACAAGATGAAAGCTATATTATATTATGCACCAATAAACATAATACACAACCCAAGCCCAAAGCCACATCCTTGGTTATCACTTCACATGTTTACATTGCAGTTAAAGCCAAATATACGCGATCAAAACTAAATGTACAACTGATTTGAAAAAGGTCAATCGTGGACAGAGAGGAACCAAAGACTGTGATAATGAAATGTAACCCTGCCCTTGTTTACTTTGCGTGTTTATATATTATTTATATAAATATTATTTTCTTCTCTACATGAGCCAAAGCATTTAATTGTACCCATGGTTTCTGCTTACTCCTTGTCTGTCTGTTTTGCTTTTGTATATAAAAAAAAAGGCTAGACCATACAGAAAATATTCTTGTTTTCATTCATTTTGGCCCGATAACCATCTGACCAATAGGAAGAGACCTTGTGCTCCACACTTGTCAGGAGGAAAGGGGAGTGGGGGATATGGGATAGTCAGGGTCAGGGCACCTGTGGATGGCGTAACCATGGAGATCTGCCCCTCACTCTGTGGAAACTGAAACCTGAGAGTTTGCAGCAGGGCCATTGTGGAGCGGACTGCACCACAGAGTCTGCACGCTGATGAGGACTTAAAGTGACGCAGCCAAACACTATGGACATCATTCACTGTGCTATCAGAAGCATTAAAAAGGTTAACTATGTAACTTTTGACGTGTCAAGAGAAGTTAACACTTTCTTATATTCTCAAAACTCATTTCCCTAATAGGAAAATTTGATCACTGGAACACTGTTAGAAAAGGTACCTAAACAGTTACGGTTTCACTGTTGTTGTTTACAGCCACAGGGCCCACAGTTCTGTTAAGAAACACATTATAGTCTTACTTTTGGTTACAGGTGCCTCAATCTCTTGATTTATGATAAGGATTATTCAATACTAAAGAATTGCATGTAGAGAAAATATGTTTTGTAAATTAACTGCAAGCTCTGCAAATGTTAAGAAATCCCCCTCCCCAAAAACTTTATGTTGATTACAGATCACACAAGTATTTTCTCCTCACTATAATTACCGTGGGATGTAGAGATACACAGGTCCTCATATTAACACTGTGCCCATGTGGCGCGGTGACAGCAAGGCCTAACGGCCTCTGCACACATCCTGCGTCTACCTCTGGAGCGCGTCGCCTTACCTTACTGCTGCGTCTCTCTGACTTTTCTCGGACACACATGGAACGTCTCAGCAGCTGCTGCAGCGCTGCTTCTAAAAGCCTTATCTTTCTACATAGAGTTTTCATAGATAATTCCCATTAAAAATTAAGTTCTTTTGTGTCATTTATGATGCATATGATTTATACTGAGTCTAATATTGAGTCTGGACAGTAATCCGTGCGCCCCTTTGCCTTTTTTTTTTTTTTTTTGTCACATTTTCGCTTGTTTGAAGTTTTATTTTGAAAGGGACACACCAGGAAATGGTGAAACTACAGCGAAAGCTGCCGGTATGAAGTCAATATGACTCGCAGAGTATTTCTCTATCAGTTAAAGCAGAGAGACCCGAGAGAGATGCGCGGCTCTCAGAAAAAAATAGGCGAGCCTCTTGAGGTAAAGGGGGAGCGTCGCTGCAGACGTGCCTCCGACGCGCATCAGCAGTGCGTCTGAGGTTGGATGTGTGCCCGCTCTAGGTTGATTACACGATCAGTGACAAAAAGTCAGACGCAGACGCGAGGTAGACACGCAGTAGAGGTAGGATGTGTGCAGAAGCCGTAATGTTAGACAGTAGCTTGACCCGACAGATAAGATCAATGGAGTCACAGGGGAGTCAATCTGTCCACTGTAAACAAAGGCCCAACTGACCACAGGAGGAAATCATTTACTGCTGCAGTTTAACAGTTTACTGAGAAACGCCCCGCCGTCTTCTTCAGGAAGATGTTTAAATATGCAGAATCAGAGGCATGCTGAGGCAGACAGGTTTAATAAGCAAGAAACTGTGCTTGTGGTTTGAGTGGTGTTGTCCTCACCTGCAGCATGGATTTCCTACATATGCGTCACATTGACTAGTGGAAATAAGATAGTTGCTTTAATTCTTTGTTTTGAATCAATATAATCTGATATCAACTTCTTCAAAACAGCTTTAAGTGTCAATTTAACCAACTGGAATATTTCCAAAAATGTTAAGTGGATGCTCTGTCATTACCATAATGCATTTCCCAGTGAACTGATGTTGCCATCTTTCATGAGAAACAAAGTTGGATTGACGTCCATCTTCTAACTTTTAAACACGTAGACTTTCTTCCCGAAATGGCATTATTCAAATACCGTCAATCTGATACAACATGATCACTGCATTACCCAGTGCACACCATGAGGCTGCTGGTAAATCACAACTGCTGCACCTGTTTTCCTATCAAAAGCTCAAGAGCAGGATGTCAACACCAGAGAGCAAAGCAAAGGTTCACTGCCAGTTGTAATCTGTTGCCACCACGTCATTTCGTGAAGCATGTTGATTCCTGTCTTTATCCCTCATCTGCTCATTTCTTGTCACTTATGTTCTCTGCCCTCTGGGAATAAAGGAATTTAATGTATTTTTCTAACAGATTTTTAGACTTTATTCCGAGATTATAACAGATTGATGTCTGTTTTATCAGAATCATCACATCAGCCTCAAACTTTAAGTCAGTTGTTAGAATATGAACACGGACTACTTACGCGTTACTTTAAAAGAAACAATGCGCATATTTTGAAGTGTGACAAGCCAAGTAGGTTTGGATTGTTTGGACGGATGGATCGTGATTGCACCCCCCAAAAAAATTTAAAAAAATATTCAAGTAACATCGCCTTGTCATTGTTTAAAAAATGCCTTAAAACTCATAATTATTATTTTTTTGTTTTTAAACATATAGCTGCAAATCTCTAGCTTTGTGGTCAGAGTGATTGGATCTTCAGTGGGAATGCGTAGAGCAGCAGCTGTAGACACAACAGACAGACAGACAGACACCCCTCACCCCAAAATCCTGGACTATCAGACCCTAGCCAGACCCTGGGACCAGTTCACATCCTCACATATCAACTGTGCAGCCAGGCCTCATCAGCATTTCCTCCACAAATCGGATCAATACTAACAGTAATATTTCATTTAAAAGTCTTAGTATGTGAAAATAGACAATGCCTGTGTTTTGTGGAAGCTAGCACTAGCAGTCATCTACTTTATGGAGATGAGAGTTCAATGATGCATTCAGTGTCGGCTTGGACTCGGACCATGCAAAACTATAAATACAATAGAACAGAATAGTTTTCATTGGCAGGGCCCGGATATAGGAATCCAAAGAGCCGTACAGAAAACAATGCAACAGTCGTACGAGCTACTGTATATTGCTTTACTTCCTCAAAACCATATTTTGCAGCACTCACGTTCCACAGGTTTTTAAAGAGTCCCAAAGTTATGCAGTGAAAGCATTCCCCGCAGCAGCAGCAGCAGCTCCCAGTCCAACCAACAGACTGAACATCCCAGAGAGAAACGAGGGATTAACATGGAGACGTCACCCGGCGCTGTCTCACACCGCAGAGCACTGGCCAATCAAAACACAGGCACACACACACACACACACACACACACACACACACAGAGTAACCTGACAATACCAGCGGCTGTAATACGAGCTGGTGGGCCGAGGCTGTGGCGTTCTCTCAGCCGTAAACAGTGCCATCTCTGGCAGAAGACAAATTCAACAGCTCCTCTTTCTGTCTGTGTGTGTGTGTGTGTGTGTGTGTGTGTGTGTGTGTGTGTGTGTGTGTGTGTGTGTGTGTGTGTGTGTGTGTGTGTGTGTGTGTGTGTGTGTGTGTGTTTGCGCGTGTAGGATAATGGCAGCATAGTGTGGTTATATCGGGGGTGTTGTCTAATCGCCTTTGGGTAGAAAACACTTATAGGAGCAGAAGATTTTCATATAAAAGTTCACCTTACCTCATTCAAAGTGATACTCCACCCAAAATATCTTTTGAGAATGACACCTTCAAGACTCAATTGTAGTTTGACTTACAGTGGATTGAAAAGGTTTCCTATAGTGAGAGCAGAAAGGCAATAAAACAAGGGCTGAGACTTACAATTATATTCATAAATTGTTAAGCTGCAGACTATTTGTGATGTATTATTTGGTATATAAAATATGACAAAATGACATGCTTTGTGCGAGTAAAAATGTACTAACAATTTTTCAGCAATTTTGTCACCAATATATCATCCATTTGTTCCGGCTCAACATAGAAGATAGAAAGATGTAAGCATGTAAAAAAGGAGTAGTTCAACATTTTGGGACAAACACTTTATTTTATGCAAGTAGCTGGAGTCAGGATGTGTGCGTCAGATTAGCATAAAGCAGCTGATCCTTTTGGTAAACAAAGGCCAGCATGCCACGTGTATACAGCTGGTTATCTCTCCTCTTGATGCGGGTTGAGTTTTGGCTAAATTGAATCAAACTGCCCCGACTGCCTACTTGTGGAATGCCACCACTTGACACAGGCGCAGTCTGTGCATGCCTGCATAGCTGAGGGATTATCACAGTGTCAATTCTGCCCTAAAACCCCGCTGCACCTGCCTTGTCCTGCTTAATGCACAAGACACAGGAGGGACTTTTCACTCCTACTTTCATTCACAAGTGCTTCTGGAGGGATATGGACTCCTGCTTCTACAAACTTGACACTAACTTCTGACGTAGTGGAGCGCAAGTTCTGCAAAAATTGTAAACGCCTGATAAACTTTGATACATGTTCAACATTTCCTATCAGACACTAAATTCACTGTGTGTTAATACAGATAGAGGACGCTTTGAGTATTGTAGTGGTTTTGTGGTTGGAATAAATGGAGAGCTGCTGCTGGGTGTAATCCCTGCCCAGTGTGTGACAGATTATGGGATGATGCCCTCACCACTTGATGCAGCTGGGCCATGATTCTCACTTGGTGCATCATGCAGTTTTGGGTTTAATGATCATTATGTCCAAGCCACATGGTATACCACAAGAATTTACTAAAACATTCCAAAAACTAATGCAAATCTGATAAATAAAAACAGGCATATGGTTGCATTTGGTGCCTGTTTAACTAGTTGAAAATGAATGATCTACACTTGCTGTAGTCATCATGAATGAATATTAACATTACATGTTTTTGTCTCCAACTCTTTCCTGATCTTCAAAAATGTTGCTTTTGCTTTAAGACTGCTTTCCTTTCTCTATGCCCCTTGCAAATAGTCGAAGTTAGAAACCACCATACAGTATATATCAGTCAATAAATCAACAGAGGTTTGCGCGATAGCTTGGCCACCAAAAGCAAAAACCATCGGCATTTTCCTTGAGGCTTGGGTAAGGCAGTGGAAGATAATTGTGTGTTTTTTGGGTTCCATCTCTCACCACGTTCGTTTGTCTGCCACATTGTGGTCTAAGATAAATAATAATTTGGAGCAAGTCTCGTCTAGCAGAAGACAGCCTTTTCTTCAGGGCATCCGCTCAGTCAGTGTGTGAAATTACTTTTAATTTCACAGGATCAACCCATTAGCTATGGCAGAGACGATGAAAGATTAAAAATAAACAAAGCCTACTGCAAACAAAAGGTGACACTGAAATCATTAATAAAATTGATTTGTTTGTACAGCGCCCAAAAAAACAGTTTGAGAGCACATTATATTCAGTGTTCACACATTTGATAAACCACATGTCGGAGACCGTTTTGTTGATCTAACATCTATCTACCAATATCATTCAAACACCTTGGTAGCAAGGATTGGGGAGATGATCTCCTCATTGATCTTAAAGAGCACATGATGATGATGACTGAGCGGAGGCAAGACTGAAAGAAAGGGATTAACATACCAGGAAACAAAACATCTTTGTCAAACACACTTCAAGGTTTAGCCCCGGGTTAATCCCTGCTACACCGAGAAAAAAAAAATACCTTCACTCATTTCACCTTCGCCAACACAACTCTAACTCCCGACACAAATCTCACACAAGTTGCAGCACGCAGGACAAGAACCGTCGTAACAACTCAACATAATGTTAAAAACGACATCCTACTTATCCGGGGAAGATGTCACTGAGATATTTCAACGTGACAGTGTCAAGAGTTTTGCACACGTGTCCCGTTTGTCTTTCTGTTACGCCTCAGTGGCGGTCACTGAAGCACCAGCTGACATGAAGGTTCGCAAGAATTTCAATTAACTCTGTTCAAAACCTCAACAGATGCAACTGACGGGAACTTCAGCTCGACTAGCCTTGAGGGCAAAAAGAGGTTATCAAGACTGACATCAGCCAGACAACTGCTTCCTCTCATTATTAAGCTATTTTCTCACTCAATTGGAGCTAATTCCATGTCTCTAAGGATCATGTTGATTCAAAACAATCTTAAATAGTCATTTAACAGTATACAAATTAAGGGAAATGTGAACAACAAATCACATCCCTGAAATAAAATGAATTAAGATCCAGATGAAAACTTCACTTGCTATCGGTCAAAGAGTGGGACATCAAAGCAATGACAGTTTCTATGTTAACTATAATAAATATTCACCTTGTCACACTGACACAAGTCAAAATAATCTACATGACAGACTCCCTGCAAGTTAATTAATTGAATATATATTTATAGTCAATGGGCATTAAAAAGCTAAAACTGCGGCCCACTCCAAACTCTCCCAGGCCACTTTGGACTCTGGTTAAGCCTCTAAATCCAGCAGGCTGCAGGTTTAAGAAGATTTTCGAGCCGTTCCGCCAGAGCTTTGATCACTCCAATAATGACATCCTAGCAAATTTGCAAACAATGTTGGTCCGACCTGGCAGCTGCCCCCCGAGGCCGCTGGAACTCTTTCAGGGGTTTTTTCCAGGAAGCTTGACTTCTCTGTTTGTTATTATTACATTGTAGAAATCCACCATTTAACAACTGCTGGGCGTGACTTTGTTATTTTAGATGTTACACTAAGTCTAGAAACTAATTGTATGATATATCTAAGCTAATACCAAACTAAAACAGATAGCTTTCATCAAATATGTCCATATGTTAAGTCTCATGCTAGGTTTTGTTTGCTAGGGGAGCTCAATTGTTACGTTACAGTGGCTTTACTTTTCAATTTCCAAGTAGGTTTTTGATCTTGTAATAACATGGCAGCCCCCCCGAGACTCATGAAGGTCTTCATCCCACACTTAGAGGCCTGAACAGCTGTAACAACTCCCTTCACCTCCACAGTCAAACACTGAGACCAGTAAGAGTGGTTTCTTCAGGCTAAAGCTATTAGAGAGATAAAAATATATGAAAAAATGATAAGCGGGTACAGAAAATGTAATCTTTCTCAAGCCAAAAAGGCAGCTATCAAAACACAGAGCTAAAACTTGCAAGATAAGCAGAAAGGAGATGGCAATTGCACAGTCGCACAGATGTTCGACCAAAAAGGCTTGACTAAAATTACAACTCTTGAGTTTGCAATCCCCCCCACTGCATAAAATTACAGAGAAAACACCACGGCGACACAGAAATTCCACAAAAACTCTACCACCACAAGAAAAGCAAAGGGCCAGCTTTCAACTTGCAAAGGAGGCTGGGAAGGGGAAGTCTTTTCCCTCTTAACAAACGGGACTCATAATCACAGGGAGGTGGAAGGTTTTTAGGGTGACACATCTGACCCAGCTTTGATCATGTGGACAGAAGGGGTCGTCTCACTGAGGTGTTAATTGAGAGACCTCTGCCATATGTCCACAGAGGCCCGATGACGTGGACTCAAGAGGGACCGACCGCTAAGCCTCATGTACCAGGCTGTACTCCCACCAGATCTGCCTTACGAAGCCAGTGACAGGCTGTGGAAAGCTCCGCATGCTGCCACGAGAGAGAACATGCACAATGTACAGATTTAACACTAAGCTCAATACAGTACAAGTCTGAGCTCAGAGAAGTAAACAAGAGGCACGTGACTGAGCTGAAATCAATGGCATGCATTGAATGCAAATACAATGGTCGTCAGTTTACGTAAACAGTGCATTAAGTGGAAGATGTTTTATACTTTCATTAGTGGCACAAATAAAAAAATCAGTATTATAGATTTGTATTCTTTGTGAGAAAATGTCTCCCGTATGACTCTGTAGATGTATTGTTTTCATGTCATAAAATCTGCAGACAGATGGAAAGACAGACAACACTGGAGACATACTGTCCCGTATACTGTGTACCATGAGATGGCATCACAAAACAAGACTGAGCTGCTGGTTGCAGTGTCCAAAACAAACTTTTTCGCTCTACTGCCAAGGGCAGACAAACTGAAAGCTATGAAAATGTCATTTAAGATGGCAAATATTAAATTCTAGTTTATTAGGTACACTAAAGGTAAAGTAATGCAGTCAGTTAATACAACACCCTGCATAAAACCTTGCATTTTATGTTTAATTCTTGTTAAAAAGTAGTGTAAATCAGTTGAACAAGAAAAAGCTATCAAAATGTCTTAAAACAGCATCTGATTAATGAAGTTGAACACTAGACTAGTGGGATTAATCATAAAAGAAATCATTTAATAGAGAATATGATATTTCCCCTTATGAGACGGTTCAAAAGATTCCCATGTTCAGTGAAGGCACCCCCAGGTTGGCTCTCTCTCTTTCATGTCTGAAGGAATGCATTGTTTGGTCTCCTGGATGAAAGCATTCGTTTGTAATCACTATTCTCTGCATTATGCCCAAGTGAAGAAAAATGGACTCCAGGGCGTCTGCCAGAAAGGTGCCACACACTGGAAGCCAAAGAATTTCAATAAAGTGCCGTCACAGAGCTCATATTCTTCCTCTTGACATATCAATTCAGCGCTTTATCTCTGGAAAGAAAAGAACAAGTGGGAATGCCTCTGAGCCTCCCAAAGCAGGAGACTCAAGATCCCCAGCTCTTTACCAGCAGCACAATAGGGGACCACCATCCAGGTTTATAAATGCTTTAGGGCCCCCCTTCACCCACCCCACACCCACCTAAACTTTTTTTTTTGCAGTTGCTTCAATTTGCCTTTACTCCTGAATCTTGACAGTGACAAAATAGGTAGTGGCATGGCAAATTCTTGAAAAGGAGGAGAATTGACTAGCCATATTTAGGCTAGTTTGGAGGCTGGAAAACAGTCATTTTAAAGTGGATGACAGACAGTACCTTTCAGTGGCCCAATATGGTTTTATTGTCATTTTGTAAAGCACTGTGCTGTATGTGGCTTATTCTCCTAAGGTCTTATGAGGTGATGGTGTTTGGTGACTGCAGATCTGTGGTGAAACCTGATTCAAGCGGTGTAATTAAATGCATGGCACAGATGAGTCAGTATGGATGGGTCATATAGCTTAATGGTGAGGTAGGCCTATCACTGAAATCACATGGGAACGGGTCAGTGACTGTAAAATATTGTTTTGAGAATAAAGATCCACCACTATAAGTTTCACAAGTTAAACCTTAGTAAATAAAAAAAAAAAATCAAACGCCTCTTCCTATGATTTAGACGCAACCACATTTCTCCTGCACGAGGGACCTCAAAGTTCAACCCCGCACACACTTCAAGCATGGTGGAGAGCCATTTGCAACACACCTGTCCTGTCGCGCGCTAACAAGCTTGATCGGAGGGAGTTAAAAAAACCAGCATGAGGTCACCACGAAAAGCAGGCACAACAAACACCCTACGTACGTCTAGCTTTAAACCTTAATCCTTCTTAGCCAGCAGCGCTTCATGGGATTGTCTGGTCTGCTCGCTGCAGGACCACCTGACCCCCAAAGCATGCACCAACCGGACAACACGTTGGAATGGAACCAAACCTGCTCGTGCACTCTTATGTAAGTCTATATGCACAAAAATACCCTCAAAACACACAATTGCCTTAGTGAGGATGATATTAACACATAATTTGCATTTATCAGAACCTTAAATCGAGAGCAAATGTAAAGCGTTCAACTTACCCGAAGCCGTGCTCTTTTTTTTCGGGACTTGAATGCAACTCCTCTGCTCTGGAAACTCGACTAATTGTCCTGGAGTGAAGTGATTCTCGACAAGGTAACTGGTCCAGATAGGGTTGTAACTTAACTCAGTGAGGTTGTATTTTAGCCCCAGCGTAACACGCGACCCTTCCTCCTGTCCCAGTCCCGTATGAGCCACCAGCAGCAGCAGCAACCTCTTTGTACTTCTCCGCCTCTGAAGCTGAAGCGAGTTGGTGAGCGACGCGCATGCGCAGTCAGTGCCCAGACAAGCTCCGTCCGCTCAGCGTCTACTAATGAAGGTCGGTAGGGGCTACAGGTAACAGGTGTAACTTACCTGTGGAGAGTTTTGCCCTACTTTTACCTCGGTAGCGATGGATAAATAACCAGAATATATTTACCTGGTGGTGAGCAATTTAACTCCTGGGAGCTTATAGCCCAGCCTTGAAAACGAGTAGGCCTAAACTGGCCGTTAGTTAGCGTTAATTTACAGACTGCTGGTTCATGTTACGCCTAGGTCGTCGAAAGGAAAGACTCACGTATTGCATTAAGTGATACAATTAATTATAACAATGACTTGAAATGAAGCCTGCTGGCTATCTCCTTTTTTATATTTTAAGTGACGGTTAACATACATGCCCTTACCTGGCTGCAGGGGCGCCGTAATGGGGTGAAAGGTTAGGACGATTCTAAGGGCCCGTGACTGGCAGGGGCCCAAAAATATTAGAACTTAAGGATTAAAAGAAAATCAATACAAAATCTTTAATCAATACTCTCCATTAATAAAACATTGTATCTAACGTGAAACAAATAAAATGAATGGTTCATTTAAAAGTTTTCTGACAAAAAGTAACAATTTCAAAACTCTGTACACCCCCCTGTATTTAGAAGTAATGGTTTGGTCCGATTTTCAAACAGCTCCGCATAGTGTTGCCACCTTATATTATACTATCTATGGTTGCCACCCGTCCCGTTTTTCCCAGAATTGTTCTCTTTTTTCACCAGCACAATTTGTCCAGTTTTTTGGGGGGGAAATGCCAAGATCTCAGACAAGCGGGCAGGGGCGGTCTCAACGATCTCGGGGCCCGTTTCAAGTTCAAGACCCAGTGTGGGGGGCCCCCACTTTTTTTTTTTTTTTTTTTTTTTTTAGATAAATAATGCTTGCTCCCCGCGAAAATAAAAAAAAATATTGTGGAAAGCATTTGGTTCATAGACGGATTATGAGATAATGGGCCCAGAGGGTGGATAGCTACTTTTTTATGAACAGTAAAGAATTCACACATAGAAAGCTTATTACTGCATGTGTGAGGGGGCCTTCAAGGCCCCTCATGAAGCCCCTAAGACAGAGCTAATACGTAATGCTTTTGTTTTGCACTTGCTTTTCTATTTCTCACCTACTAGTTGAGGGGCCATGATGATTTATTTCCTTATTTTAGGCGATTCCTTTTTTTAGACCCGGTTATTGACATGAATGACTGAGCTCTTTGACAATGCGACATTTAAAGTTATCAGTATTTCTGGCCCCCCTGAGCCCCTGGGACTGGTTGCATGCAATTTTCTTCTCAAAGTGCACCAGATTGATGAATTTTACTTTAAAAGGTTGCATTTTTTCCTTCCGGGGGAATGCTCCCCCGGACCCCCCTACAAGGTCCAGGGTTCCCACCTCAGTCTCCTTATATACTGTAAAAAGCACTGTTGGTGTTTATGGTTATTATAGGTCATTACACTGAACTGGTAGCCTAATAATGGCCGAGCCCTCTGCCCCAAACATCAAGTGTCCCTTTTTTTCCTAAATCCAAGGTGGCAACCCTATCCGCATCCCGTGCCACTATCGAGAGTGATTAACGGGGGATGATTGAATCATGTCTCAGCGACAAAAGTCAGTATATCAAAAGCGAAAAGAGAGGAACGAAAGAAAGATAGATGAATTAAAGGGCGACAGTATGTCTTTTTGATATTCATGTAGATGACGCAATTTGTTAATTTAAAGAGTTATATTACGTACATTGACACCACAATTGATGTTGAGATTTTTTTCATTTGAGAATTGAAAAAATAAAATGTGATTTTCACCATAAGAGATGGCCTGTAGCAGATTTGTTTTCCAGAATATTAACCTTGCATCGTATAGAGAATTGTCTGCAGAATGTTGAACATTTGCACAGTGTTGTATTTTAACAGCTCAGTGTCAGTGTATTGTAGGCCTTTAGTACTGGACTTCAACATAGGTGCACGCCTGTATGAATAGAGTTATAGGTAGTTTAGGTATCTCACCTGTATGAATAGAGTTATAGGTAGTTTAGGTATCTTAAGCTTCAATGGGTCTGTTGGGTTCTGGACGTTCCGTTACAGAACATTGCATTTGCTTGGCGTGGCCTGTTTGGGGGCCCAGGGTGATATCTTTTCATGGGGCCCAAAATCTCTGGCGGCGCCCCTGCCTGGCTGGCAAGACGTTATCTTCCGCAAAACAATATAGCCTAGTCCCTGAACCGCTACATAACATGGGTTTGGGCGCATTAATACCAATGTAGCAGCCTTTGTAATGAGGTAGGGTCCCACACTACTTTTTCACTGGGCCAAATAAGTCATGTTTTAATCTATGGTTTGAATGCACGTGTCCCTAACCCAAAGTAATTGATTTGTTTTTCTACAGTTCTGTATCAATTTTATTTTATTTGTTTAAGTCTCAATAATCTAACTTGCCTTAAGATGTAGAGACCCTGGGAGAGGGATCAGTTTAATGTTTTCTGAGTTTAATTCATCTTTAAAACAATCTTTGGTTGGCTACAATAAAAAGTTACATGATCATGAAGCTGTAGCCTGATTATTCATTATTTCTAGGCTTCTATTAAAACACACCTTGTGTTTGGGACAGCGAGTAAACTAAACGTCAATGTCCCAAATGAGGTTGACTGGCCAAGTTCGCCATCTTGTGGCGTTTTGGGTGAACTGCATTACATCAAGTCTTACATGCAGAGTGCGAATTGATTGATAGATAGATAGATAGATAGATAGATAGATAGATAGATAGATAGATAGATAGATAGATAGATAGATAGATAGATAGATAGATAGATAGATAGATAGGAAACACATATTTCATCTGGTAGCCTACAATAACAAAGAAAAAGATCATAAAACTCAGAAAGGAATATATCCAAGAGCTAGAACAATGTGGATGCACACTATCAGAAGTGTTTTTATTTGTTTTTTGCTGTTTACACAAACCTTCTGAACAATGCACCGATGGACCTATAAAGAAATGCACGGCCTGTCTTGTACAGCTATAATTGGAATTCTGGCATGCACATGGTCTATTATTTCAGTGTCCCTGACCCTGTCACACCCATGGGCATGTAAAGAAAGGTCACACCCATACACCCCTCTGTCGGTAACCTTATCCCATCATCAGTGAGACACTCCTCTTAACTCAATTATATCCTCATTATTTTTTCTACTTTCTCCTTATTTGAAGCCTATCAAGTTCGGTTGTTTCCCCAATTCAGCTGACCACCCTCAAAAATACGACCATTCTTTTTGATTTTAATTTATGTTTAACATTACCCCACAATATCATTTAACAGAAATATTATCAGATATTAATAATAGAAATAATTTGATAACTCTCTGTATAGATATATTTAAAAGTGAACACAAACTTGAGTCACATAAGATCTTGTGAATTTTTTATACATAAATAAATATTGAAACCAAAATCTGGTCCACAACAGCCATACCCCCAACTTTTATAGGTTTGGAAGGGGAACTAAACCCCTTTGTGATTCTTACTTTATCCTTAAGGTTCACAAGATTTTGTTCTGTTGACCCCCGCTTTTAGTCCGGTTGCGCCCCGTGTCTCAGTCAGCATTCCACCCCCCGACACTCGGCTACCCGTTCCACGGGCGAAGTAGTCTAACCAGCCAGCCCAGCGCGGGGCCACACCTCTCGTGCAGCTTTCGATTGGTCCTCGCGTCATCACTCCCCTCCGATGAGTTCCGCGTTGCAAAGGCATTTAAGTTGCAGCGTTTCCTCCGCAGTTTAACTCTTTTGATAGAATCTTCTGCCATGTCTGACCAATCAGCCTTCGATACCAACGTGGTGACCGTGACCCGCTTTGTCATGGAGCAGGGCCGGTTGGCCAAAGGCACCGGGGAGCTCACTACTCTGCTCAACTCGCTGTGCACGGCTGTGAAGGCAATCTCCTGCGCTGTACGCAAAGCTGGGATCGCACACCTGTAAGTAAACAAACAACCATCTATGAGTACACTATGTTATTTGATTAAGATCAATTAAATAGTGGCATGCACCGAGTTGGTCCCTTTTTAAGTGCTTTAAAAAATGCCACATATTGAAGTTTCAGTCCTGTACGTGCATCATACATCCACGTTGGCACATCGGAGCCTTTCTTTATATGTCCATGATCGGAGCAGGAGATTCAGGTTTTGTCATCGCCTATCAGGAAGCACATAGGATACCTGATACCACCACGCCCACTTTTTTATATTTTAGCCTGTAGGATTTTTAATTTCAACAAACATATTTCAGTGTCATGTTAAGCCTTATTACACGTAATAAGAGCACGTGCATTAGGTATGCATTCATGTCTGTCCTCTGGCATTCTATTTAATAATATTGTCTTATTATTGTTGCCCTCTACTCTTCACAGTTTTAATATTTAGCATTTTTTCATATTATATCACAGTAAGCCTATCATTATGTGCTGACTTGGTCCACTGGAACTCTCTCATCTTTGCACATAAACTGCATTACTTAATTACAAATCATTAGGAATACATTAAGTTAGCTTTTTACTCTTTTGTTAATGAGTGAGTATTTTTTCAAGTGACCAACACAAATAGAAATCACTTGCATACATGAGCTAAACTTTTTGTGACCGATGACCCTGATTCTGAATGACTTTAGTGGTTGCCACAGTCCTTTGCTCAATCTCCATCTCCGCAGTCCAGGAAATGCAAAGTCATGCATCAGCTGCAATTTTTTTTAAACTCCCATCTAAACTGGAGACTTCAGTTATCATGATTGTATTCCAATCAAACTTATCTTAAAACTAATATATAACCCTTTTTCAGTTTAGACCAAACTGGTTTAGTTTAGAAGTGTACATATTACCAGAGAAATTCCTGTCTTGCCACTTTGCCCGTTCACTTTTCTTTACCATTTTGTTTTTTTTTCTCAGCTATGGCATCGCTGGCAGCACCAACGTGACGGGCGACCAGGTGAAGAAGCTTGACATATTGTCCAATGATCTAGTCATCAACATGATCAAGTCCTCCTTCACCTCCTGTGTGCTGGTGTCTGAGGAGAACGAGAAGGCCATCATCGTAGACCCAGACCAGAGGGTGAGTGACCGCAGATTAGGAATTGAATTTTCTTTAAAAAAAAATGTATATATGTAATTTACTTATATTTTTTTAAACAAACACAAAAGATACCAAGAAAACAACAGCACCTCAAATCACTGCACTACAAACACATTTGTCTCGGAATTTAAAAACGAATTACAATTTTGAACACAAAAGCAGGAATCTTTGCTCTTCCTGAAACTTAAATTCTAGGTTTTCTTTACGACCCTTCTGTTGTTTGATTAAATACTCTTTGCTTGATTATTACAGCCTTATGATCTCATTTTTATCACAACAGGGGAAAACCACTTCTTCTCTATAACAGGATCATCCAGTTTGTCTCTGGGTTCATGTAAATGTGTGTTATAGTTTTTATTCCGATCTTTTCCTCATATAACTGGTTCAGCAGCCCTGGGTTCACTTCAGTTCCTGTTCAGATCATTGTTAAAGGAAATCTGTTTTTAGACACTGACTCCTTCCTCACTAGTCATCACACTCTTATTAAATATTGAACCAAAACTATTTGACCTTGAGGACACGGACAATGCATTTCTGGTGACTTCAGTTGATCACTTCTGTTTGTTTAAAAGAAATTGCAAAGGTCTATTTTAACAGAGCGGACTCTTCCTCCTCTTTCAGGGCAAATACATCGTGTGCTTTGACCCGTTGGACGGCTCCTCCAACATCGACTGTCTCGTCTCCATCGGAACAATCTTCGGCATCTACAGAAAGGTACAAACACAGGTTCAAATGTGTGTTAACTTTTATATTTACAGCAGTTTTGAAGGGCCAAGACTGATTTACTTATTAAATAATGAATTGAATTGTTGCTGATATTAGTAGTTAGAAGTCCTATGAAACAAGGACTGCTTCACTCAAACCAAGACTATTATTATTATTATTATTATTATTATTATTATTATTATTATTATTATTATTATTATTATTATTATTATTATAGCATGTAACCCTTGAAGGAAAAACTTTTCAATAGCAATTCAAATTACGGTAATGCCATTTTACTAAAAGGGTTCACTAAAGAAATACTTGTTAGGAAAAAAAACAGTCAGTTTAACAGTGAGTTTTATCCTATAGCTGCAGATGGGAACAAGCTTTTATCGGCCTCCATTGGTATAGAATATAGCCTACACCTTGCTGAACACATAAATGAATGATGTCATTATGTCACATGGTTTTTCCCTCAGACCACAGATGACGAGCCGTCAGAGAAAGACGCGCTGCAGCCCGGCAGGAACCTGGTCGCCGCGGGATACGCCCTGTACGGCAGCGCCACCATGATGGTGCTATCCTCCGGACAGGGAGTCAACTGCTTCATGCTAGACCCAGTTAGTGCTCTATCTATCTATCTATCTATCTATCTATCTATCTATCTATCTATCTATCTATCTATCTATCTATCTATCTATCTATCTATCTATCTATCTATCTATCTATCTATCTATCTATCTATCTATCTATCTATCTATCTATCTATCTATCCACTCACTCACTCACTCACTCACTCACTCACTCACTCACTCACTCACTCACTCACTCACTCACTCACTCACTCACTCACTCACTCACTCACTCACTCACTCACTCACTCACTCACTCACTCACTCACTCACTCACTCACTCACCCACCCACTCACTCACTCACTCACCCACCCACCCACTCACAACATTAAATAATTGATATAAAACATGTAGATCAGAGCACTTTGATAATATTTTCTGTGTTTTGCTGTCCTAGGCTATCGGTGAATTTATCCTGGTGGATCGTGACGTGAAGATGAAGCAGCGAGGGAAGATCTACAGCCTGAATGAAGGCTACGCGATGCACTTTGAGCCCGCCGTCACAGAGTACCTGCAGAAGAAGAAGTTCCCTGAGGTAACACTTCAGTTTAGTTTAGTTTATTGGATCACATATATTACACAACATCCCATACATAACATGAATTGCAAGCAGGCTCACGTTTTGAAATATACAGTTTCCTTTTCTACTATAGTAAATACTGTAATTTATTAACAATAAAAGTCAAAGTCAAATTTATTTCTGTAGCACATTTAAAAACAGTTCAAATCATTTGACCAAAGTGCTGTAGAAAATACAACAGAAAACAACATATAAGATACATGAAAAACATATAGGGACAGACAGTGGACATCAATGAACATGCATTGAAATGTTAATTTGCCAGAGTTTGCCAAGATGATTGACACATTTTTATCTTGCAGTCTTAGATTAGATGTGTTTTTTTTTTTTTTTGTATTTTCCTGTATAGAGTTTGCCCAATGCAGGTTAATCTAGTTTATTAAAGCAACATTTTTTTAAATGTCCTGTAGGATGGCAGTGAACCCTACGCGGCCCGTTACATCGGCTCCATGGTGGCAGACGTGCACCGGACGCTGATGTACGGAGGAATCTTTTTATACCCGGGAAACAAGAAGAGCCCTAAGGGAAAGGTGAGGTTCCACTCTGATGCTTTCTGCTGCTTTCTGGCGTTATACTTCTACAACTGTAAATACAGTTGTAGAAGTATAACAGGTGTTTTTATGGGTGAGTAAAATAAACCTTGAACATTGGACTATTTTCAGATTTGGTATGTTAGCAAGAATCTACAGCAGCAGGTCAGTAGGCCTTACATAGTGTACGACTTAAATAAACTATACTTCATCATAAAGAATGAAGACGTCAGCCAGTGTCAACAGTGTGGCTCACTGATGTGTTTTTTTAAATAGGACAACAACAAAGGTCTACAGCACAGAGGAATACATCTCTATCAGGCTTTGTTTGCACCTGACAATACTTTCATTAATGGTTTTGGTCTTTTCGTGGGATTTTCCCAAGAAAAAGTAGTTTAAAATATCAAGCATATAAGTTGCTATAAGTCGCCCTGAACACTAGTTTTTAGGTTTATTTTTCAACAACCAGTAATATCTGTTTCTTCAGTTTTACTTGAAACTTTTTCAGGGGAGATTTCCTTTAAAACTAGTTTGTTGAGTGTCCCTTGTACCTTGAAACACACTGAAGAAAATGTCACAATGTGCTTTCTTCACTCTCCATATCCTTCCAGTGTTTGCAAGACTGAGCCCAACATGATGTTGTCACATTTTATTTTCAAAGGTAGAATGCAGCTGACTTAACATATGTAGAATAGACAGAGAGCATGATGAGTTTTTCATTCAAAATGCAGGGAAACTAAGATTAAAACTCTCAATAGTAACTGTTTTGCATAAGGCAAACATCTATGTGATAGTAAATACTTTAAAGAAAACATTAGCAGAGAAATCTTTCTTGGAGAACTGTATACAATCTTTACGTAAAGTTGTTGAATATTTATTGTGGGATTGTTTCACAGTTTTGATCCATGAGTGTAGACTCTTTTTCATTCGTCTTTGAAGATATTACGTTCACAATTCTCCAAGTCTGTTGTTTTAAACACAAGTCAGCTGCCCATATGATTCTAGAAACAGGTTTTTCCTGCTGTAATTATTCCTCCTGTTGGTACTGACTGATCTCTTCCTGTTGTGAAAGGGGGCCAAATCCACCGTTCTCATTCTGAGTCTATTAGCAGTCAGTTTCTTTCAAAAATACTGTCTTTTTTAGCCTGTAAAATTCTTTATCTGTGACTGCGATTCTATACTAAGTTGTAGTTGAGGAATTAAAAGGGAAAGTGTGTAGTTTGCATGCATTGTGCTACAATTGGGACATCATATTTCGTCATAACATTGCTTCTCAAACTTGACCCTCTTTGCTGGGTGTTCTCTCTCTCTCTCGAAGCACATGCGATGTGTTGTAAATTCGCTGTGCAGAGGATTCCGTAAGCCCAAAAAGCATGCTGGATTGCACACTCAAAAATTGCAACCAGATGAAATAGGACAACCGGGTATTTTTCAACTTACTGCATTTGACATCATGTATTGGGACATCCTAAATCTTTATCTGTCATACCATTGCAGGGAATTATGGGTACTGAAATGCACCCAGAACAACTAGATAGATAGACAGATAGATGGATAGACAGACAGACAGACAGACAGACAGACAGACAGACAGACAGACAGACGGGTCAAAGTTCAAGGATGAAGTAGTACATCTCGATATTTTTTGGGGCATTTGACATCATATATTGGTACACCCTAAATCTTTTTCTGCCATACTAAATAACATCAAAGTATGGGTATCGGAATGCATTGTTAGTGTGATAGTCCTTTTTTAACATCAGTATAATACACCAACCTAACCTTCCCCCCCTCCCCTCTCTCTCCCTCTCTCTCCCTCTCTCTCTCGTTCTACAGCTGCGTCTGCTGTATGAAGGCAACCCCATGGCCTTCATCATGGAGCAGGCAGGTGGCATGGCCTCCACCGGCCTGGAGAACCTGCTGGACATCCAGCCAGAGAGCATCCACCAGAGAGCCCCTGTAGCTATGGGCTCCTCTGAAGACGTGAAGGAGTATATAGCCCTCTGCAAGAAACACGCCAAGAAGTGAGACAGACAGCTCCAACTCACAACCCTCACAACCAATCGCTATCTGGTGAAATAACCTTGTATCTCAGAATTGAACACCACTAGAGGAATGAGGAAGTAGTCCCTCATTTTGAGCTTTGTGTCAATGTGTTTCCAATGAGGCCTAGAATGAAATGTGGGTCTAAAGATGGAGTTACAAGGTTTTTTCAGATCAGACCAGAAAATGATCATGTTCTATTTGTAGAAAGAAAATGAAAAACAACAAGGTGTTTAAATGAAAACACTGCAGCTCATAAGCTCAATAACGCAAGGAAATTCACACATTCCACACAAAAAAATAACCACACATGTGCCAAAAAAAGTGATGTTTGCACTAAAATAAACCAAATATGAAGACTTTTCCTGCTCTCTTTACCTCCAACTGTGCCTTAAGAAGAATGATTGTTCATTTTAGACCACTGTAAGGGACCACATACACACCTCTATACAATCAAACCTGATGTTTTTTTTATAATGTGAACAACTATGAAATGTTGACGTCTCTCAATAAATCCAAATTATTATATGAAGACGAAATATGTATTTTCACGCGTCACTTTTTTTACACTCACCTTTTGACTAATACGTAGTTTGTGTATTATTTGAAATGTTGTATTTGTCATGCAGTAATAAAAGTTGTCACAGGTGCATGCAGCCTTCTGCACAGGTGCACCAGAAGAAAGAAAGATACTACATTGCTTAAAATAAACTAATCGCATTTTAGACATTGAAGAGATGGGAGACATACTGTTCACTAAAGTTAACCTTTAAGCTAAAGGTCAGGTGGAGCTCCCAGAACCCTAATGACATTTAAAGCTCACTTGAGAACTGAGTATACTTCTACTCATATCTCTCTCTCTTAGTCTAATGTGTGTGTGTGTGATATATCTACACACAGTCTCAGAAACATAGAGTACAGAATCAAAATGTCGGGGATATTCTATATTCCGACATGCTGTAATAGAAAACTAAACTCACAGAGAATTTGAGAATTGAATTACATTTATAATAAGAAAAAATAACAGAGTACAGAGTGTAAAGCTTCAGGCTTCAGCCCCCGATGGGACTGACTATCTTTTGGTCAAACAGAGTTTTTAAGGCCCCCTTTCAACAACGGGGGTGTCAACTGACAGATGGTTAATAGGTCTCGGGGGTTTATTGTGGTTAGCCACAATAAACCTTAAAATAGTTTAAGCAACTGTTTTGTCAGCACATTCTTAGAGGAAATGCACATGTGTGTTGATGTAATATACATATGAAAAACAGATCAATTAGATAGTTACAAATAAATCTGCCCTCGCACAAAACTACTTTTAAACTAAATTGTAAGTTATTTTTAGTTGGTGAAATTAAGCCGATCGAATACAGGGGTGCAATACATGCATGAAAAGTTCATTTAAAGGATAAATGTTTAGTTCTTTATGACTATTTTCTGCAGACTTTCTTGACCTAAGTAAGTTTTTTTATTTTATTAACATGTCATTGTTAACCACAAGTCTTGGATATAAACAAAGTTGTTTAAGTATGTTTGCAGCATGAGATTGTTCTTTACACTCATGTGCAAACAGAACAACACATATGGTTAAAACTCTAGTTTACCACATAGCTTTTCATGTTGCCAAAGTTTTGTGTTGAACATGTTGCAAGCTTTTTTGAATGAAATGAATAACGGTGCACCATGCTTCTCTTGTGTGCAGGAGGAGTGAACAGGGGCTGTCTCTGTAGACATATGACACCTGACACCCCCAGCTCTCTCTCTCTCACACACACACACACACACACACACACACACACACACACACACACACACACACACACACACACTTTCTCTCTCTCTCTCTTCCACCCGGCTGCACTCACAAATAGATCCCTGACAGTAATTCCTCTGCCTATGAAAAGGTCTTAGCTGGTAATGAGGTCGCCCACTCACTGTCCCTCCTCTGCTGCTACACACACACACACACACTCACACACACTCGCCCACGGAGCAGAACCTCATACACAGTGTGTGAGTAGCAGCCAGCATGTCGGACCAGTCTGCGTTTGACACGGATGTATGGACCCTGACGCGGTTCGTGATAGAGACGGGTCGGCAGGCCAAGGGGGCGACGGGTGAACTGACCCAGCTCATCAACGCCATCCTCACCTCCATCAAGTCCATCTCCTGCGCTGTGAGGAAGGCCGGCCTCGCCCACCTGTGAGTACTGACGCACTGGTAAAGGCTCACTGCAGGGAACCTCTACATTACTGACTGGTGGCAAGGGGTTAGATATTAAGGCGAGATGAATAAGGTGAATAGGGCAAGGTTTTTTATTACTTTTAGATATCATCATGAAACTGAGTTGATTAGTTGCCTTAACATATTTATTTTGTATTACATGTTCAAATTAGACGTCTTCAGAATAGTGCTAAGAATGATTATAGAAAGTTTAGTTGATGGAAGTGCTTTGGAAAATAAATGTTTTAGTTCAGAGAAAAAATGAATGGCTGTTAAAGATGGTTGTATAGGAGAAATATATACAGACACAAACAAACCAGGTATAGTCAAATAAAGACTTGTAATGTTTATTATGGACATTTAATTTATACTAGTATGATGTGTTTGCCTGCAGTGTCTCACCTTAAACAAAGACCAATGTTCACATTTGATCTTTTATGATATCTAACTACACGTTCTAGGACTTGTGCTCCTTGCAAACCTCCAAAGAGAGGTCAAAGGTCAAGGGCAGCTGCCCGACCAGGCGTCATGGAGCTGGGAGGGACTGAGTGGTTGTTTGACATTTAGCGTGGCTCTCGATCGCAGTGGATTTAAGAGCTGAGACGGTGTTCAGTCATGGGCAGGAGTGTGTGTGTGTGTGTGTGTGTGTGTGTGTGTGTGTGTGTGTGTGTGTGTGTGTGTGTGTGTGTGTGTGTGTGTGTGTGTGTGTGTGAGACGTGACAGAGTCACTGGTGCTGATATGATTTATTAGTGTGTGTGGCACAGAAGTCATGCTGCTGTAAAGTACAAGCAAGACAGTGTGCTTTGTATCGTTTAGTGGCATTTCAACACTGAATTAATATGGAGGTGATTACTCGTGTTACTCGAGGTGATTTTTTTTTTTGGGGGGGGGGGAATGGGACTGCCAGAGAAACATTTAGGGTTTTTCCTATGGAACAGCTCAGTGATATTCCAAAGGTAACAGCTATATATCCTATACGGGGATATCTTCAGAAAGGTCCACACCTTGTCTGCATACAAATCTTGACCTCAAAGCATGAACCCGTCTCTAATCTGAATTTATTGTAAACATTACAGTCGTGGGTGTTACTCTATTGAGAGGGAAACAGAAACACCTTAAGTACTTTGAACTTAGCTTTGGTATCAATCAATATTTTCCTAATTCTTAGCTGATATTCATACAGTAATATTAGAATGCTGAATAGAGGATTTGATGTAAACTAATGTACTGGAATTAGTTCCACACAAAGGAGAGTAAGTGAAACTGTGCCAACTCACAGAGAATGAGCCATTACTCACTGAATTTTAGGCACATTGAAGTTACGTAACACAACACAGTTCAACATTGTTGGAAGATAATTGACGTGTACAAGCTTCTCTATCAAGTTGTGTTTGAGTCTGTGTGTGTGTGTGTGTGTGTGTGTGTGTGTGTGTGTGTGTGTGTGTGTGTGTGTGTTTTGGTTGCATCATTAAGTTAAGTTGCTTTTATCCCTAAATGAAGACACATCTGGCTCCATGCAGGCACGGCTTGGCGGGCTCAGTCAACGTTACCGGGGACGACCAGAAGAAGCTGGACGTCCTGTCTAATGAGATGATGATCAACATGCTGCAGAGCTCCTACAGCACCTGCTGCATGGTGTCAGAGGAGAACAAAGAACTCGTCATCACCCCCAAAGACAAGAGGGTGAGACAGGGAGAGAACAGTCCTACGTAACAAGGAGGGCAGGATGTGGCGACACTATAAAAGCTATAGTGCGTAACTTTTTCATATAAATGAATGTTGGTTACATTCAAGCCATTGCCTGATGATCAGAGTTGATTTACCCTGTCAGCTCCACAAAGATGAGTCTTTATTGCTCCACAAATGTAAATGTAGCAGAATAAGGGCAGAAATAAATACAGCCAAACTGAGTGCAAAATGAGTTAATCAAATAAGAATATTAGATTAAACTCACAATCACTCACAGTACCAATGCCCAGTGTTAGTGTTTACTAAAACTAATTGTGAGGTTCTGTCTCGTGTAAAGTGAGAGTAGTTTAGCAGGAGCAAAGTCAGTATTTATTCACTAATATACCATCTACTATAATATCAAACACATGATTAATATATATTATTATGAGGTAATGATATAAATCTTTCTTTTCTCTGATTCAATATATATTATAGTGAATAACTTTTTTGTCCTGATTTGATTTTTTGTCCCAGGGAAAGTACGTGGTGTGTTTTGACCCTCTGGACGGCTCCAGTAACATCGACTGTTTGGCTTCTATCGGAACAATCTTCGCCATCTACAAACGGGTGAGTCTGAAAACCAGGCAAACCAGCCACGCACTAGACAGGAATAATATTATGATATGCATAGAATTGTACTGCAGAGAAAATCACTCTCCACATAACACTTACCTGTGTTCTGCCTTTTTGACTGATTACATTTTAGCTTGAAGGTGTAGTAACACTCTGCAGACACAAGGCGGCACTGTGGCCCAGGTTATACAGATTTCCAATTCATTCAAAGGCAGTTACAGTCTGTTTTATTGGCCTCACAAGTGGAGTAGATGTGGACGAAATGTAACTTTCTGATGAACTTTTATCGTGATAAACATTTCTCAACACAAAGCTACAAATGTGGACATACAGTGTACACATGATCTCCGTTGGAAAAAACAGTATGCAAAACAAACATTAGAGTTTGATTGAATATGTTGTGAATAAAGTAGGCTATTGGTTTATTTATTTCCCCCCTGTTTTGCTTTTCCATTATTTTGCAAGTTATCGACAGATAGATTGAAGGACAGGTTCAAAAAGTAAAGGCGACTCAAGCATAGTTGGGTGATGTTTGTGTTTGTGTATTAATTTATTGACCTATTTTTTTTTAGCTTACACATTTGATATGACAACCTTCTCTATTGCTTTTGATTAAACTCTTGTTGCTTTAAATACATATCCTTGGTTTTTGGTCTCAGGGCAACTGGTCAACTGTTAATGTTTTCTTCTTTGTTGGTGTATTTTTCTACCCTCGTCCAGGTAACGGATGGTGAGCCCACAGATAAAGACGCGCTGCAGCCCGGACACAACATCGTGTGTGCGGGCTACACGCTGTACGGCAGCGCTACACTGGTCGCTCTCAGCACCGGAGCTGGAGTCAACTTCTTCACGTTGGACCCTGTGAGAAAATAACCCTTACTTCAATTTCTGCTTTTATCTGGAAAAAAAAAAACCTTCACATTATTCTGTCAAACTTTATAAAGCAAACCCAAAATATATCTCTTTTCTTTTGGCCCCTTATCTAGTTTACAGTAAATAGTACAATTGCTTATAAATCACATTGTGTAGTATAAATACAAAAAAAAGAATAAGAATTCAGGAGTCATGACAGAATTTAAGCCTTTTTTTATCTGAGGAAAACACATATTATTCTGTCATTATGACTCCACGATGCAATCTGTGAAACACACTATAAATGTATATTTATTGACCAGAAAGTGTGTGGTAGTGTAAATCAAATTTGGTAGTAGAACAATTCATGTAAGAATTCAATTTTTGGTTGTTGTTTGTATTGGTTGTTTTTTTCCCTTTTTCGAGGGGTTTATTCCTAATTTTCCATTTTTACATTATATCTATCATATTGTCATTGTATTTATTTGTATTTTTATTAGTAAAACCCTTTCAATCAGCTTCCACACAAACTTATTTTCACCCTTGCATCTTATTCCAGAGACAGATTAACTCAAAAACAAAAATAAATGTTTGGGCTCAGAGGCAGCGGCAGATCATTAGGAATTTGGGAAAGCAGCTTTAGGTGTTATAAGATGAAACGGTTGACTGTGTTTTGTTGTTAGCAATCTTGTTATTGTGTGTTGTTGTTGTTGTAGTAAGCCACCGACTAGGCAAGATCTTCAGGCCTCAACAGAATAATCTTTTATTATTGCTGGGGCTGCCACAATGATTTATAGTCTTTAACACTTTTTAAATGTATCTTAAAACAAATTAAGTTACAGTGAATTCAATTTATATCCTCTTCCCAGTGAGTTTTTACAATAGGTTCAGTCAAACGCTTCAGAGTCAAGACAAACCGTTGCACACAACAACACATTTTCAGCACAGTTATAGAGACAGCAGCATCGAGGACAACATTTCCTACACCCTTCTGCTTACAAACAGTCACAGCCCCAATAAAAGGTTAAAATGACAGCAGATTATTCCTCATAAACGTTACATTTTTTGTCCCTCAGGCCATTGGTGAGTTCATCCTGACTGATCGCAACGTGAAGATCAAGCCCAAAGGAAAGATCTACAGTCTCAATGAGGGCTACGCCAAGTACTTCCACCCCTCCATCAACGAGTACCTCAAACATAAGAAGCACCCAGAGGTGAGAGAGACATTGTTAAATAACTAGAGCGAGAGAGGTTAACACATGAAACAACTAAGGCCTATATAGAGACTTTAAATGTGGAGTCAGCGATTCTGGAGAACGCTTGTTGTCAAAATCACTTTGTCATAATAAGTGAATATCGCCTTATGATCCGCTACTTGTCTGTACTGTGTGCGGGTGCGCTGAAAAAAAATCCTGTGTTTATACACAGCCTAGGCTCTGTAAACTGGTATGAAAAAAAGAGGGCCCACCGTGGCTATAGGATATATGAAAATGACAACAAGCATTCTTCAGAATCGCTGACTATTACCGGTGTATATATCTAGATAACATACACAATCCAAATCCAACCCCCTTTTAATTCAAGCCAGAGTTTTGACATTGATCAGTTCTACTTTGTGTTTGAGTTTTTCAATCTGATATCCTTTAAAAGCTGTTATTTTTTTGCTGACACACACACACACACACACACACACACACACACACACACACACACACACACACACACACAGCGGCTCTGTGCTCAGTCCTGAAGGTTTCAAACACCAGCGGCCTCTCTCTCTCATATCATGTGAAGCCTGACCAAGCGTTTGCGTACAATGACTTCACAACAAGGACTTTTCTCAAAGGGGATCAGCAGATTTGGGTTATTGTGTATATATATATATATATATATATATATATATATATATATATATATATATATATATATATATATATATATATATATATATATATATATATATATATAAAAGTTAATATAATGTATGTTAAAATTCAAAAGGATAAGTTCTCAAGGCTTTAGGTACAGCCTTTTTAAAATGTTCTAAATAAAAAAATACTATGCACAGGTGTTAAAAATGAATGTTTTAAAAAACAAAATGTATCATTGCTGATTCATTAGTCAGACAATTAACAACATATGAACAAATCATTCTGTAAAAACCTCCAGAATACTGCTAAGAATGATTATGGAAAGTTTAGTTAATGTAAGTGCTTCAGAAGTTGAGATTTTTGATTCAGAGTATTATAAAAAAAACTGATGAGATAATGGCAGTTAAAAATGGTTGTATAGGAGAAATATACAAACCCAAACAGACTAGCCTCAGCAAAATATACATCTAAATCTAAATGTTTACACTTTATTATACTAGTATGATAGAAAACATGTTATTGAAGCAAGATAGCCAAAAATCTCCAAATGAACCAGTGCTTGAACAAAACAAGATGTGTGCGTGTCATGATAGTAAGGTGCCGCTCGTCAGCTGAGCTCCAGGATGGCGACACACGTCCTGCAGGAAACACTCTGTTCCTCAGGAAACTCAAGCGTCTCATCTGGACACTGCTCTCTGCTAACTCAGCTATTCTCCTGCACCAATCACATGACTCTTAAAGTCTGTCAGCATCCCTTTGCTCAGGGATGGGTTATCTGATGTAACAGGCTTTTAGGAAATACAAGCTTGATTGTCCACCTTTGCACACTTCTCACTTTTTCTACATACTGTAAACAAAAGGTCTATTTCTCTATTAGATCGTTGACTTCCACTTGTGAAAAATTTGACCAAAACCAAAAATGTTGCATTTATATTTTTCTTCAGTGTGCGTTGCTTGAACACTCATTGTCCACGTACCATCACCATCATGACCCAGCAAACAGCAACAGTAACCACCATGCGTTACTCACTGTGTGTGTGTGGTATGGTGTATGGTGTGGTCAGCGTGCGTGCGTCACATTGTGAAATAGCAAAAACTTGTCTCACAAGGTTGAACTGGAGTGTAGATGTTTCACATGACCCACAGGGAAGCTTAGATCTATTGTGAAGATGGCATTTATCCTCTCTGCTTATATGGGCAGTCGAGTGCCCATATAAGGAGCTACTCAGAGCCCCTAGAAAATATATTGTTGATTAATATACATGAGACGATAAGCTTATTAAAAACTGAACTTCCTGAATAGAGCTCAGGCAGTTTAGGTGGACTGCCCCCTACCAGACAAACACTCAGGATGCTGTGGTAATAAATTACATTTTGTAATGACTGGGGGGAGGGGGGTGCAGGTGCAGACCCAGGGGTGTCTTAAAGTTATCCCCGGAGGGATAACCACTGAATCGCTATAGCGAAGAAGTGGAAGGGGAGAAAACAAAAACACACTGGCTACCTTATAACACACTCAACAACAAACTAAACCACCACCGCCAACCAGCTGAAAGAGTAGACATATAACTCTACAGTTATCTTGGAACTCTAAACACAGTGCAAAGAGAACCTCTCACTATCCCAGAGGGCGAGACAATGAGCAGCCAGAGCACTGGGGGGTCTCAGGGCATATATAACCTCTACACACCTGGGCTCAATCAGCCAATCAGTGCCACACACACCTGATTGCAGTTAGTGAGCATTAACCATTCTCACAGAGCTGAAAGATTCCGTGCCCTCACCGGGCTGAAAGAGTATATATGTGTTCTTTTTCAAGCTTAAATCGATTTATCTTAACACTGGATTGTTGTAGAAATATTAGTAAAGTCATGAACTAATAAAATCTTGTATGACGTTTAGTTTGCTTAAAAATTATTTTCATACACTCTCTTGCCACTTCCCTCTTCTCCTTTCTTTTTCATTTTCTCTTTGCGTATTTTAGGAACATTTCGTGCTGCCAGCTGTGTGCGCGTGTGTTTATGAGAGTGAGTGTTTTGTAGTGTGGAACAGCCTGTTTTTTGGGAAATACTATGCTCACACACACACACACACACACACACACACACACACACACACACACACACACACACACACACACACACACACACACACACACACACACACACACACACACACAGTGAGTGGGACATGACTCAGCAAGCACATGACTGTGTATCACGTTGTGCCGGTCTGAACACGTAGCTTTACTTCAGGGCAACTCCACTCAGATTTCACCTTGAAGAAAAATAGTTTTGGTAAACTCTTGGGCTTAAGAAAAATGCATTGACAATTTAAGTGTAGAACCAATGAGTTAAATACAAAAACACTGTCTACATAATGACCTTGTCTGTGTGTAGGTTTGTGTCACACAGTGAGAAAGGCTTGATGTATGTTCAAGCTGCTCAGATGGACTTTGCCCCGTCGGTTGTTTAGACTTCCAGGTCAGAGCGACTGCTGATCTCTGAATGCTGCAGAACTGCTGTCACTGCAACTCTCAGACCAGCAACCTGACTCACTGACCTGTTTATATATTAGCTTTTAATAAATACACTGTATGATAGCAATACTGGGAAGCAACATATGCAAACACTGCTATTTCTATGTATCTGAACCCCACAGTTGCTTGGAAATATTAACTTGGATGATCTTGTATCTGTACTTTTAGTACCTTGACATGTGTCGACTGAAGAAGTTAGTTTATCACGTTAGATTGAATGAACCTTTTTGGATTTCTAGGAAATAGCTGAAATTTTAAAATGACAAAATCTATGTATGCAAAAGCAGGTTTCTTTCATTTTCAAATGCATACCCTGTCTCTAAGAACAGATACTTTTACACAAGGCTTTTAAACATTTAGAATATAAATTAGACGCACAAAAATCACTTTACACAATTGGCCCTTGAAAATGATACCTCCAGAAAGTCAGTTTCTAGTTTAGTAATCATATCATATCATTAATAACATGTTAAACTGTCCCCTTCCCTCCTGCAGGACGGCAGTGCCCCGTACGGAGCGCGTTATGTGGGCTCCATGGTGTCAGATATCCACAGAACCATCGCCTACGGAGGGATCTTCATGTACCCAGCCAACGAGAAGAGCCCCAAGGGAAAGGTATTAACACTCACTGAAGCAATAGGCACATTCAGGCAGAGTTTGTGATTTTCTTAAGCTTATATAAGGTTAGAATAAATACCAGATATGCATTCTGATACTAAATGTGATGGAAGTTCTGTTAAGGGTGGAGGTCAACTCAGGTGGAAGAATATTTCAGGAGACTTGGATGAATTATGAAGCAATATTTATTACAGACTTGGCCAAGGAGAACCGGACTGCAACTCTCGTGACTTGCACTTAAATTCTGACAAACTCATGCTTAAAGCTGTGTAATAACCTCGCGCTATCTCTATCACCTCCCCGGCTCGTTCACCAAGCGTACCAATGTTTTGGTTCAGAGCTGAACACAGTGAACCATAACATTCTGGGGTAGAAGGAGATGAGACGTTATCTATACAACTGACCTAAGTGTCTCCTAAAAGGTTCCAAGGCTGACCTAGAGTCTGTGAGACAGACACACAAGATAGGCATATATGTCCTATTAATCTTTCCCATTAATATTACAACTAAAGACCCAAAATTCCCTCACACTAAATAGTTCAAAATCAGCTCAAACAACTCCAACATTAAAGTCCCAATTTGAATGATTAATGAGGAAAAATCCTCTAATGACAGATTACAGAATCGTAGAAAAAGGCACATTTAGCTGATTTGAGTACTTTAACATAAAGGTTAAGTCAGCGATTCTGGAGAATTGTTGTCAAAATCACTGTTCGTCAAAATCAGTGAACATCTCCTCAAGATCTGCTACCTGTCTGTTCTGTGTGTGCGTTGAAAGAAAATCTGGTGTTGTTACACAGCCTAGGCTCTGTAAACTAGTATGTTAACAAAGGGGGTGCTACCATAGAAAACTATTACAGAGCCTCACCTCTGTATTTACACTGGATTTTCTTAAAGCGCACACACAGAATGGACAGGTAGTGGATCGTGAGGAGACCTTCACAGATTTTGACAAAAAGTGATGTTGACGATATACCTTCTGCAGAATCACTGACTGCACCTTTAATTAACAAAGCAGGTATTTTCCTTGTATTAACAGTGTGGTATTAGTACTTTCCCTTAACTAAATAATCTAAGTACAGTAAGCTACTTCCTCCACCTCTGTCTAAGCAACAGAGAGTTAAATGTAGAAGCAGCGACTGAAACTGGTTTTCATAATGAGCCATGATGTCACCTGTTCAGACCCACAAGTCACACAATGTTCAGATTGTAGCGGGATGTTGCCGTGTGTGTAACTAACGGTAACCAGAGAGTGTGATAAAATGTAATGTAATCTAATTACATTCAAATAAGACTCCTAGACCTTTAATAACAGCATGTTGGAAAGTGATGTGGAACCACTAGTTGAACACTTTATTCTCCTGAAAAATTAAGACAGCAGCTGAATCTGAAGTATTGACCTTAATACTGGATGTATAGGCATGAAAAGTAGGTTAATTATACAGCACTATGTGAACACAGTGGCAGTTTCAAAATGTATAAAATAAATGAGACAAAAAAGAAATATAGAGCATTTAAATTGGATTCATTTATAGTATAAGGCAGCAGTGAACAGGGAGATTTAAATTTAGATTTACGCATGGTTAGTTTTGGACAGCGCTCAAGAGAGTAAGTATTATGAAACCTGTTGTACACTGACATGTACTGTGGTCGGTAGTGACATGAAACTGTTCATGAAACTTTTGGAAAACCCAAAACCCAAAAACACCTTCACATTTCAGCAACATGTGCCCCCCCCCCCTTTCTTTTTTTACAAAGGTTTCTCTTTACTGAGAAGTGAAACTGTTTTAAACTAGACTACCTTGTAAAACAGGATGAACAAATAAGGAAACATTCCTATATACATATCCATTATACATCTTTTACGTATCTCCTATTGACTTGCAGCACTTCGGACCGTCTTTTCTCTTACCATGTTTATTGTGACCATTAATTAATGCACCAAAATACAAGTATTGAAGTAAAATACCACAATACCATGTCCATGACTTTATTTATGATTATTATTCCTTGTATATACAGAAATTATTTGCAGATTTAAAAATAAATAAATACTGTTATATTCTAAATCCTGTAAGGCTTCTAACTGATGTAAATGTCTTGGTGTTTAGCTGCGGTTGTTGTACGAGTGCAACCCGATCGCCTTCCTGATCGAGCAGGCGGGCGGCATGGCGACCACGGGCACCATGAGGGTACTGGACGTCCAGCCGGAGTCGCTCCACCAGAGGGTGCCCTTCGTGGTTGGTTCCCCTGACGACGTCAACGAGTACCTGGCCTTTGTCAAGAAGTACCAGTGATTCCAGACAAGATTCTCCCAGTATTCAAGAGAGGAGAGGACAGACAAGGGTTTCATACAATGTAGTTTTTTCTCACAAAGCTAAGACGGTTATTTTTGGATGTCAGAAAACGAAGTGTCTCATCACATTTCAGCTGGTCTTGTCATGGACTTCAAAAGTAATTTAATAAACATTTTTCAACATTAAAGATGATTGTTTTATTCAGACATGATGGAAGATATGCTTTTAAATAGCTGCTAAATATTTCAGGTTTTCCCAAATCAGTATTTTTTTCTTTTTTGCACAACATATCCAAAGTCTTTAAGATTTTACCAGAAGAAGAAAGAGGAAGGATCCAGTTTCTTATTCACTCATTTGAAATATTTGTCACACAAACAAAATTAGATGAGAACATCTTGAGACAATTTAAATTAGGCCTACTGGAGCAGTTGCTAAAGGAAACCAGTGCATGTGTGTTTATTCTAAATTAATATTTAATTTGTGCAGTGTATATGAACCTTTAAGAAAGAATACATCTAGTCTTTAGTTGCAGCCCGTAGTTAACACACAGCACATTTGGGACTCATGTACAGGGAATTCTTATGAATCAACACCATTGTTAAAGAATCAATATACTGTAAATCCTATAAGACCTCGGTACCAGACGTCAGGGAGCACCACCATCATCACAGGACTGTACGTTGGATTAACAGTACAGTGAAGGTTAGGCCTCATTCACTGTTCTTAAAGACTATAAAATTAAATCATGCATTTTATTTATTTCAAAAATGTCTTCAGTATAACCCAGGTCCAAGGTTGTGTGATCAATTCTATCAATCTAAAGCAAGCAGAAAAACGTATCCCTACATTTGAGTAACAAGATTATAGTTACGAAAACAACCTTCAATGACCCTCTTTTAAGGTTTACTGTATATCTTCAATAAGATCAATAAAGGTTATTGAGTACGCCGAGTGCGTTAACAAACCTTTTAAAACTATCAGACACTTCACATATGCTTTGTCAATGGCATAAGGATGTCTTTTTTTATAATTTTAGTGTAAGGTCATGGGTTTTTATTTTGAAGTTATTCTTAAAACAGACTAGACAACTCAAATGGTAATAATAATTCACATATATATTGTTGCTAAATATGTTACACCATTGAAAATGAATGAACCAACTTCTTCCCCTTGAACAACCTGAAAGATTCACGGTCACAGAGCTGTTGACATTTGCGGGGTGTCGCACCTTCTGAAATATAACAATATAATATAATATAACAAGGACTTTATGGCCCAATTATCCTCAAGGGATTCAAAATAACTTTGTATTTACTTAAATGACCAATATTAATTTTCAAAAACATTCCAGACGGGTTGGAACACCTACCCCATTCGAAAGATGAAAAAAAATACTCCAATACCAAACTAGTGTTTCACAACGTTTAATTGATCACAGTAAAAGTAGAAAAAAAAAAATCATTTACAAAGACCGACGCGAGTTTTAACGACTTACTCACCAAGAAAGCTTACACATATTTACAAAAGAATAAAACACTAAAAACCTTCTCAAACATGATAAAAGTGGCATCAATCCAGCCAACAAATAAAATGGCGGCATTTCCCTAACAAACAGTTTCTCCTCTTTCAAAACGTCACAGAATCTCCTGCTGACGTGTCGCTCAGGGCCGAAGCCTCGTGCCTTCGCCTCAGGCCAAACAAACTATTGCAGGAAAAACACTATGGTGCAGCAGAGCAGAGCTAACAGGACAGATGTGCTAACTGCTAACGTTAGACCAGTGGATAGCTGGCGGCTGTTGCAATGCCACAGTGGTTCTTTCTGTCCTTAGCCATCATGATGTAGCCTTTGTCGCCCCACTTTTCACTCCAGCTGCAAGAAGAACAAAACAAGGTTGAGATGTTAGTTTAGGTTTGATTTGTTGTTCAAATTACAAAATCAGAGGATCTGCAGGTTAACAGTTATAGATTTATAGAAGATATGAATATAGGGAACTAAACAAAAGCCTTCCACTGACCTGTTCTTCACAATCCAGAATTTCTTTCCATCAACATCCTGTCCCTCGAAGCCGTAGCCCACCACCAGCACTCCGTGGTCCAGCTCCTCACTGCTGCATTCCTTCTCAAAGTAGATTCCTGAAAATACAAATCATAAATTCACAGTCAGTTACATATAAAAATCATAAACTATATTTGACCTCCCCCTTTATAAAACCAAGCCCTGACCTGATTGGTAGAACTGGAAGGACTCGTGGCCGGCGTCGATGGCGACTGAGACGGGCCCCACAGAGGCCACAGCCTTCATGAGAGCGCGCTCCTTCCCAGAGGGGACGTCCACAAAGCCCGTGTCGTTGGCTGAGTTGTAGCTCGGGTCATAGTGACACGGCTGGTCGTCCTGGAGGAGGAAGAAGGAGAAGGTTAGTGTGATGTTGTTATCCATGTTCACCAAAATATTATAATTTCTTGTGGAACTTTAGGTTTTCTGATACAACTGCAATTAATCTGGAGAAAAACAAAATAGGTAATGAAAATAATAGTTGCAATGTTTTATGAATTATATATTATTGTTATTTGTGCCAATTAAGTTGGAAAGTAAAACGCATTTCAAGGTAAGGCAAGAAATTTCACAAAAAGAAAAAAAACTATAAAACTACTTTTTTTCCATAACTTGTGCATAGTAAAAGGACTAAAAAGCAGTCATGTTACGGTCTTTAAAACCTGACATGTTAAGACATGACCCCCCCATGTTATACATACCGTTCCCAGGTAGGGGTAAGCGTCCTCAGAGTCCAGCCCGTGGTTGTCCTGGACGTACTGGAAGGCCTGGTCCATGAGGCCTCCATTGCAGCCCTCGTTGCCCTCAGGCCTGGAGCAGTCCACCAGGTTCTGTTCACTCAGAGACACCAGAGTGCCAGACTTCCTGAAGTGCTGACCCTCCAGAGCTCCAGTGGTGCTGAAAGCCCAGCAGGAGCCACACTGACCCTGAAACACAAGACAAGAGATAATGTCATACAATAGTCATGTCAATAAAGCTTTTGAATTGAATCTATTTGACAAGGGGGTGGTTAGGGTAAGACAGTGGCTAAGAAGAAGTTCCAGATCATTAATTTGGAATATATTTGAATTTACAGAGTGACTTAAATTAAAAGCTGGACTTGAATATCACATAAACAAAAGATGTTTACATTGCTTACTGTGGAACTTAAAACATTTAAAAAATATATTCACAACAGATCGTTTTTCCCCTCAGTCTGATGCCAGACAACCTGAAACTAGTTTTACGTTCGAAACTTGAACTTCCTCATGTTAATTTATGTCCAATGTTTGTCTACTTTGCACTGTGTTTGACTGGAGTAACAACATGTAGTTTTCTTATGTACAAGTACAGAAAAACTGACAATCGAGAACCTTGTACTTTTTCTTCATGCCGTTGGCCTCTTCTTGAAACCCTATTTTCTTTCTCGCTGTCCCCTCTTTATTACATTATTCCTTTTTTCTCTAGAACAATCTCTTATCAAAGTTTTATTTCCTTGTGTCTAAATGTTGTTTTACTCCTTTTATAAAGGCCTTTTCTTATGGCACTTATCTTTTTATTGCATTTCGCTTGTACACATAAAAAAAAGAGACTATAATGAATGTCGCACAGCGCAGTAATTTGACCCTAATGTGTACATTAACAACAACTTTCGCTCCACCCTGGCCTAGTTTAAAGTGAGCTGACGGGACTGGTTTCAACTTACAGGGTGGTAATGTATGCCGAGGGAGTGGAGAGGACAAACGGCACTAAGGAGGTGTGTGTGGATATGTGTGCGTGTGTCAAATAGATTACAAAAGCAACCTAGAGGCAGCCATCTTATCTTTGTGTTGGAGTAAAACATTCAGTACACCAGACAGAGCGCCCTGGCTGCTCAGAATAAGCAAAGCTGTGTCGATGCAACTGTTCAAAGTTACATCACCGTGTTGACAAAGTTTCTCCAGCAGCTGATAGGAGCTCCTGTAACTAGAGCTATTGAAACAAGAGCTGGTGGTAAGGTACAGTCCCTTCAACCAACACGTGTTTCACTGTAACACCTGACCATATGTGTCTTCAAGTAAATGATTTTCAGACAATGACTCAGAAAAACCAAGTGTTGTTTCTGTGCTTAAATAAAAATATGTTAGACTAGTTGTATACAAGTTGCCATAAACCCTAGGATTAGTCATTAATATACATTAAAGAAACAGTACAGGTGTATAGAGTCTGTTTGTTTTGTCCATAAAGTCGCCAATAAAGTTCCTAAATGTCTTCACCAGCTGGTATTACCAAATCTGTTCTACATTTGACCTTAAAGCGTCTTCCAAGGAATCTCCTTCCAGGAAGCTAAAAACAAGTTGAACCACACCTAGACACTTCTAGCTAACCGAGTGTGTTTTTGTCTGGGGGCCCTGGGGCAACACGGGCCTTTAAAAGCTCTGGTTACCTGGTCCTTAACGGGCGTGACGTAGCCCTTCTCCCTCCAGTCTATGGAGCGCGGTGCCTCCAGGAAGTTTGGCTCCATGAAGAGAGAGCCAGTGGCCTTCGTCAACGTCTTGCCGCGTTTGTAGCCGTTCATGATCTGCCTGAACTCCTCGTGTGTCTGTGGAAAAGGCAAAGTTAGGCGAGTACACGAGGCTTAAAAAAAAAATGTAATTGATCAAATAAATGTTAGTTTGTTTAGCTGCAAACGAACACATTCTAAACTAGCTTATTTAAAAAAAAATAAAAACATTTTTTACAGTTTATTCTAAGTTTATTTGTCACATACACAATTGGAAAGGATAACGCCCAGTGAAATGCTTACGTACCAGCCGACTGTACACGTGTTGCTAACAATGCAGCTTAACATAAACAAGTGCACGCCATATAAGTTAGTGTTGTTCTCCACTCCAATTTCACAGGCAACGCTGTGTTGCATACATGCTATTTATAGTCTCCTCCCCTCAACACTTTTGTCTTGTGTCCATGCACTTGGCAGATTCAATACATTTTCTTCCCTGGATTTGTGAGAACATTGTGTACTTAGTTATCTATGGCTATCTTAGTCTAACAAAGCTGATATTGTGTCCTTAGGTGAAATATGAGTCGTGTGTTGATGATATGAGTGTCTGTGTTGATGCCGGGGTCTCACCATGTCTCCAAAGTGGTTCATGCCCAGCCGGTAGGTGTGAACGCCCATGGAGTGGTCCAGATTGTGCAGCTCGATCTTCCTCAGGTTCTTCTCCCACACCATTCTCCTCCAGCCCTCCTCCTTCTGCACACATATAGAAAAATCACCATTTAGACTCTATGGCAGTGAGAGGCAGACTAGAGCAGTTTAAGGACAAAGAGAGAGAAAAGTAAACAAGATCAATCAGTGATTTTTTTTTTGTACTGTGAGTGCATTCAAACTCTTTACAGCAATCAGACACTTCAAATTGATTTGTTAAATGTCATAAAACGATTTCTTACATCATTATTTTAAGGTAAAAAAAATGTAAGTGTACATTAAAGTTCATGGCTGTTTATTATGCTGTTAGTTTTATCAGGACAGAATGGTAAAAAACATTTCAACATACTATTGTTGACAACAACAAACAATACATTACCTCATGATAAACTTTCGTGTGCCAGCTCTTCCACAGGTCCCAGTGGTCATCTAGCTGAGGGTCCAGGCTGGGGGCCGAGAGAGCGGCACTGAGCGACACAGCCAACACGACTAGAGGCAGCATCGCGGCTTCTTCCTACTGGGAGAAAAACAACAACAACAAGTCAGGACTCCATTTCACAAGAAGCAGCTTTATGATCGACGCAGACCGGAAGTCCCGATAAGACAAACAAGACGTAATCCTAAAAGGAAAAGCGACTAGTCATGCTTATTTACTAACCTATTAAATCCCCTCTCACATGTTTTTAACCAACGTGACTTTTAAATGCAGCATATAATGGGTCCCGTCATGATTCATGCATAAGGATCGCGTTAAAGCAACAACACATTCCCGACAGGACACTCAGTTCCCAGCTGCTCGCTCCAAATCAGGGCGGAAAGGCGAAAAAGACTCAAATGAAAAATCCTTAATATTTATACAACGACTGTTTGCAAGAAAATGTCTGAGTTAATGGATATCTAAGTGTTGTTTCCCCCCTCTTGCAAGATCCCACAGCTCCCAACAATAACACGAGCCTGTTGTGTTTTTGTAAGAAGTCACGGGATCTGCTATAATGCGGCAAAGTGCCAAGGAAAACCGGCCTAGACATCGAAACTACGACCAGGAAAACGAAAAGAAAACCAAAACGTTTCCCGGTAGCTACACAATATGTGGTCCATTCCATAGCAACCACTGCCGATGGTGCATTTTGTTTTATTTCTTCAATTATTTCGAGTGAAAAGAAAGCTAGCAATGGCTGCTTGCAGCTTGCTTACAAGAGGACAAAGGCAGACGGCTGTAACATGATGTTTTAGCAAAGCGAATAAGAATACAAATGTAGGTTTTCGGTAGAAAAAAAAATCAATTATGACAAACTAGAAAAAGTTAAAAAAAAAAATCCAAATGGATTTTGGGATGTTGTTTTGTTCTGCTTGTTCAAACGACGGGAAAAACTGAAATATTACTCATTAGTTTCGCCTTTTACCTTTTAAATTAGACGCCCAACATATTTTGACATAAAACACAGAAAAAACAATAGTATGATTGTCAAACTTACGATATATTCTTCAGTGTTGAGCTCGAAGAACAAGAAAACAACTGAATAGGGACCGAGGTAGGCAAAGTTTATAAAGGCCTGACTGGCAGCCGAGTAACAGCCCCTCGAGCTCTCTGATTGGTCCGCTCCTTGTTTATCACGACGTAAACCCCGCCTATGCATGTGACGTCATCATGGATGCACGTGATTCCCTCCCCTTATCCCCCTTTGGAATGAATGGTGTCGAAAAGAAGGACATGTTTTCTCTGCAAGATTGTTGCAGCAAAAACAGTGATACACAACTTTTTTTTTTATCACGTAATAGTTGTTGTTTTACCTGGTTTCACGTTCAGGACATTCTAATACATTCTCTTAATGGACTTATATTGTGCTTACTCGATGGTCATGATTAAAAGAGGTTAAAGTAGGCCTATAGATAGTCCTTTTTTTGTAGTCATCAAATCATCTTTCAGATAAGCAGACTAAGGAAAACACACTTATACAGTTAAGTCCCTACAGTGAAAATGTCCGCAATGATATTACTTAGATAATAGGTTTGAACTGTTACTAGGAAATGGGAAAAACAAGAGATAAACCTCTGATTGCAGCCGACACAGGCTAAAAATATGCATGTCATAACTCATTTGTTTGACATGAATGGATGTGCATGACAATGACTTGACTTGGAATGTATTTCCATGGTAGCAGAGTAATGAGTAAATGCCATTAAACGTGCTGTATGTCTAAACAAGTGATTTTCCACCACTGATCATTTCACATTTTAGACCAAATTCTAAGTGCTGTATGTAGGCCTATAGATTCACAGTTGCCAGGTTACTTCAGTTGATGTAAACATGTCACCTGAACTTCCTTTTAACCTGGTTTCTTATGTGTGCATGTAACACTAAAAGCTTAAGGACTATAGACTTGGCCAACTGAAACGTTGCAGAACAAACAAGCAACATAGGTCAACGCCGTTCAGTTTATTGATGGATTACTGAAACAGGTCAGGACTCTTTGCATGGACGTATTTATGTGTCCGCAGCATTCCATTATCTCACCCTTCACACTATGACCTGAGCAACAACTTAGCTTGATTATACCCCGACAAAGCTGTCAGTGGAATAAAGTAACATTTTCTCAAGTTTACTATTTGAAAAGAGTAAAAGGGAACACCAACATGAGTGAATATTTGTTTGCTTTGATTTGGTTTGCTTTGTAGACGAGGAGATAACAGAACTGCTTCTACAATGTGAAAAAGAGAAAATTGTGTAAAAAAATTGGGGAAAAAATTAAAAAATATACTGTATAAATATGTTTTGATGACTGAAATATAAGGAATAGATAAGATGTGTAATAGAAACCATAGACGCTTTATGGATATGTATCACTGCAGGAGTTCCAGGAACTGCTGGCACACATATGAGTTCATCAGGGTCAACGCTCATGTGATTGATAAGACTGTTAAACTGTGATCACACTAAACGTTTAAGCATTTAGAACAAAACCATTCGTAAATCTTCATTTGTAATAGTGGAAAGTAACCAAGCTCATATACTCTTGTTTCAGTACAATTGTGAGGTACTTTACTCCATTAAAATATTCATAATTTCAGCTAGACAACGTGTTTTTGTGTTGTTCTTTTTACTGCACTATCTTTATCTGACAGCTTAAAGGTGGAGTCCGTGATTCTTGAGAACGCTCGGTGTCAAAATCAGAAGATATTCACTGATTTTGACAAAAAGTGAATTTGACAACAAGCATTCTCCAGAATCGCTCACTCCATCTTTAAGTTACTAAACATGTTCAGATTTCATACACAAAAGTATGATACCCAAAGAAAATATGATGCGGTTTTGTATACAAATTATAGTTAAAATCAGCCCCACTTCAAAGTTCAGAAAAAGATTCTTCTTAAGAGATTTATCTGTCCTCAAAAAAAGTTAATTCATTATAAAATTAATCATTTAAACCTCATGCCAACAGCAAATTCATTTAATTCTTTACATGGCTATAATTGACCAACATCTGTCCTAATGCATTCATTTCCATATGCGGTCACATGAAGAATGCATCATGCTCAATGTTCCAGAATGTATTGTGGTTTAGTTTAACATGCCATCATACTTTACACTACTCTAAAAATATATAATTTCCATGCAGTTGCAGTTATCAGAAAGCAGAGTGTGTCCTCAGCAGCTTGTGTGTGACTGGGATTGTGTTGCTTAAGCAAAGTGACACATGACAATAAGGTTGACTGGGCACTTCCTGTATGAGTGAGAAAATGAGTGGTCAGTTACCATGGAGAGTCTAGAAAACTACAGCTGGATTTCCCTATTGAGGAAATATGGTCACATGGAGTAGTAGTAATTATATCTGTAGCTTAAATACAAGCAGAATAGGCCTACAGTAAGGTGCTTTTTTTTTTTTTACCAGAAAAAGGTACTATTGTGTCAACATACTAATTATGCTGCTGAATATATTTATCTGAGTATGGCATAAAAGGCTGTATAAATATAGTGGAGCAAAGGGATACTTTTCCCTCTGAAATGTAGTGTAAACCTAAACCTATGTTTGCACGTTTTAACAACAAAGGAAAAGTTTATTTTGCTTATTATGAGCTTTGTGAACGTCTAACGTAGCATTCATACATACTTCAGATTAGCTCTTAGCTAACAACACAACAGTATAAAGCAGGGGTGGCCAACCAGTCAGACACTAAGAGCCACATTTTTTACTGTGTTACTGCAAAGAGCCACATCGTGCACACGGGTACACATGAACATCCCCCCATCCCTTCCTCATACATGCACACACACACACACACACACACACACACACACACACACACACACACACACACACACACACACACACACCTCTGCTCAGTCAGATTTACTGTAAATGTCACAACCAAAATGATAATGCAGTAACGGCCTTAACTATGTTTCACCCGTTTCAGTTGAATTTTGTATTATTATTATTTTTTAAATAAATAATGCTTGTGCATGCTACCAGGCCCAGGGGCACAAGGGCTCAAGGGGGCCCTAAGCTAAGGTACTGATAACTTTACATGTCTTATAGTCAAAGAGCTCAGTCGCTCATGTCAATAAAAGGTTCCAAAAAGGAATAGCCTAAATATAAGGAAATAAATCCTCATGGGCCCCTCAACTAGTAGGGGAGAAATACAAAAGCAATTGTAAAGCAACAGCATTATTAGCTCTGTCTTAGGGGCTTCATGAGGGGCCTCTAAAGCCCCCACACATACAGGAATACACTTTCTATGTGTAAATTCTATACTGTTCATAAAAAGTAGCTATCCACCCTTTATCTGTTGAAATGGGTCTCTCCATCATATAACATGGGTCTGCAGACCAATCTACTGTTTTTGCAGTTGCAGAGTAAAGGATGCTGCCTGCTTAAGAAAAATCAGAAAAATATAATGTTCTTTCTGCAGCTCAAGATTTGATTTAAATGTTCCTCTCTAAGTGCATCAGATTGATGCATTTTACTTTAAAACGGTACACATTTTCTTTCAGTGTGCAATGCCCCCTGACCCCCCAACAAGGACCAGGGTCCCTCCCACAGTGTCCCAAAATCATCTGGGAAACACTGACTTTCTTAATATGTTTTTTGCCAATAATTGTATGTATCTGTGCGGAAAAGTCAGTGTAACTGACTGGATAGGTAGGAGTGGGGGGGCCCTTTGAGAGTCTTGGTCCAGGGGCCTATTATCTCATAATGCCGTCTAGCTGACATTCCGTGCGATCCCCTCTCATGCACTCTGTTGTAGTTGTATGTCTCTGTGCCCCGGCCGTGTAACTTCATAGATAGATAAATGTGTATGTAATTTCGTACCAACTCACACAAACCTCTCCTCAAAAGTTAAGACCTTTTCTAAAGTATTATGTCTTTCGTTTGTACAGTGTGAAAGTGATCTGTTGGCTATACGCCCCCCGTGATCTTCGGTAGTAATGCTCCGTTCTGTCCGTTTGGTAGGCCTACGCATCCGCAAGCTTGCAGGATACGTGCAGAAATACGGACGTAATGTACGCAGAGTACGGACAGAAGGCTCCGTCCGTATCCGTATGCGTATCTAACGTAGAGCATAAATGAGCCTTTAAGAACACCTATAACTCGTTCCTAGTCAGCATTCTCTCTGCATACAGGGATCGGACATCGCATATCGGAGTTTGCTTCTGCGCCTGCTCGAGAATCCCTGCGGAGGATTTCACAAGGAAGTGGAAGGAGACGACGTAAAAAAAATAGTAGGGTTATTGCAAAGATAGTAAATAAAAATATAAATATAAATACATATTTATATATATAATATTTTTTATATATATATACACTCACCGGCCACTTTATTAGGTACACCTGTTCAATTGCTTATAAAAACAAAAGGCTAATCTTCCAATCACATGGCCGCAACTCAATGCATTTAGACATGTAGACGTGGTCAAGACAACGTGCTGAAGTTAAAAATTAGCATCAGAATGGTGAAGAAGGGGGTTTAAAGTGACTTTTAACGTGGCATGGTTGATGGTCCACGGCAGATATCCATGCTTTCATGTTTTTTTATGCCAAATTCTTACCCTACCATCTGTAATTCGCAACTGAAATAGAGACCCATCAGAACAGGAAAAACTTTTCCAATCTTTTATTGTCCAATTTTGGTGAGCCTGTGTGAATTGTAACCTCAGTTTGAGTTTCCTGTTTTTAGCTGACAGGAGTGGCACCTGGTGGGGTCTTCTGCTGCTGTAGCCCATCTACTTCAAGGTTGGTCGTGTTTTGCGTTCAGAGATGGTATTCTACCCTGGTTGTAATGAGTGGTTATTTGAGTTCATGTTACCTTTCTATCATCTCGAATCAGTATGCCCATCCTCCTCTGACATTAACAAGGCATTTTCGCCTAAATATAATGCCGCTCACTGGATATTTTTTTTTTTTTTCGGGCCATTCTCTGTAAACCCTAGAGATGGTTTAGTGTGAAAATCCCATAGATCAGCAGTTTTTAAAAAACTCAGACCAGCCCTTCTGGCACCATCAACATTGCCATGTTCAAAGTCACTTAATCCCCCTTTCTTCCCCATTTTGATGCTTGGTTTTAACTTCAATGAGTTGTTCTGTCCAGGTCTACTTGCCTAAATGCATTGAGTTGCTGCCATGTTGTGATTGGCTGATAAGTTATATGTGTTAACAAGAAAATGAACCGCTGTACCTAATAAAGTGGCCGGTGAGTGTATACAAATTATTGCCGTAAGGCAGGGGTGTCAAACTCATTTTGGTTCGAGGGCCACATACAGCCTCTCTGATCTCAAGTGGGCCGGACCAGTAAAATAATGGCAAAATAACGTACATATGTCAACTCCAAATCTATAGTTTTATTTTTCAGTAATATGCTTTATCATTCAGCCTACATATGTAACCTACATTATCACGGATCAAAAGGGATCTCTGTACCCTCCAGGAAATGTATTAGTAAAGGTTGCTGCTGGCCATGGGAATAAGAGGTGCGGCGCGGAGCGCCGCAGCAAAAACTTTTGGGGGTATTTTGCTCAAAGATGCCAATACGCACTAATAATGTAGTATTTGTGTATTCCTTGTTTGAATACACAAATACTACAGGCACTTTTGTCCAATTTTGTTTACTATATGTACAGGGACACATTTTGTGCAAACATGCAGACAGTACAAAATACACTGTTTTGATTTATTTTTAAATACAATATTGGTTGTTTTGGAATAAGTTTTTCCCAATTTAAAACATAAAAATAAAGCAGCATGGAAAATTAGAAAATAAATCTTGTAGGCCTACACTAGCATGCTCCTGCTCGTTTCGCGCGCGCAGAGCCACAGACACACCGCGCTGGCTAGAACATTAATTGTTCAGCACTTACAAATATTTTTTTTTTATTTTATTATTATTTTTTTGGTTTTTACTTTGCCATAAAGCACTGGAGGAAACATTAATAGCGGTGAAGCAAGATTGCCATTTACCACGTTGCTAAAATCTGCTTTTTTTATTTTGGCTGCCCCCTAGCGGCTGGAGTGAGCAGCTCTTCTTAGATGCAAGTTCATCAATTCATGGCTTAAAATCCTGAGCTGTGGAACTTTCAGCAGACATTCGTAGCTGTAAGCCACGTAAGTTTCCTAACAGTTGGGAGTGTATGCGACGTGCGGATATGGCACAGACTCCATAACAAAAAAAAAAATCATGATTTTTTTTTTTTTTTTTTTTCCAGAATTGATTCAAATTGGCCGAATTGATTCGCGGGCCAGATCAAAACGTGTCGCGGGCCCTTGAGTTTGACACATGTGCCGTAAGGGAACCGGACGTGGCTCTATAACCACTTGTTGAAAGGGCTACAGGGCCACCTAGTATAGTGCAGACAGCCATGCATCGGACACTTATACGATTCCTGAAAAGCCATGATGTATACTCAGACAAGTAACACGGTCCGTTCGAGTGTCTAGTTCGGTATAGCCTATATGTCTTAGTCCAATCTAGTTGTGCCATGGAAACGCACTGAGTGAGGCTTTGATGCTCTATTATAAAAACACAAAACAAAATAGTCGATCTTCTATCAAATTGTTTGATTTAGAGGGATAAACACTTTAGAGTTTGGCCTGACAGTGGCACCAGAGGAAACTTCATAGATGATGCAGATTGTGTGATGAGATTTAAGGTCCCAAATCAGCTTTTAAATGGACATCAATCGCATTATTTTCTCAAGTACTTTTCCAAAGTTCAAGAATAATTTTTGAGCTTCAACATGGAAAAAAAGTCATTAAGGTGCTCACTTAAAAACATTTAAATTTGAGCATCTACTCTTTGATGACAACTGGGTTAACTTATTTGTATGATAGAGATCATATATAATTGAAAGCTAAAGAACAACTTATTTTCTCAACAAATCTTCGACTATTTGTATATGTGTTACTTTTTAATTTAAAAAGAGACCTTAAATGTATGTGTATGTGTATGTATGTGTATATATATGTATATATATATGTGTATATATGTATGTATATATATATATATATATATATATATATATATATAGCTATATATAAAAAAAAATTGTTTTTTGTTTTATTTTTATTTTCTGTAACAGTAACTGTGTATCTGAATCCGAATTTGATGAAAATGGGGGCGGGACCTGATAAGCCTTTGGCTTCTTCCGTCTCCCTTCGGACAACACAAAGTATGATGTATGAATATTTTCAAGAGAAAATTGTGTATTGTGTGGAATTGTCCGAAAGAATAATAAATAAATAAATAAATAAATAAAGACTATCCATCCATTCATCCTTCCATCCATACATGTTTGTGCTAACTTAAGAGACTACAGTAACTTAAGCCATCTCCCTACCTGAGACAATCTTATTTTCAATTCTAAAATCTTCTGTAAAACAAGAATGACAAATTCAGATTCAAGTTGCTCAAACGCCACACCTGCTTTTCCTTGAAATCTCTCTCTCTCTCTCTCTCTCTCTGTACAAATAGATCTTGAATGACAGTCAACACCTTTTGTCAGCAGTTATTGGGGCAAGTTGAGGCAAACCTACAGAGACTGGGTCATGTGAGTGTGTGGGCGGAGGGTCAACTTTCCTGCAGCTCCAGCTCCACAATGAACCCATAAACGTGTGAGTAACAGCCCGGAATCTGGTAGATGACAAACACAGCAAAAGACAGCTTGTCCCTGATTTCAAATTAATTGCTGGTGAGGCCGCAATGTTAGAAGAAGTTAACACATCTTTTAGCACAGTGAAAATCCTTAACTACAAGTCAAAGTCTTGCATGCAAATCATTACTCAAGTAAAAGTATGGAAGTATTATCGGCAAAATGTACTTTAAGTGAGCATAGAAAAAATGTTGATAAAGCAGGAAAATGTTCCCCCTCATTGTTTTTTCCTATTATATCTGCTGTTTATGGATTAATTTACCTACCGATGTTTAATTTTGAGCTCATTGTAACTCCTTTATATACTTTTGGCTAGATCAATCTACAGCAATGCATCATGGTCTATAAGTTCATCATGTGTTTGTTGTATGGCCGTCCTGTCAGAACCACATACCTCTAAAAAGTCTAGAAAAACAGCTCTTTTTTTTAGCTTAGTGACGATGCATTTTGGAACTGATCACCGGAGGGTTAAAATAGTTTATTTAGTTGAAGAAAGAGGAGGATGTACTCACTTCAGTCTCACTTTACCACAAACATCTGGACAGGAAGGGGCTGTGGAGGAAAAAATGTAAACTGAAAAGTAACAAAACTAGCGGTCACACAAATGTAGTGGATAAAGCGCGATAACTTTTAAATACTACTTAAGTACGGTACAAAAGTTATATTTCTTCAGAAGGGTGTTTCCAACTGTCCAGTTAAACCAAAGACTGCTTACCTTTGTTTGTAAAGGAAGAACATCCTAGTTTTCCCTGTTTTGTTTGAAATACTTTAGGATTATTTAGTCACTCACAAGAAAAGACCAAGAGCCAATATTGCAGGGAAGTCTGAAAACAAATATATAGGCTACTCTATGTAGCAGAAATACATTATTTTAACCATCTCGAGAGCTCCCCCCCAGTGTGGGAACAAATGCTGTTAGGCCAATACATTTCAATATGTATATTTCCACATATTGAATGCTAATTCTTTATTTAATTGTTTGTACTAACTTATCTGCTTCAACTTTAAAATATCTAATTATTACGTGTCTTCAATTGAGACAGAGACGGTGATATTAGGTAAAGAATTTATTATAAAATGTATTACACTATAAAGTGTCAGAAGTACTAAGAACATGGCATTCCAAGACATGCTTAAGTAATGTAACATAAATAGCAAACAAAAAAAAAAGACTTGTGCAATGTGGCGATCAGACAGGAGTCTCTCCTAGAGGGAAAATTCACCCCGACGTAATATTGAGATTCCCCTTAAGACAGAAAACATATTTTTGAAGACACCTTTAGCTTCCACTTGTTTGGGTCGGACTCACAGTATTCCAGAGAAGAAAAGAAAAGAAAAGAAAAGAAAAGAAAAGAAAAGAAAAGAAAAGAAAAGAAAAGAAAAGAAAAGAAAAGAAAAGAAAAGAAAAGAAAAGAAAAGAAAAGAAAAGAAAAGAAAAGAAAAGAAAAGAAAAGAAAAGAAAAGAAAAGAAAAGAAAAGAAAAGAAAAGAAAAGAAAAGAAAAGACAGAATGGAGACAAACTTGGTAATAATATACGTGATTCCCAGCTTTTACAAAGACATAATATTCCCTTCCCTTTGTGAAACATCACAACTCAACTCGTGTTCTTTAAAAGGTGACAACGGAGGAATGACTGAGTGTGTTTTAGGCACACGCACATTGGCAAAATGGTTACACAAAAGCTTCATCATAACAGAGAAAAAACATTAAAAAGGACATTTCTGAGAAGTTAAGGGACATTTTTTTGTACACACATGTGTTCGGAGTTCTATCACCATATCTTTGTCAACGTATTCTTAGGAGAGATGTGTAGTACATTCATTTTTGACTCGTTGGAATCAACATATTTGGGCAAAAGAAAAAAAACTAAAAGTGAACTTAGAAAAACAGAAAAAACAGCAAAAAGTGGACGTATAAGGTCGTGGAAACAGGATTGGAGTATTTACATGACAGCTGGAGTTTGCTGTGTCCATTGGCAAGTTCAGGCTGAGACAGGAACAGCAAAAGTTCAGTATTTGAGATTAAAAGTCTTGTCTTGTATCTCTGTGAATGGATGGTAACACTGGGGAAGTAAAGCAGACAGGAAATACTGCACTGTGGTACAGAGATATTCTTTTTTTCTACCAAACTGTCTCCTCAAAAAGAGTCTTCACATCCACAAAGTGAGTTTTTTTTTAGGAATGGAAAGGAGTATTTTCCAAACATCAACATGTACTTTAAAAAAAAGATTATTTTTTTCTGATTCACAAACAGTTAATAAGTACCAGCGTACACAAAAGTGAAAATGCTTTTTTCCTCTGGCATCGGTAGCCATTGGCTGGCCTATTTCTCCAGCTAAGAATACTAACTTAATGCCATCTTCGTTTCCCTGCTTTTGCTGACCGAGCCGAGCAGCACCGTCATGTTATAAAGTGAGAAAAACTGAAAGAAGATGATGAAGCCACGCATGGTGACAAACACTCACAAGAAGTTCAAATTTAGCTTGATAGAAGCGTCGCCACTGTTAAAATCTGACACCGTTTGCTGTGTCACTAATGCAGAAAAAGCCTGTGGAGGAAGCATTACAAAAGTGCAGCGTTGGCTCGGATATTATAAACTACCTTTCAGTTTAGTAGAAAATGTTAAAAATGTTGTTTTCCTTATGTCATTTCTTTAAATTTTTGGTGACACAATTATAATATAGGAGTTGAGGTTTTGGGGTCTTAATTTGCCCTGCAGCTCTGAAGTATCAAATCCAATAATAATGATTTTAAACATTTACCTAAACATCTAAATCCTTTTGGTGCAGGAGGATCAACGTCCCTCAGTAAGACAACATACTTTGGGAAAACAATTCATTTTCAAATGTCTAAAGGTCCCTTAGTAAGAACTGAAAAATCAATAAAGTGAAACACATATTTAGTAACACTTTATTTTACAGGTGCCAAAAGATAAAAGTTACCGTAAACTCTGTGAGAGTTTCCTGAAAAAGGACAATATAAGTATTATATTTTAAACTATTTTGACGTTACATACTGTAGTTCTCTCCAGGAAACTTCTTGGGAAATAAGGGGACCCGTAATATAAAGTGTCACAAAAAAGGAATCACCACCAATCAGCAAAATGTCTGTTTTTAGAAAATGAAGAATGAATGCGTGTTAACCCACAAATACACCAATTAAACATGATTGTTTACTGAATCAAATTTGAAAACGGACTCAAATTTGACTCCCAAACACTAAACACAACATAGCATCAACATGATCTGATCTCAGGTTTGCGTTTGGTAAAAAATTAGCTTCAAACACCCTGTAACATGAGCCCAGCTTTCATTTCCTTCTTTCACTCTTCATTAACCTTCTCCTCCTCTTAAATGCAAGATGGCCTTTTCCTTAATAGACTTGATTGAAATTCATTTTTTTTACAATAAATATCGACAAAAGGCACAGTTCTTCAACTGCTTGGAAATAACCACCGTGTTTTTTTCTTCTTATAATAACGAGACTATTTGTGCTCTTTAGGGAGGTAGAAGGCCGCAAAGGCACTGTTCATTTATTAAACACTTAGCTGAACGGCCAATATGTCAAGGACGGGAGATAATATTAATGTGTTACTGTGATGGATGGAGCGAGCAGAGAAGGCAGCCTGCGACATGTTCACTGATATGAAGAAAAAAAGGTCCAAACAAGAGGCCGCCATCTTTGTTACAGCGTCCATTCCGTCATGTTATTAGTAAACATGTCTTTTCTGTACTTTTAGCCTGTAAGATGAGTGAGACTCGGGGTGTGTGCAGTAGAGGAGTTGGAAGAGGGAGGGATATTAGTAATAAGCAGCACGACAAGATTTAAGAACAGAATAAAAAAAAGCACTGGATTCCTCTTTGGAGCTTTTGGGACAATCAGCTCTTTCACAACATTCATAGTGGAAGGAAAAGGTTTAAGCTGTACAGGTGTGGAGAGCACAATCACAACATCGTCTGGTTCACACACACCAACTTCTCATGGAGTGATTCATTAAGGGAACGAACAGCGGGACTCTCTGGTAACGATTGCACTTCATGTCCTTTTACACACACACAAGTCAGTGACCGTCATGGAGTCAGCAATTCTGGAGAACGCTTATTGTCAAAATCAACTTTTCGTCAAAATCAGTACATACTGTGTGTTAATACACAGCCTAGGCTATTTAAACAGCAATACATGATTTCAGAAAGATACAGAGAAGGGGGACAGGTAGCGGATCGTGAGGAAATATTTACTTATTTTGACAAAAAAGGGATTTTGACAACAAGCGTTCTCCAGAATCGCAGACTCCACCTTTAAGGAGAAATGTCACGTCAGCCCATGTGACGTTTTGGCAAAAGGACGGAGGAGAAAGGTCGACCCTGTTTGAGTTCAGCGGGACACGACGGAGCTGATGGAGTTGTAGGACGTGCCTCCATTGCAGGTTGGCGGGTAACCGTTAGCGGCGCTGACCACGGCCTCCATGTTGACCCTGAAGACAGGCGAGGCTTTGAGCAGGAAGTCTGCTGCGTCTCTGCGCCCCAGCTCCCTCAGTTTGGCCATGAGCACGCCCACCGTGCTGTCCGCTCGCCCGCTCCACTCCAACAGCAGCGCCGCCGTCGGGCTAGGCTGCACCGTTGCATTCTGGGAGTCTGAGTCCGAGTCTGCGCTTCCGTTCGGAGTCCCGTTGCTGTGTTTGGCCACCAAGTCTGTGAGGCCCAGGTTCATGGCCAGCAGGCACCAGTCTTTCCCCAGGGCGTCCGGAGGGTCCAGCATGCGACACAGCTTCCTCCGGGCCAACAGCGGGACGTCCGATATGTGGATGTCCTTACCCAGAATGCCTTGCTGGTAGACCTCCGCGCAGCCGAAGGTCAGAATGCTGCTAAAGCTCTCTCGGTAGCCGCCCATGGTGTTGGTGAGCGACGTCTCCCGCTGGACTTGGGCGCGGAAGAAGTCTTTGGGTTGGTAGATCATGATGGGCGCGTGGTGCTCCCTCAGCTGCTGGGGGCTCAGGTAGTATTTGGCGGTGAGCAGCCCGGGCAAAGTCGAGGTTAGGAGGTTCTCTGTTATACTGCAGGCCGTGTCCAGCAGGGTGTAGCACTTGGCCCGCTCATAGTCGTGACCCCTCACCTGTATCTCCAGACCCTGGCCGTGGTTCACTAGCAGGATCATGGCCTCCACTCCTCCCTGGCTCACTTTAGCTCCGTTGGTCCACAGGTGGATGTCTCCGTCAAAGTCATCGCCGCCCTCTTCTTCGGGCTTCTGCTGGTGGCTCCAGCGACACAGATTCACCTGCAGTGGAAAAGTAGCAGAAAGGGAAAAAAGACACTTTCTTCAATTCCATTCAACCAACTTTATTGATCCCAGTACACAGAACACATGTCGCACAAGAAAATCAAACAGATACACCAAGGAGCTCCGATGTGTTCTACTAATAAACTGTATGTTGGGATGATGTAAATAATGATATTAACTGATACTATTGTAATGGTGATATTATTGTTTTTGTTATTACTGTAATTGTTGGTGTAATAATCTTCCTCAATATATTTGTAAACATTGCAAAGGCTATATTATAAGAAATGTTAATTTATTGTTTTTTAAGTAACAGCTCTTTTAACTTATTTATTAAAATGCTATACAAATATATTATTTTTTTCTCTACCCTGAATGGTCAATGTTAACGGGTGGGGGGAAGGGTGTTATGTAAATGTACATTGCAATATGTCCTAGGCTAAAAAACAATAAATATAATGTAAATAAATAAATAAAGATTGACCTGCAGTTTGTGGAACAGGCCACAGGGGAAGGGCGTCAGGTGCTCTGCGGGTACGAGTCGCACCCCTCCGTACAGCAGCGACTCCTCCTCCTCTTCCTCTGTCCACGAGCGATGAAGACCGTTTGTCTTTATAAGCGCTGGGACGTCCACCATGAAAGGGTTGGTGGCGTCGCGGGCACACACGTCCATAGCGTCCAGTATCTGTAATAGTTCGTCCACATCACTCTCGGGGGCCAGAGCTTGGATCTCCTCCAGCCTGTAGCGCCCCCTGTAGTGGTGGATGGCTTTGGGCGTCTCCACAGACAGCAGCTTCCCCAGGACATTACTGCACAGCCAACGAGGCTCCAGCAACACCACATCCTGCACTGTCTCACTCTGCATTATGTTGATCTGAGAAGGGAAGGAGGGAAGAAACAAAAAAAATATATATATATATATATAAAAATATAAAATAAAAACCAAAAATATGGAAATAAGCAGCAAAAAGTTCAATTTAGTGGAACATATTGATAAAAAGACTAAATGAAATTGGATTCATAAATAAGAAAATGAAAACTTGCTGTTAAGATTATAAGTTAGGAGACAATAGCAAGAAATAAATGAAGAAACACTTTCCAAATTCCTGGGACATTGTGGTTAACAAATAAACAGAGGAACAACATGTTCCTGCTGCAGAGTGTTTCCAATTGTTAACAGATGAAGACACAGCTCTGGTTTTATTTATTCATGAACAAACAGCGCACCTTGGTGGTAGTCTGGTGAACAGCTGGAGATGCTTTTTATGCTTTATGACAGTACATTCATCTCACAGCTACAATGAAATACAATATTATATAAATGAATATTGTTGTGGGGGTTTGTCAGAACAAATGTAAATGGGAAATATCTGGAAAAATCATTGTTCCCTTGATAGAAAATATTTATATTAGTAGATAATAGAATAGAATAGAATAGAATATCCTTTATTGCAATTGTACAAGTACAACAAGATACAACGTGCAACTTAACTTCATCAATACTTATAGCTTACATAAGATAAAAGATAAGACAATAAAAAAAGGTAAGACATTATACTTCTCATGTAGAGTAAATGGTTCATTTAGCAATAGATATGATGTGCAAATTGTTCATGAGGTACTCATTTTTTTTTCCATATGTGGAACTTTGATTAATTATTTGAAATCCAGCTCCATACACTGTAGTTTAAAGCTTCCATGTTAAGTCTCACCTCCCCCATGCTGTGTAGCTGCAGGGCCAGTGTTCTCAGGTGGTCCTGGCTGACCAGGGGGTTGATGTGTTCCTGGACGTCACTCACAAACTGTTGCCATGAGGTCAGCTGGTTGGGTCCGCTCAGCTTCCTCCAGGAGGGCAGGGTGGTGAGAAGACGCTCCGACAGCAGGGTCATGGGACTGCAGCTCTGCAAGGGTCAGAAATGAGTTATTTCGTTGAGTACATTTTTTGGCCTTGTTATGCTTTATTGATAGTGTAGAGACAGAGTTGAAATGGGGCAGAGAGGGGAGTGACATGCAGAGAACGACCGTGGGCTGGAATCGAACCCGGGATCCGCTGCTGGCCGAGGCCCATGGGGGGGGGGGACGTCCTACCAACTGAGCTAAGTGCGCCCCCTCTAGTAATTTTTTTTAATCAGTTTGTTTTCAAGCTTTATTAGATAGTACAGAGTTGAAGTGGGGAGACAGAGAGAGAGGGGGGATGACCTGCAGTAAAGGTCCATGGGTCGGATTTGAACCCGCGACCACTGCAACGAAGGCCAGAGCCAATATGGTACACGCTCTGTCCACTACACCACCGGAGCGCCCCCATAAATGAGTTCTTACGATTAACTGACTGAATCAACTAAGCCAATGGAATATTTTAGGTTCAGTCGCTTCAATACAGTTTCTTATTTGGATCCTATAGAAATACTTGGCTGCTGAAATCATGAAACAAATCCTTTTTTATGATTATTTTCATTGGTGTTAACTCGGTTTAAGTTTTTAGCTCCTTCAGTTTCATTACTAATTCATATCAAGCAGGTTTTTAGGAAAATTGTGTTATTTTCAATCCGGTAAAAACAGTATTTTGATAGAAATAACGTCTATTTTTGAAGTGAATTACGTAAAAGTAAGAGTTTTAAAATAAACAAGTGTGTGTGGAGCTCACAGAGATGATGTTGGAGCGTAGTTCCTGCAGGTGACTCCTCAGCAGCTTGACGTCTCTGGAGTTAGAAGCTCCAGTGTCCGTCACAAACAGTTTGTCACTGATCTGCAGGTCCACCCCAAACCTGAATAAATATAAATAATAATAATAAAAATAAAAATAAACATTTTAATAACTCTTCAGAGCAATGTACTTGTTTACTGAAAAGATTTTAAAGCGGTGTTCCCATGCAAACATTTACACTATTTTGTAAGACGTGCATACGAGTTATAAATCCCAGTCGTGGTTTGAGATAAAGTTACACCCATGTCTCCTCCCGGGCTCCGTAGAGAGAAGCCATGTGGTGAAAAAAAAAAATCTTCCAAAAATGGAACTAAATAATCTCCATATCCCTCTTGTGAGCTGTGATGTGTGAGTCCCAACCTGTTCCTGACTTCCTTGAGCAGAGCTTTCTCCTTGTCGTAGCTGAACTCTCCACTGAAGGCTCTGGGGACGTCAGCCAGGTCGGCGTGAGTTGCCACCAGGACGACCGTCAGAGGCTGAGGGGTCCGCCCTCCGAAAGCTGGAGGAAGACAGGAGGAAAGAACTAAAGGATCAGACAGAGGTAATGTAAAACCCGCCAAATAATAATAATAATAAATAATAATCATGCAAACTATCCAACATGTTAAAATTGTTTCACAGAGGAAGCAAATCAATCATAAAAAGGTGCAGTGTGTAAAATAGGAGTATTTTAGTGTTATCTAGTGGTGACATCCTAGATTTTCAATGCTCTCTTCCATCCGAAGAATTTACAGAAGCTACGGTGGCCATCAAGGACAAGAAGCTAGTGACTAGAGGAATGGTCACACATTGTCCCCCTCCTCACCGATGTTGTCCTGGGGCAGAGTGAGGGCCTTGAGCAGGTTGAGCCAGAAGGTGATGTGTCCCAGCTGGGTCTCGTATGGTTCCTCCAGGCTGAACAGAACCAGGTGGATGGCTGTCGGGTCGTTTGAGGCAAAGTAGTCGTAGGAGCAGTAATACACCGGGTTCCCCGAGAACTCCCACACACTGAAGTCACCCACACCTACGAGGAGAGAGGTTAGACTTTAGTGTGTCTCTTCTTAGTAAATATAAAGTAAATACTTATTGTTATATATGTTTATACCATGTAAATACCTAGTACAAACGTTCAAACGTGTTTTGTTTAAATTGAAAAAGGTAGAGTCAGCAATTCTAGAGAATGCTTGTTGTCAAAATCACTTTGTCAAAATCCGTGAATATCTCCTCACGACCCGCTACTTAATAAATCTGGTGTTAATACACAGCCTAGGCTCTGTAAACTGGTATGTAAACTAAGGGAATGTAAACAAAGAGGGCCCACATCTAGCAACGTGCTAATTTACAGAGCCTAGGCTGTGCACTGTATGTTTATCCAGCTCACACACAGTACGGACGAGGAGTGGATTGTGAGGAGATATTCAATGATTTTGATAACATGCGTTCTTCAGAATTGCTGACTGCACCTTTAAATCTAAGCATTCTCACCGTTGATGTTGGTGTTCTGGATGTCAATGGCCTTGGTGGCCTGTTCGTCGGCTGAGGACAGAGCGTTGGTGACGGGGGAGAAGACCTCCAGGACGCCCTTGGTCAGGCTGGGCTCAAACATCATGCTGCGGCTCCGCACACTCACATTCTCACAGCCTGGGTACAGGTTGGAAATACTCGCCGACACTAAAGACACAGGAAGAGAGGAAGGAAAATGTTAATCCGTGTCTGTTACAGGGTCAGATGTAGTGTATTTGACAATATATGATATTGGCCTCAAGAGCAGGGATTCTGATGCATCAAACATTCCAAAGTATATTCAACCAACAATTTGTTTCCATGTTGTTTCAGAGTAGAGCTGCAACGATTAATCGATGAATCGATTATTAATCGATTATTAAAATAATCGCCAACTTTTTTGATAATCGATTAATCGTCTCGAGTAATTTTTTAATACAAATTTTCCAAATTCTCTGATTTCAGCTTCTCAAATGTGAATTTTTTCTGTTTTTTTTAATCCTATTATGACAGTAAATTGAAATATCCGTGTGTGTTGGACATTACGATACATTTGAGGACGTAAACATGGGCTTTGGAAAATTGATCAACATTTTTCACCATTTTCTGACATTTTACGGACCAAAACACTAATCGATTAATCGAGAAAATAATCGATCAGAATAATCGTTAGTTGCAGCCCTATTTCAGAGGATAAATGTTTCTTTGAAGGCATTTCCACAACTTAAAAAAAATATATATATCAAACTTATAAATATATATATATATATATATATATATATATATATATATATATATATATATATATATATATATATATATATATATATATATATATATATATATATATATATGTATTCATAATAAAAAGGTTTTCTCAAAGCAATAAGCTGGTTGTTTTTTCTACTCATTCTACACAACAATACAAAATAGGTAACAGCTTCTAACTGGAACCAACCTGAGGAAAAAGTTTCTAAGATATAACAATTTTCAGCAGATCATGTATAATCACACAATAGTACCTGCATATGTAAATAATGACTTGCATGCTGAAATATGTCCGATTCTGTACAAATAATGAACTGAGCTCAGTATTATTTTCCCCCCAATAACAGCACACATGCAAACACATGGGGCGCTATTCTACAGCAAATAAATCTACTGTTTGGATTTCTTTGACACTGTGTAGAACCACACCCACAATTTGTTTTATATTGCTTTTAAACACAGTCAGATAATGTCTTAATTATTGGCTGCAGTTTTGTTTTTGTTTCACAATCAACATTTCTGGTTTTAACTGGTTATTGTTTTGTGACCTGTCACTGTACAATGTCAAGAATAAGTTTGGCAGAGAAAAGCTTATTGTGCAGATGTGAGGAAACCTAGGCGATCTGATGTTGAAACCCATCTGCAAACTATTCCCTTCTCTGTTTTCTTTTTACTTTCCTGGAAGCCAGTTGTTTCCAGTCTGAACCAGTCAGAGATAATTCTCTATCCAAGGCACATTGTTTTGGGCATGTTTGGTGCCTCTGACAAAAACAACTATAGAAGCATTTTGAGTGACAGTGTATGTGGTGGTAAAGTTAAGGGTTGTATGATATTCAGAAATGACTAAATTCTCAGGGTGCTCCGGTGGCGTAGTGGATAGAGCGTTTACCATATTGGCTCCGGCCTTCGTTGCAGTGGTCGCGGGTCCAAATCCAACCCGTGGACCTTTACTGCAGGTCAACCCCCTTCTCTGTCTTCTCATTTCAACTCTGTAATATCTAATAAAGTTTGAAATTGCCAAAAAAGTATGATTCATGTAAACTCATTGTAAAATGACAGCTTTGAAATGTATCAAATGACCAAAATGTCAACTGAAATCAAGGCCTTTTAAGTCTGCACAAGATACAATATGGGTAAGAAAATCTACCTTGCATGAAAAAGTGACTTTGTAGTTTGACCTCAGGGCAGGCAAAGTTGCTCATTTGTCTGTGTCAACTCCTTTTCCTTATGTGACAGTCCTATGTTTCTTACATTAATGGACAACTTACAAAACCTACATTTGCATTCACAACCTCTCTACAATGTTGTTCCATGGCGTTTTATAGATTATGAATGAAAGAGGATAAATCCATCTCAACTAACTCATTCATACACCACCTGGGATGCAGTGTGAAATGCTCTCAGGTGTCCACGTTAAGTTATGGGGCTAAATATTGACATAAGACAAAGGTAAATTTGCATTTATGGTGCCAAACATTTGACTTTCGAAAAGGCTTACAAAACTTCAAAAATCCATGTTTATATTAAGTTGGCTTGAATAGAAATGTAAAAACTAGACAAATAGACATTATGGCAGCACTTTGTTCCCCTCTCCACCAGAATTCTTTGTTTTCTGAAACAATAACTGTGTATCTGTGTATCTAAATCCGAATCTGATGAAAATGGGGGCGGGACCTGATAAGCCTTTGGCTTCTTCCGTCACCCTTCGGACAACACAAAGTAAGATGTATGAAGATATGAAAGAGAAAATTGTGTATTGGTGGAATTGTCCGAATAAATAAATAAATAAATAAATAAATAAATAAATAGATAGATAGATAGAGCGGGCAAAGGAAACACAATGGTACGTGTGTATGTGCGTGCGTGTGTGAGAAGGAGGGAAAAAAGTGTCTGTGTTTTTTTTAAGACTACAATAAACATATCAGGGAGTTTTATCACAGCCCCACCGAGTGCAGGACTGACCTCAACAAAAAAATAAAAACAACTATACAAAGACCAGGCTGAGTTAAAAGGTTTGACTATTGCTACTTTAAGATTCCATTTAGGGTTCTAAGAGTAATGGGGTTATTATCTAAGGTTAGCAGGATAGTTGCTATGGTGAAAAGGGTTAAGAAGAAAGTCAATCTTGGTGTTGGTGCTTTTCAGTTTCTTATTGTGCGTCTAAGTATGTTTTTGCTTGTAGAGAAAGAGAGCTCCTGGTCAAAATAGCCCCTTTCTATGATTTGCTTTTAGCCTATTCACCTCAGCGGCCCTGAGTCAGATCTGTGAAAGGAGGGGAGGTGTGTGTTATAGACGTGCAGACATCTCATCCACGTCTTTTTAGGCTCTCCCACTAGAGGTCAACAGATCCTACACTTCTACAAATAAAGCCTTTAAAGAGGGGCACCAAACTATGGCGTATTGAAGCCGATAAGGAAATACAAAATAGATAGTATCTCATAATAATGTAATATGTATCATGTAAAAATATGAAACGTATTATGTTATGACGGGATAGAGAGTTATCACATTATATCGTTTTGTCTGAGTTGGCAGGGATTTAGACCCGTGCAAAGGCATTTATAATAACTACATAAAGAAACTGTTTTCTTGTCTCATTTGCTTTAACAACTCATGTATGATCATTGAAAACTATCAGAATAAACTGAACACATTATTTATTGTCTTAATTAGGTGTCAAGCATTAAATGAACACCTTTGCTATGCAGTGAATATAATTAAAATGTTACATCCATTTTGGCATTAGTAACCATTGTGATGTTGGCAGATGAAAGCTTAGTCTTGTGAAGGATTATCTTAGCTCTGTCCCCTACCAGCAGGTTTGGAGTTGACGGGGGAGTTTGGGTGTCTTGTGTTGTTGGTCATGCGAGAGCGTTTTCTCCTGAAGAAGCTTCTGAGGATGCCACACTTGAGGGACTCCAGCAGGGTGCTCTTCCCCGCTCCAGAGTGACCCAGCAGCTTCAGCTTGATCCTGGGCTGAGGGGTCGCGGTGGGACGCAGCGCCTGGATGTAGCTTAGCTTGTGGTTGTCCTGAAAAGAGTATTAAAATTTAAAAAAAAAAATATTCAAACCAAACTGAAATAATTTGATGCTACAGTCAATTAAAAATGGAACTTAATGACCAGGAATGAAAGGCATGTTATTTTAGAGATACTGTATCTCCTAGTGAAGCTCAGTTTCAAATTATAAGCCACTATGTTGCAATAGTGTTTTGCTTAAAATCTTTCAAAAAATACACTAACCTTTACCCAAGACATGACAATCAAACAAACAAAACAATACTTGAATATATCTGGTTCTGTCAGTTATTTTAATGTGGTTATAAAGCTCAACACAGCGACCATAAAGTATATTGTATGTAAATCCCCATCACCTCATGCAGCCGCTGTATGCCATTATAAATGACTATCTGATGTTATTTGAATGGATCCACCCACTACTATACAAAGGTTCTCTGTGTAAAGAAACATGGCAGGCTGCACAGTGCACACTATATAAACTACAATTATAAACAATGAAAGCCTTTTTATTAAAAGGTGATTCACCCATCTGTACCCTGCAGCAGTAATTATGACAATTCAAACGATAACATTTGTTAACATGTAAAACCATCCAAACAGATGAGTCAGACATCAGTAAAAAAAAGCCTCAAATATTGCGAGTGGATGTGTGGGTTCTGAAAGCACTCTCTACTCCCACCTGGGTCACGTTAACACATTCAACAAATAAAAGCTTTTTAATTTCAATAACAGTGATTCACATCTGAGCAGAATGAACCCCTCTCGTTATGGAATAAATTACGTTGAACTCGACGTGTACTTGTTTTAAAGTCTTTTTCTTTTGGTTCTTAGGAAGTCAGGGCTGTTTCCTTTCAACACTGCTATCAATGTGGTGAAATCTCTTGAATTAGCCGAGCATATGCAGAGGATGACTGATTTCACAATTATTGCTCTCAGGTTTGAATGCTTTGTCCCGAATGCCAATTTTTTTTTTTTTTTTTTTTTTTAGATGAATAAGGCTAAAAATGTGACAAAAAAACATCCAAAAAGCATAGTAACCTTTTAATACTCATCTCTATTGATCTATAAGCTACTAGTTGTGGTATTGTCATAAAATAGTAACTTGAAACTAAAAAACAACAGGCATAGTATTTGAATATTTTTGGGGGAAAAATTAAAAGCTGCTAGATTAAAGCAACTACAAACATTTCATACAGAATCTCATACATATATCATTTTATAACATTTTCAACCTGTATGTGTTGAGTAAAATGGCGCCACAAACTGCTAAAGGGACGGGGGGGATGCAAAAATCTAACACCTTCCGGTTGGAGACATTCTCTCTCCACACCTCTGCACTGAAATAAACCAAGTGTGATGAGTGTTTGTGAAACCTGGTTATGCGTCATGTAGTGTTGTTTCATGTAGTGAATTTTTTTATTTTTTATTATTAGTTCCTCTTCAATACATTCATAAGCAATGTAATTCAGAATTAACTGGGTTTACTCTGTATGTGTTTGTGTGTATGTGTGTGTGTGTGTGTATGAGTGTGTGTGTGTGTGTGTGTGTGTGTGTGTGTGTGTGCGCGCGCGTTTTCTTCACCTTTTTAAGCTTTCCCAACAGAGAAACAATGGGTTCATGTTGATCAGTGTACGCCAAATCCTCCGCTGTTTTTCCATCCTGAGAGAGACAGAAGAGAAAGAGAGGAAGGGATAAATATATGCATGAGAAATATTCAGCTACAACAACACGTCCCTTACATTACCTCGGGCTGGTGTGTATGTGGCAGGTGCATTCAAGTGTTGCAAATCATGTTTTTGTTGACATTACATTTGGGGAGCCTAACATCTGTAGGCTGTGAGTAAACACAACGCAGGCCCTGTAAGCTAACTTCTTTCCGACTCTACACACATGGATTTTAATTTTAGTCTTCAGACCCCCAGCTGTCATTGCTTGATTTCACACAGCTCTAAACACAGACACAAAATATTTGTATACAATTATTTTTATCGTCTCATGTTGCGGTACTGCCCAACGTCTGTTAACAGACATGGATGTGAGAAAAAAATATTGGTGAAGTTCATTTTAAGTATGACAATCCCACAGTTGATTCCAGTAGATAAACTAGAGCTACAACACACACACACTTTTTTCCTCTCCTCCATCAATCTCCAGAGCTGCCCTAATTTGTTACTCTGTCTCTCTCCATTTCCTCCTGAACACACTGACACAGAATCGCCTCAGACCCCGTCAACTTTCATGTCTCTTTCCACTAGCGCAGCCATCTGTCACTGTCCGGCGCTGGCTGCTGCTCCACTGGGACAAACTGCACCGACAGCTTTAACACGCCCCACAGAGCGATTCTCACACACACACACACACACACACACACACACACACACACACACACACACACACACACACACACACACACACACACACACACACACACACACACACACACACACACACACACACACACACACACACACACACACACACACACACACACACGGAATACATACTGTTGTTTTTATCTAGAAAAATAATAAGGAATACTTTTTTTTAAAACCTTTATTTGATAGTGGAAGAAGTACAAAAGAGGGGAATGGAGAGAGAGAGAGAGGGGGGGATGCTGCGACAAGGACTTTTGCCTTATTTGGTAAGCGCTGCCGGGCACCCCGAATACTTACTGTTTTAATCTGAAGTTTTATCAATACCTGTACCCTTCTCTGATAAGGTCACATACGATTATAAGAGCGGTTAGTACATTGACCTTTCAGTAGTTTCGATCGGCTCAATATCCCATGGTGTGAATGTAAATTAAATGCAGACCGGACCCCAAAAAATTTACCACTCAATGTGATGCACTCGTGAGCAAATTCATGGGACATTGCTGGTACAGATGGCATGGAATGAGTGTTAAGAATATCACCACCGCTGCTAGGCGACTGACAGACTACGTGTGTGTTTATGTATGGCACAAAAAATAGACAGGAATATAAGATCGTGTACAGTATCTTTTAGGGCTAGTTATTACATTTGGTTTATAACTTTGAATCGCACATTTTCCTCAAATCTCACACAGCAGTCTCTCTCTTCTTTGCTGTTGTTTTATTCACCTTTTAACCAACAAAATGTATAAATGATAAACCTGAGGTCCAAAAACAGACATAAAAGACATAGCAACAGCAGGGGTAACATATAGTACAAAGGCTGAAAATTTAATTCAAAGTTACAATACAGTGAGTTACAAACCATAGAAATCCAGCCTTTAGCTTACTGTATCCTCCCTCAACTTTTCCACACAAGAATCACTGACCACATGCCACTGGACAATGAATTAAACATCTGAGTGTGCTTTGCAGTATTAAACATGCATAGCACATCAGCTTTCATACAATATTAAATCCTAGAAAATGCAGAGAGGGCGGTATGTCTGGCTGCTGGAACCTCTCAAAAATGCTTTCATGTTTTTAGATATTAAATACATGCTGCATTTCCTCTAATATATTAAATATCACTGTTGTTGTACTTGGACAGGTCGAGGTCTCTTATGTAACGTCTCGGTTTTAGAATCTACCGCATTTTTACTCTGTCTTGTTGTTGTCTTGAACAAGAAGGCCTTGGATTTATTTCAAGATCAGTCAAGACCAGAACTGCAGGAATATCAGTTCATACATACACACATATTTACAGTGTATGGTAATTAAAGAGGGGAATGAAGGAAGCTTTTTTACTTATGCCTATGGTTTGCATGTTCCACAATTTTACATTATTATACTTTATAATAGAGCCTAGCCTGCATTTACATTGTATTTGTGTTGTATGAATTTGGTGGTAAGACCAAACTTACTGGTTCCTTATAGTACTTTTAATGTAGACACAGAGGAAGCAAACAAGACAAGTAGCTGGGTCAAAAATTCCCCTTCCCTCACCAAATCCTTCCTCCCCTGTTCGCCTTAAGTCTTGTGTAAAGGGCAAATAAGTCAGAAACTTTGAAGCTACTTAAAATGGAAATTAAAGGTGAATAACAGGGATCAAGAGGTCACATCAATTTCATTAATAAAACGGAGGAAACACAATAAGATTTTTAAGCTTTAAACAGACAGGCAGAGAGATTGTAGAGGGAAAAAGGCTGTGCCGCTGAAAATCAGGGGCGAGCACTGTCTAATAATGAATTCATGTCGATAAATCCAGTTTGAGTTGAAACAGCTGCCATCAGCTTTTCATTCTACTAAGTATGTGTGTAAGAACTGAGCAGCGACTTGCTCTGCAGTCCAAGCAGAAAATTACCAACTCGCATCACAAGTCATTATTTTGACATTTTAATTTTGTATATTATATGCTATGTCTCACATACTTGCTCATCTAGGCAATATAAAATATTATACAATCCGTCATGTTGGCACATCCTCTACGCACCAATACACTACACTTCACTGAGAGCAGGAGTTTTAATATATAAACCAGTTTTTTTCAGTATTATTAATCAAAATGGCAAAAGCTGCACTGGATTTTTAGTCGAAAAGTGAGAAAAATAGCTTCTAGGAGACCTGCAATATAGCTTGTGGTAAATTATGTATGTCCTATTGCATTATGCCATAATGTTAAGCTACTGTTAGTGTTAAGTGAAGGTAAAAGGTGATAATAGGAATGAAGCTAGGTGGTGACTTACGTTGGTGACTGCGTCTGTGTTGGCTCCGGAGAGGCAGAGATGACGCACAACCTCCAGACTCCCGTTGTTAGCGGCCAGGTGGAGTGGAGTTCTGCCATACTGGATAAAGAGACACACATACGAAAGAGGGGTTTTAAATCAACGCAAAAGGTGATGTGTTACAATAATAAATGTCATGTCTTTCACCTGTCTTGTCCTGTATTGCATCACGTTAAAAAATAAATAAATAGATAAATTAAATAAAACATGAAAATAATAATGATAATAATAAAACATTTGAATAAAATAAATAACTGTATATATATATATATTAAAAAAAGGAGCACCGAAAGTGAATCTCGACCTCAAATTTATTTTTCTATAGGATTAGTAACTACAGCGAAGCTTTAACAAAACCTGCAAAAAAGCCTGGAGATGATTGCACTACAGTTTATAGTCTGGTAGTTAATGTTATGAAACACATGAGAAAAATTAACATCTCCATATCCATTAAACAACAGCATCTCTGTTTCAGCTGGCCAAATGTGACCATACGCTCTGTCCAACTTGAACAAAGGTAAACAAACGGTTGCAACAAAAGACAAGGAAATGCTTAAATGTGTCCGTCACGTGGGCGTCAATAGAAGTGAAACAGGCGGCGGGGTGATTGTTCATAGGCTAGAGACGTAACATGATGATGGCTATACTCTACCTGCTTCCAGTGGACTAGGATAAAACGCTAAACATGTCTGTATGGACAATTTGAATGGTCAGAACAGCATTATCATGATATTCATCCAATAGTATTGTTAGTATTGTAACAATATGTTAGTGCTGTAATATGGCACAATTACCATACACCATGTTTTGCATTAATTGCAATGTGTGGGCTCCAATGTTTTTCCTTTTTCAGTCACATTAAATGCATTCTTTCTCTGCTCTGATCAAAAAACTAAAACTGGTCATTAAAGCAGGAGGGCTGTGTTGTGTTCACAGAGCATTCAACGGTAGTTACCATAATGACCACAGTATGTAATTATAATCAGTATTTTTAACCAAGATATATTCTAATTGTACTGGTGTTATTTTCTTCTCAATCAAATTGAAACGTACCAAAAAGGTCGTCTCTGCCAGAAGAATAAAAGAAAAAGCGTTGTAAAATATCAATAACCACAACTAAATAAGCATGTTTGAAAGCAACATTTCAAATCAAGTCCCATCTGTCACAATTCAAATCAACAAGGAAGCATTCATCCGGTTTTATAGTGCTGAATAACAGAACATGAGACATTTTCAATTCCGCTCGATGTCATTTTTTCTCCCCCGGTGTCTACAGCTGACAGGGAAGACAAATCAAGGCGCAGACTCAGCTATGTGTGACATGTTGCTTTGGATACGCTTTTAAAAAATATATAGGAAAAGAGCTCAAACTGAAAATAATGAATAAATCACAACTTCTCTGGCGAGCTCTCGATGCACATCACTTCCCTGAACTATGCGGCGGGGAAAAAATAAACTCTCCCACATGTGAAAGAGGCTGCCAGCGTCTGTGAAAAGCCATCCCATAGCAGAATACATTAAAACGAATGGTGTCAAAATATATTGTGAAATCAGCAAAAGGCAGAAAACATATGTGGGAAGCGGAGCCTGGCAGAGAGAGCCAAAGCAAGACGGGATCTTGACTCAAATATAAACCAGATGTGTGAGAGCTTAATCCAAAAGGACACGTTCACACAAATAAGAAGTAAAAAAAAAAAAAAAAAAAAATACTTTTATCAGAAGATATTAGAATAAAAGGGACAAAAAATGTGAAATGGTCGCAGTAAAAGTTAGAGGTCAGTTATAAGGAGTGCAGAATTTTCAACTATACTACCACAATCAACATACTATATAATGTTAAGTGGCAGATTTATTAACCCAGTCTAGATTAGATGGGATCACAAAGCAAAAATCCACAGTCCGCAGGTGTTTATATTTACAGAAAACCCCTTTAATCTGGCTATAATCTTTAATATGTTTGCATACTCTGTTTATCCCTGTTTGGCCTGTGATTAGCACCAGTAAGGCTTGGCTAAGACAGCTGCACTACATGGTGAAAAGTTTGTGGACATCTGAGCGCCAAAGTCACAGTTAGAAACGTCTAAACCATGGACAGCCTGTACTTTCTAGGTTTGGATGCTGAGTGCAGGGATTTGCTTCCATTCTAATCCGAGTAACCATTTCAGATTTTGTTGAACTGTCCCTTTAACCAGTGCTGATATTTTGCGCTTTCAGTAGCCCACTATTTGTAAGCCATATTGCTGCTCTGAATCTTTAAAGTAGCAGTGCGTAGAATGTATTGGTATTTTTCAGAACAGACTTGGTTGAAATGTTATATAATATTCACAAGTATGTTTTAATTAGTGTATAATTGCTTGATAATGATTTTTCTTTTTAAAATATTTTTTTTTGGGGCATTTTAGCTTCATTAGACAGATTTTGGAAGAGACAGAGTTGAAATGGGTTAAAGAGGGGAAGACATGCAGAGAACTGACCCGGGTGGGATTCGAATTCAGGTCTACTACGAGGCCTGGGCCCGGGGACACTCTACCCACTGCACCATGAGCGCCCCTATAGAAGTTATTTTCAATAGGATATGTGGTTGTTGTGGGTGGGCAGTGTTTAGTCCTCACCTTGTTGGGCAGGTCCAGGTTTGCCTTGGCGCTGCAGAACGCCATGACGACGGTCAGGTTGCCGTCCTTGCAGGCGATGTGCAGCGGCGTGTTGCCATGGCGATCCTGGTGGTCCAGGTTACAGCCGTGTCTGAGGAGGCAGCGCACCACGTCCACCTGACACCTCCGCACCGCCAGGTGCAGGGAGCTGTGGTCGTCCTGCAGAGAGACAAGGTAACATGAGCAATCTTTAGGAATCTTTTACAATATATTTATTGCAATTTTTATTTTTTTACAACACACACAAGAAAACAAACACCTGCACAATCACAAAAAATAAATAAATAATAATGAAATAAAAAAAAAGGCAAAATCTTTAGTAATGTTAATTGATAAACATTGTTAACAAAAAGTTAGTTGGATGTTCTTACTTTTTAACATGTTTGTGTGTCTGTTCGGGTTCATTTTCATGTGAAATGTACAGCTGTAGGTAAGTGGATCTGAATATTAAACTGTAATGATTCTCATGAGAAGAAAGACTTGCAGCAAAGGTTCCCCGCTGGACTCTAACAGGGGAAGTTGAAGTGTGTAGAATGTATTGGGATTAATTTACATTACGCTTTATCCATGTTAAAAAATGTTGTCTCTTGGTTTCTGTGATCTTGTTCAAGATGTTCAGTTAACTATTTAATGTTTTTAGATTCAGTAAACTCACCTTTTTTTAATACAATAAAACAATGTATTGTTATTAAGTCCTTGAAAAATAAGGAGTCAGAAAAAAGTTATACATTTTGCATCCGTTAAAAGTGTCACCTTATCAGTGGCTTCTACATCGGCCTTGTGCTCCAACAGACATTCCACGATGTCGGAGAAGCCGCGAGCCGAAGCCGTCAGCAGCGGACTCTCCCCTTCGCGGTTCTTTGCGTCGACATGGCAACCCGCCTGGCAGAGCGCCCGAGCCACTGTGGAGTATCCGTGCCACGCAGCGCAATGCAGCGGGGTCTCCTGCTCCTAAGGACGCAAACAGAAGAACGCAAAAAGAATTCAAACTTGGGGTAGGTGTGTGTGTGTGTGTGTGTGTGTGTGTGTGTGTGTGTGTGTGAGAGAGTGTGTATGTGCACAAGTGTATGTGCATGTGTCCGTGTGTTTGTGTGTGACTGTATATGTGTGTGTATGTGTGTGTGTGTGTGTGTGTGTGTGTGTGTGTGTGTGTGACTATGTTTGACTGTGTGTGTGTGACTATGAGTGAGTGAGTGAACGTGTGTATGTGCACGTGTGTATGTGTCCGTGTCCGTGTCCGTGTGTGTGTGTGTGTGTGTGTGTGTGTGTCCTCACCCTGTCACACAGATCTGGGTTGGCCTTAATGCTGCACAGGTAGCTCACCACGTCCACGTTACCATAGCGAGCCGCTACGTGAAGAGCAGTTTCACCAGACTGGACGAGGTAATAAAGAATGAACACAATATTAACCAATGGTAAGCAGGTCAAATATACAGCAAGAATTCAGTTTTTATTTTCACCAACACAAAAACAATATATGACACACATCACAATTCAGGGCTAACTATCAATCAGAAATCCAACATCAAGAGATAAAACTAAAATGAAATAGAAAAAATACTATACTATAATATTATAAATAAATAAGGACACAGCAAGAAAAGCTTACAAACTGATGTCAAACACAACTTTAATTTAATGTATGGCGAAGAAACACATATTCCCGTTAGACCTGCCTTTTTCTCTGAGTCAGCAACTTCCCTGAACTTCCACTTAAACAAAGCATTCAGATTTTACCGCCCAGCATTTGCACACATCGATCCGTCAGTTTTAACTTTATGGACGCTCGTTCGCAGAGAAGCTGCTGATGTGAAACGACAACCGGAGACGCCGAAAGTGAACTACTTTAAAATAACATCTAATGGATTTATGAGGGATAACAAGCTTTTCAGATCTATTGACTGAAAGAAGTTACACACACACACACACACACACACACACACACACACACACACACACACACACACACACACACACACACACACACACACACACACACACACACACACACACACACACACACACACACACACACACACACACACACACACACACACACACGAGAAGAAACGAATTGGCTGGTTAAAAAAAGGTGTTAAAAGGTCTTGAAGCTTTTGACTTGAGCCTGTGATTCAGGGCTGTAGTGTAATAATAAAGTAAGATGACACGTTGAGGATCCTTGGACAGATCTAGATAATAATAATCAGTAAAGTGCCTGGAGTGCAGAGATGCTCTGGTCTGCTTGAGGAGGACTCCGTGTTCTCAGACACAACAGCAGGTAAAAATTATTTAATAGAGAGACTTAAGGGATTTTGTCTGTCGAAGCAAAGCTCTGTGATCAAGGCGCAAAGCGCACACACACACACACACACGCAGACAGCTCATCTTTCTCAGCAAGACCTGTTTCTATAGCAACAGCAAATATAAGCTGATAAAATGCCAGAGTAACTGGTGTTCTCCCTCTCCAGGTGCATGATTGAGTGTGAACGTGTGAATTTGTGTGTGCGTGTGTGTGTGTGTTTGTGTGAGTATCTTTTTGGAGAATCAAAGTAAGGCCTCCCAGGAGGTTTGATGGGTGGGAGTTTGAAGGTAATTGCTGAGGGATAACTGTGTGGTGAGTAGAATATTGAGTGTGTGTGTGTGTGTGTGTGTGTGTGTGTGTGTGTGTGTGTGTGACATGCAGAGAGAGGGAGCGAGAGGCACTTGAATCACCTTATCTTGGACATCCAGAGGGCATTTCTTTTCATGGAGGAATTTCAGGGTCTCCACGTGGCCGTGTCTTGCTCCGTAGTAGATCGCATTGGCTCCACTCTGAAGGTTCCGGAGGGAAGAGAACATTCCAGGATTTATCCCTGACCTTTACAATAGAACCCAAGCTCTCTGGGACCGGGTCTGCAGCAGCATGATATGAACACATCCTTCTAGAATACTGCATAACATTTTGAACAATTTTTTTTTCTTTAAGATTATTTTTCTGGGCATTTTTTGCTTTTTATTAGACAGTTTGGAGAGATGAAATGAGGTAGAGAGGGGGATGACATGCAGAGAATGACCACGGGCCAGCCTCTAGGGGGACCCTCTGAACACTACACCACGAGCTCCCCCATTTTAAACTATTTGGATGACATTCTAGCATCCTGCCCACGCCAAACAGATGAGTGGTTACCTTGTCGTGGGCCTTGATCTCGGCACCTTTTCTCATCAGCACCTCGATGATCTGAATGTTCCCACAGCCGGCTGCTATCAGGAGGGGAGGGGTCCCATGCTGCAACACACACACACACACACACACACACACACACACACACACACACACACACACACACACACACACACACACACACACACACACACACACACACACACACACACACACACACACACACACACACACACACACACACACACACACACACACACACACACACACACACACACACACTTTAATTTAATTTTTTGGTGGCTGTGATGTGTTTATGCGTCAATCTCAATTCTTCATTTGACTGCATGTCATTACACATAGGAACATGGGATAGTACCTTGTGTTTTAGAAAGTATTGATATTGAAGGTGACTGCTTTGTGATGGAAATACAATTTGAGGTAAATGAAAAAGGAATAGAAAATTGCAAGTCTGACAATTGTGAAAAACTTTGATTCGGAGATGATTTCTGAGTGATATGGGCCCTGAAAGACTTTTTAAAGTAGTGAAACGTCATAGAAGTTTCCCCTTTTTTTCCTGTTTGTGATGACTTGTGATTGGGAGGACATGGTGTATGGTGCAGTACTGTTTGTAGTTTGAATGAAAACACACAGACAAACATATTCACCTTGTTGGGTTGGTTGACGTCGTAGCTGTTCAAGGAGCCGAGCAGATGCTGCAGGCCGGGCACGTTGTCATCGTTAATGGCGTGGATGATGGCCTTCATCACAAAGGAGTCTTCCTCATCCTAAACGGGCGGGACAGATAGTTACTCCTCTACTGTTCACAGAATGGTCTACTGTAACCCTGGAAACATTAATCCTGTGAATTCCTTCTTTCACATGACCCCTCCCCCCCTCCCTTAAGTCAGTATTTCATCTGTCTCTCAGGCATGAATACACACAGAAACAAACAGACTTTTCTGTCTTTCGAAGCTGCAGTAGAGTAGTGTAGTGTATAGTGTCAAGTACAGTAAAACTTAAGTGTCCCCATGAGGTATTTTTTTTTAGTAGTTGACAGTTGTCGACACAAATACATACGATGTATCATACTACGGACACAGGACCAGATCCATATCATTCACAGTCACCATCAGAGCGATGGTTGTGGTTGTGGTAATAGTTTGTTTAATAAAAAGCTAATTTCAGTGGGAATAAAAGACAATTTCTATGTAATTGTGTGGCCTTTGGGGAGACTAAACCACCGCCTTGATGGAAGCGCCAGAAACACAGTTTGTAAAGGATGTTTAAACACCTGTGCTCTTACAGTTTTTACCATTTTGTTCTTATTTTTATGACTAAGATTGCCAAACCAGCAAATCGAAAAAAATTGAAAAAAACAAGACATACTTGATGAAAGCGGAATAGAACATTTTCATCAGAATTATACCTACATTAAAAGCTCTGCAGTATAATATATTTAAGCGTCGTTGACTGACCTCCAAAAAAGCGCTATATAAAACCTATCAATTATTATTATTATTAGTCTATACTGTATTTCTGTCTTGTGACATGTGACCCAATAACCTTGAGCCAGAGTTGGTTGGACGGAGCAGAAATCAGCCGCGTCGCTCTGCTGCACAAAGAGACGAAGAAGAGAGAGGCTGATGTGTCGGTTGTTCTGCCGAGCGTGACTCTCACACAGCTACATTCCTCAACACAACCTTCCCAACGGGGGAGCTGTGACTAAACCCCCTCAGAGAGATGGAAACACAACACACATGTGTACCAAGCAACCTGCCGGGGAATCATTGTCAATGTCAACACAATCGTTTAGGATTATTTTTAACCCTCTGCAAATTGGAATTCGTGTCAAAGGATGGATTTTTGTTTGCTGTCTTTCTTTCTTTCTTTCTTTCTTTCTTTTTTACAAATGAACCTTATTTTTTTATTTTCTCTCCACAAAAACACAAGGAAGGAGGTTGGCATTCAGATAACAAAAAATGTGGTCTGGGAAATCAAGGTAAGCTGGGGCCAATGAGTAATGCTTCTGCCTCTCGAAAGTCTATGTTTGGAGCTATTTTGTACAAGTGACTCAACCTTATATATGCTTGTTACATTGACAAAATAAAATCTACACAAAATGTTCTTTGGCTGAAGGCTCTTTAAAGTCAGTTTTCCATTTCTCTGAAAATGTGCTGTGTTATAATCAGGAGAATCAATCAATCAAAAATGATTAGCAGATTAACTAAATATAAATAATGAATAATAATTTGTTGCGGACATACTACTCATACCTCCGGAGCTCTCACCCCCTCCTTCCCTACCTTACTTCCACCCTCCACCCTCTTAACACAAACAATGTCTCTGTTGTAGATTTACAGAAGGGTCGCTGGCTGCACTATAACACCCGCCCCCTGAGCGGAGTCTTTAACCGAGACACTTAACCCGGGAACAGCTCAGCCGATAAAGACAAAGAAGTTATTAGAAAGCTTTTGCACCGCTGCAGTTCAGTGTGTGGACTACAGGGGGCGCAGTCTCCTCAACATGCTTCATCCATCTACCTGTCAGCTCACCTGTGACAGGAGGAAGTTTCTGTTGTAATCCTTTGCTGTGGAAACAGGCCCGGCCTTGGCCTGCTGTAAATGATTAAGCCTCTCACTAAAGCTGCACTGTTTACACCGCACAGGCTTGTCCCTATCAACGCAGTATTAAGGCGAGACACTGCAGGTGAATAGGGTAAAATGTTTGACCTATAGACATCATCATGACACTTTGCCAGTTGATTACTTCCATTACAAAATGATTTTCTTTTATAACAATTTTCAGAAGCAAACTGATAAAGTTTGGTAAAATGAACACCACAATGTACCTTTTGGACCTTGTATTTATACTGGTATAGGAGGCATGTTATGGAAGCAAAATAGCCAGAAATCTCCAAATTGACCAGTGCTTGAAAAAACAAGGTTTTCATCTGCAGTGTTCCACCTTAAAAGACACACACGCTACCAAAAAGCTTTCTGTATCAATGTCGGTGTACAGTCTCATAGAAACTGACATGTGCATTTAAATTAATTTCCTTCTCTGCAGGCACATTCCTTCAGTACAAGCCCAGCCTGTTTGAAAGTCACACACACAGTCACACACAGTCACACACAGTCACACACAGTCACACACAGTCACACACAGACACACACAGACACACACACACACACACACACACACACACACACACACACACACACACACACACACACACACACACACAGCCTCTGAAATTCCAACAATCTTACAAACACCTGACCTGTGGCACTTGGTGGAAATGAGGAACAGATCAATTACACGCTGCAGCTCAAGATTCAAGGAGAGATTGTTGAGGTAGAAAATACCAGAGCAGTAACTGAGAGCCCGCTGTCTTAATAAGAAAATGCATTTCAAGAAAATAATTTGTAAAAATCAATTAGTGCTAGAGGTTAAATAGGAACCAATTTGTTCTAGCCGGAAGGGAAACCGTTTTTGACTAGAAGCCATACATACAACCATAGCAACTTGTTGCTGCAGTTAGCTTAGGGTTTTGTATATTGCATTTAGAGTGTAATTGAGGTAAACAGCGCTTTTCCCTGTTTTTTCACAGACCCAAAGCGCTTTACATTTGTTTTGTACAAATTCAACCATTCATACACATACACATATAGCAGCAGCTACCAGGCAGGATGCAATGTTGGGTTCAGTGTCTTGCCCAGGGACACTTCAACTTGTGTCAGGGAGACAGGGGATCGAACCACCGACCCCGCAATCCAGTTGACGACCGCCCTACCTGCTTCGCAACAGCCTAACTATAGCCTACTAACTTTACCTAAGTACCTTGTACAACCCCACTAATTGCTAATTACTAATCAACGTAATGAATTAGGATCCAGCCCTGTGCTTTAATATATTTTTGTGTATTGGCTGGTGCCTGTAGGTCTGATGACACAGATGAGAAGCAGAGTCTTACCAACGTGTCATCACTGCGCGCCACACTCATGTTGCTTCTGGACAGGAAGGAGCGGGACAGGCGGTTGCATAAGGAGATCAATCGGACGGATTGCTGCAAAACAGAAGAATTTATGTTTAAAAAAACGCAAGTAAAACAAGTTAATCTGTTCAGGGGACCATGAATGTGTAAACGTAAAAGGAATTTCTCAGCCCTATTTAGATTCACTTCAGTCACTTTACTCTTAAAGGAATACTTCACCCATACGGAACCAGCGTTCTATCATTATAAAATAACTATTATAATATAATGAATGAGGTTTTTCTTCCCTCAGTCTTCCCTTAGTCTTCCCTTGGCCCAGCTGTCCTGTTATTCCTGACCCTTACTGTGATGTCACAGTAAGGAAACTGTAGGTTTAGACAGTGAGACGATAAAACACTCTTTCTGCCTTTTCTCAGGCTAAGATGATCAGATTTCAATTTTTTATGCACATTTATACTAAATAGGATCTCCGAGTTCAATACACCTTCATATTCCAACCGGTGAAGTAGGCCTTTAATTAATATTCATTATTTGATACTTCTAGGTGACATTACTCTAGCTTTTCCTACTGTGCACTTGTGAGTTAGTTAATGAGGCGTATGGTAAAGTGTTAGTGCACAAACATCTATAACTCTTACATTTCAATAAAAAAATAATTTCAGAATGTCTTTATTTGTCCCTGAAGGAGCACATTTCAAACACAAACAGACAATTGTGTATGAAAAGAGCTGAAATCCTAAAGGGTTAATGTGGCGACCTTTCCCTACCATTTTGAAAACTTGTTCTGTATTAGTTTATGAAACCGATTTATGTGTTTTGTCAATCATTGTGGAGCTGACAGCAGCTTATAAGTGCTTTGTCCTTCGGAAAAACCGATGTAAAACTGCAAAGAAGGTCAGTTACAAATATATTTATTCGTACACCTTAAAAAAGGAAAACAGCCTTACATATTTCATTACACTAGGTCTTGAGTAAGACTTGTTAAACAAGATTTGTTAGGTGTTTTTCGGCTTTAAATCAGTAGAATTTGGCCTCGATTACAGCGCCATATCTTCTGCTTTGTCATGTTTTGGCATCAGCTTAATATGTGGAAATAAATAAACTATAAAAAGTCAAATGAAGGTTTTACTGCAAAAGCCAGAAGCTGCCAGTGTGCTAGAGTCTTAGTGGCTAACCGAGCAGAAGACAGAGACATGGCGTGACAGCACCACAAAAACCAGCTCGCATAAGCAGCCCCCTGCATTACTATCAGGCCTGGAGCGCTGCTGGGTCAGCCGTGACGAACCAAAACAGACAAGGGGACGACCACTGGCTGTAACTGTGATGGGTTATGGTGAGCTGGCAGTGAATCGTGGTGACATCAAAAGTAGTTTTTGGTTTGGTGTAAGCTGCCAAAGTGCAGTGATGAGATTAAATTTGATTGTAACTTGTAGTAACTTGTCCTTTCTGAAGCTTGGGTTTAGGTGTGTAAAAATAAGAGGAATAAGTTGTATATTGGTTTGATTAAGTATGCTATGTATTTATTTACTTAACGTTAAAGAAATGCAAATGCACTAACTAACTAACTAACTAACTAACTAACTAACTAACTAACTAACTAACTAACTAACTAACTAAATAAATAAATAAATAAGTCAGTTTAACAGTAGTGCACTTACTTTCCATTTTCTTCGCGCTGCAAACTTCTTGAACTTTTCCATGTTGACGGCCGACTCCTTTCTGCTCAGCGCTTGTTGAGTGTCTTTGGGCTGTTATCACAAAACACAAGAGATGTATTAATGGAAAAAAGCTTGTGAGGATGTTCTTTGGCGAGATACATTTGGTAAAGAATCAATAAGCTGAGGGCTTGGCGACATTTATCTTATAAACCCAAATTAAATCAACTACTCCCTTGATATACAGTAAAACTCAAACTTTTTTTTATATTTAACAGTACAAATGTTTCAAATTAAAAATAAATGCTTTCAGTCCAACCTTGATCCATGGATGCAGGAGGCTGTCTTGAATCGTCATTCTCTTTCTGTGAATAGAAAATGTACGATATTTAAAAAAAACATAACAACATTTCATCTGAAATTCAATTAAAGCAACTGAACAGAAAATGCTGTGGTTGAAAGTAAAGACACTTCTTCAACTTATATTTATAAGTTCTGTAAACTAACAATAAAAACAACATGGTCATTGTTTTGAAGGAGTTTCAGCATGTCAAACGTGAACCAACAAAACCGTTAGAGAAAGATCACTTCCTCCAGTTTCTGTGTGTTCACTACCACATCCCTGTTTCTAACTGACCCTGCGTTCCAATACCCATACTATTCAGTATGCCAGAAAAAGATTTAGGATGTCCCAATACATGCATGCCAATTGTAGTATGCTGAAAATACATAGTTGCCCCACTAACTCCAATAGCATTTGAGTATTCGTCTTTATTCTTGGCATTTCTCAACATAATGAAAAAAAAAATCTTCCTTATCTGATTTTCTTTTCTCTCCTGTGGCCCTAAAACTCTTCTGTACTTTAGTATGTAGTGTAGTAAAAAGAAAGAGTATGTGATTTGGAACGCAGGGTGAGGCTACGCTGGTGCAGTCCAGTGTCATGGTTAGACATTATTAAACAGTAATCTACTGTACTGTCTTCTTTGAAGGGAATCTTCATTAATCTTGGTGCCAGCCGAGCGACTCCATGTCTGCTCATAATGTAGATCAATTAAGAGCCGTTCCATTTTGATGCACTCAGTCGGGAAGTTCTAAAAGCTCCATTAGTTATACGTTTATTAAGTCACGTATCTTCTTTCGGATCCTACCTACCCACCCATATTTATTTTCTAAACATGACTTTTCTTCCTCTATCCTGTATAAATTAAATCATCTCCACAGCTATGATTATTTACATTGCTCTAAAGACACAGGAGAAGTAAAGAGAATTTTGATGACAAGTACTGTGACGCTGCAGCCATTCAGTTGTTGCTAGAGCAACTTGGTATTGAGGGATAGATGTTCACCTGTGTAGGTACCTTAACATCTGTAGTGACACGTTTTATTTGGGCCTACACATTCAATTTTATAAAAATAAATATATAAATTGAAACACTTAAATGATCCATGTCTATTAATGTAGGTTTTTTTCTTTCAAGACCTTAATTTTTTGAAGATTTGTATTCTTCTTTCTAGGATTTCTATAACGCGGGCGGACACCCTGCGATTTCACGCTTTTGTTAAACATCTACATTTTGCGACAAAATCATTGTCTGAAACAAATATTTAAACAGTCCTGTCTGATTATCAGATAGAGGAATCACACATACTTTGGGTCTTTGATAAGGAGCCTTGTGATGAAGTCTTTGGCCAGGATGCTGGTGCTGCTGAAGAACTCATCGTCAAACGTGTAGTCGACGGCCGACACGTTGGCCAGAGTCTCCTGCTTGTTGTCGCCCAGGAACGGAGACGCTCCACTCAGCCTGCAGAGTGGGACAGAGGTGGACACAATGGAGATAATGCCAAAATGAAAATGGAGGGGGGACACTTAAAAATGTACCAAGATCATTTGAATTTGACGAGATATATTATTGGCTGCATGTTGAGATCCACATTTATGCTTCAATCTTCTCGACGACTTGCGAACCTCCAATCTAATAGACTTTAACAAAAGCAATACTCTCTCATCACGACTTGCAATCATGTCGTCAATGCAAAACACAAATTCTCGCGCCTACTACTGATAAGCTTTGGCCTTTTGAAACCAAACTGAGACCTTACTACTTGAGATGGGAGAGAAGTGGACAAGAAGGTTGGAAATGTACACATCGACTGCTGTCCTACAAGGAAACAATGAAGATGATACAGTTTTGAAAATATAAACACACCTAAAAATACCAAAAAGAACTACCAAGATCGTTTGATTTTGACGAATTTTTGTTTAGCTTCAATCAACTCAACAACTTCCGAACAACCAATCCAATCAACTTTAACAACAGAAATACTCTCTCATCATGATGTGTCCCGGTGTGACTTGCAATCACATCGTCAATGCAAAACACAAATTCTCGCGCTACCCACTGATTAGCTCTGGCCTTTTGAAACCAAAACTGAGACCTTACTACTTGTTTATGTAGCGAATGTGATAACGTAGCCGCGTAGCAACTGATGATGACTCATTAGTCAGGCTCTGCTATCAAATCAACCTGAGGTATTAGGTGTGTTCGTCAAACACCATCACAAGGAGAGCCAGATGGAGACCACTCTATGTATCCGGTGAAAATGCGAGGGAATTTTTAATTACCTTGCGATTAACAAATGCATTAAAAAAAAAAGCTTTGAGGGGACAATGTGTTCACTAGCATGAAACGAAAAACAACACATCTTAATGGTTAAAAACAAGGCGCAGTAGAGTGCACACGGTGGGCTGATCGGCCAGGCATGTTGTTGATGAGGTCTGTAAGCTCTCGGGCACTTAAACCAAACAGCCTTTTCCCTTCTCCACGGAAACCTCTCCAGCTCGTCAGTACCAGACACTAATTACCGCGCCAGCTGGGACAGACATGGAGGTGGTGCGGGTCAAGTTCAGGTTGTTGTAGGAAATGTAGGAATTTTATTGACTGTACAAGGTGCAGCTGCTCCACCACAAACAATTCATTAAGGCGATTATTCAAGAAGTGTGAAAAGGCAGTGAAATCAGCGGGAAAGTGTTAAAGGTGTATTAGGCGATCCCGGAGAACGCAAATATCCAAGTGTTCATACACAGACAAAATGTTATTTGACAAAAAAAGCCTTCTCAAGAATCATTAACTCCAGCTTTAAGTCAGGATTCTGTGGAAACGTTTTATACACAGTTTTCATACAGACGTAACGATGCAATATGTTCACATTTTTATACCAAAACAAACCTCTCTGTCTTTAACAACCTTAAAACCAGTATTACATCTTCTTCAGAGCAGAAAGTCACAGCAACACTCGCTGATTCATAACATATTCCCAAATAATTTTCAGTCTGTCTTTCAATCTCTCAAGAAAAAATCTAAACATTTATATCATTTGCTACTATTGGGCGTTGCCTAATGGAACTTTTTGTGCAGCCTTCATGACACAGTAGCAATGGGGTCATCCAAAATAAACCCCATTAAGAGTGATGCCCCCAGAACGGTTTATTTAAATCATTCCCAGCCTTTCTTTCCCCTCACGTTGTTTTAGACAAGGGTTGTCAGCAGATGAACGGTAAATGCACCTCACTGCTGATCGACTGTGTTAATAGGCAGCGAACGATCTATTTCAGACCTTTCCAGGCAGAGCTGTGACAGCTGTGGGTGGACAGCACGAACAGAGTGTGTGTGTATGGGTACAGTATATATGTGTGCGTGGATAAATGTGTTCATGTTACGCACGGACAAAAATTATGCATAATTTTAACAGCACCTACATTTTACTTGTGTAATGTTTGCAGCTCGTTTAATACAATAATGATATATAATTTGTGTTTCGCATTTACCTTTACTTGCCTGTATTTAGCTTGCTGTGTTTTGGTGGGAGCCGTCGTCTATGTGTTTGTGTGGGCAAATGAACCTAATGTGCAGTTTTGTGTATAATTTTTTTTCGCAAGGCTTTGTGTGTAGGTGTCTCGCTGAAGGACATACTTGTGTGTGTGGGAGCTCAGAAAAACCTTGTATCTTGGAATAACGAAAGGAGGACAGCGTCTAGGAGAGCCGACAGCAGTGGGTTTGTGGGTCGCCAAGGGCACAAACTTTTCTCTCGCTTTTGAATTAAACCGTGCTGACATGTCTGCAGACGGCTACTGGAGGAGCACTCACTACTCGTACAATGGAAGCCCTTGGAAGGGGTTGACACGGGTTTGTTGTTTAAGATCAGTTATTTAATTTGAATTTTATAATCTTATGAGGTAAATAGATGTACATGTGAATCATTTTAACACCATAGAATGTGTGTAACTGCCTCTAAAGTATGGCTATAGCCGATTTACCAAATAGCATTCAAAGCTGGATTCTCTATATCTAACTTTTTCTCTGCTTCAAAGTTTGACGTTACTATGATCAAGTAGAAGTCACTATATGTCTGATCAGATATAATTATCACTTGAACTAAAATTAAAAAACACACATCGTTCACAAAAACAGCTGAAGAGATGTCACACTCAAATGCAGTATTAATATGACTGATGATCCTTGAAGCAGGCCGATCCATTATCCACAACAAACGTCCTACACTTCAGCGACTTTAACGACAGGGAGTTCAAAGGGCGGCTGGCAACCTCATTATGTCTCCACACACATGTTTGCTTAGTGACGACGCCCCTCGGGGTGATGTAACGAAATGTGTTCATAAAGGTGAAGGATGCGTTGCTTGCATACATATTTCACATTTCACATAATTATCCAACGTCACCGGTGGCATTTCAGATACTTACAGAATGTAGGTTATCACACCAACGCTCCTGAGGAGAGGCAGAGAGAAAGAAAAGAGAGATTTTTAATATTAGATGATTCATTTCATATCAAAACAGTGGTGCACTGAGCAGGAATATAACATAGACATTAAGGAAATACCTGTGTTCCCTCTTGTTTTTATTTATTTCTAGGTATTTATCTAAATTTGGTTCAATAAAATCATCACAGTTGAAATAATTTTTGTGTCAATTATTTCTCCTGTTAAACATGTGATAAAGATTTCTGATTTCTTACTAATTTCTTACTAATTACTAATTATCTAATTTGTGCTGACCTGCGGATGCTATCTTGGTTGGTCTCCTTCCCCTCTTATATAGGAATAATGTAAAAGTAACCCTTAAAGCCACTACGAGTAACTTTGTCAGTTGGCGGCCCCTTTTGACAGAAGCGGTAGTATTTTTACGACGCCAGCTGTCATAAAGCTGTTTTCTAGCGCGTGCCGGCCGTGCGAGTGTCAAATGATTAGGACGCAATATAGTGCATGTCCGTGTGTTGAAAGTGTGAGGGCACCGGACTCTTTTTGAGTGGTTGGGTGACTCTGCATCAACTAATGCCAGTCAGTGCCACACACACTTGATTGCAATGAGTTGATGCAGGAGCTGAAAGATTCCGTGTCCTCACAGAAAGCGAATGAATGAGAAACGGTAGTTTCTATCGATCACGATGAGGTAATGTGTTTATGTTGTTGTAAATAATGACTATTTCAGATGAATAATGGTCATCTGATGATGGTGAAGCAAAGTAAACTTTGTTTTAGTACCGCTCATTCATTTAGGAGTAAACACTGCAGTCTAGTTCGTTCCTGTGAGTGTGTACACGTTGCTCTCCCTTTTAGCTTTTCTTGCATTTTCTTTTTTTTCTTTGATGGTTCAGCCCCGTTATCAGTCATTATGATGACAAATAACTGTCTCAAACAAGGCTCCCGCTCCCCTTCCCTCACCTGGAGGGATAGGCTTCTCAAATCGCGTTGCTGCGCTACACTGAAATCTGCGACCAATACGAATATGTGACCATAGAGCCTGCATGCGCAAACCGAAAAACGGACTGGGTGTGCGACCAGACCAAATGCAGTAATAAAAACGTATTTCTCAATTTAATTTATGATTATCTGAGGAAACATGAGGCTGTTTAAAATATATTTAAATGTTACTCATAGTGGCTTTAACATAAGATTGAACTACCAATCTTTTCTGTTTTCTAAAAAGTGTATTTCTGTTCTACTCTAAAGCCTAAAAAAATAAATAAGTGGTGCATATTTATCATGCAAAGCAGCTGTTCTTCGGAAATAAGGACAAATACAAACAGAATGCTGCATGTACATTATGCTGAGTATAGAGCAGGTTGGGTTCACTCACCACATATCTGCCTCTAGGCCCAAAGGTTCATAATTCACCACTTCTGGAGCTGGAACACAGATGGACAAAACAGGAGATTATATTATATAATATTCAGGTCAACACAAACTAACTTTACCTTCAATTGAATTAAGTTTACTCTGTAAGTTCCTTTCCCGTTCTAATTATTTTGCTTATTTTCTTCTTGATGGGTTTTGTCAGAGCGTGTTATCATCACATTCAGTTGGGTTCACAGATTGCATTGTTTCTTTAGAGGTGTTGTTTTATACGCCATTGTTTAAAAAAAAATCTATATCACACCTCCTAGAACTGTGATCATTTCTCTTCTTCCTTCCGCTTGTCAGATGAGAGAATCTTTCATTTCTAATTAAATTTAAACAAAAACTGGTTTGATATGTAGCAGGGATTATGTGGGAGAGAGGATACTGCCCACTTTCTGACAAACTGGAGTTAAAAGGAGTTTTATTTGAGTCATTTTAAAATTGATTCTAAGCAAATGTATGGCTGTTTGCTTACAATAAAACGGATATTGATATCATCAAGTCACACTGACTCTAAAAATATATGTATCATGCCTTTGTGTTCATTATGTCTCAGAGAAGGATTCTGGCTATTAGAAATTGGGGGATTTCGATCTACACACACACACACACTCCCAAGCCTTACTACTCTGACCCCCAAATCTAATAGGGCATGAAAGTTACATTTCTTCAAATACTGTAACAAAAATTTGTGTGTGTGTGTGTGTGTGTGTGTGTGTGTGTGTGTGTGTGTGTGTGTGTGTGTGTGTGTGTGTGTGTGTGTGTGTGTGTGTGTGTGTGTGTGTGTGTGTGTGTGTGTGTGTGTGTGTGTGTGTGTGAGACCCCTAACCCTAAAATCAGGATTCATACGTCTCATATACAGAAAACTAAGAAAATATAAATTTACAATTTAGGGCATGACAATTTACAGACTCGGTATAAATATTGAATGTGAAAAGCACAGATTTTAGTGGAAAAGTGTCACTTGTCACTTTTATACTTTTTTATTTTTTTTTATACATAACATGACACTTTTTAAATCTGCAAGAGTCACTTTAAACCACAGCAGCCCTTAAGTAAACGTCCTCATAGCGCATTTCTATATAGATGTATAGATGCCATTTTATCAGTATGGGACTGATCCAATGTTTTGAATGCTGATTGTGTGGTGGCCATTTTGTTCACATTTGGATAACAGATCAAAGGAATTAACCATGTTTGAAAAACAATAGAATGTTGGCAAAAAAACCGGAATGGAACTCTAGGAGATATAGAATGATGTCACACACGATGATGTCAGAAATATATCACATGATCTCACAAAGACATCAAAGGCCTTTAGAATGTTTACTGTTGCAAGAACTTACCAAGGTCACTTCAGAACCGACAGGACCTGAGACAAGCACATTGTTCCAGAGACCTCAAGTACGGAACACGCTTTAGAACTTTAACTTTAAAACTCAAAACAGCAATGGAAGAGAAGAACAATTCAACAGAGGAGACATCCCCATCAGGTGCCATGAGCTGGGCCCTGATGGTCGAACAGGAGATGGGACCTCCAGAAGACAATTGGAAAGATCTTTGCTACCAAGGCCTACTGCAAGAAGGCAACAGTAGCAGCAACAGTAAAGAGGACCAGGTGATTCACAGCCAGCCAGAATGCAAGACCCCCGTGCAAGAGGTGGGGCAGCCAGGGGACATCCACCAGCAGATTGTGGATGTCCAAAATCTGGAAGAGGTTGCTTACCAACATGCGCAGGCTGTGGACATGGAGCACTCTTTCAAACGCCTTACGAAGCGCCTGCGAAAAACCACTTCAATACTTCAAGAGGAAATCCAAATTAGGGTGGCGGCTGAAGAAGAGATCTCCGTCGAAAGGTCCAACTTAGAGGTGGTTGGGAGAAGGCTGAAGGAGGAGAAGAAGATGAGGCTAGAACTTGAGACGGAGGTCCAAGAGCTCAGAATAGAATTAAGAAATATGAGCCTTTCAAAATCCATCATTGTGCCTCAGGATGCTGTGCAGGTGCCTGAGAGCACTGAAACCGCACTGGAGCAACTACAGCAGCAGTCTATGAAAGCGGCGATCAAAGATATGAAGCTGATTCATGAGCTAAGAGGGGAAAACCAAGCCCTCATGAAAGAGATGGAGAAGCTTAAGGTCCGTCAGAAGAGAACCTTAAGAAAGGTCTTCTACCAACAGCTGGAATTAACCAATCTGAATAAGGCTTTGGAGGAGAAGGTGGACGAATTTAAGCTCCAAATGAGTGAGCTCGATACAAAAGCCGCCCCACAGTCCCACATGACAAGAAACTGTGGAGGCATCACAAACGCATCTGCTTCAGAGGACGTCCAGCTGCAGACACAAAGTCCCGAAAACCAAGAGGCGCAAGAGCCACTTAAGGGGGGCCCAAAACCACCACAAGTGTCCATCCAAGAGCCTTTGACGGAGGCAGACGCGCCCACACTTAAGGTGGAAAATCCTGAAGTCGACAAATCAGAAATGGAAGCCCTGAAAACACCTGTGGAAGCAATGGAGCTCCATATGTGTGAGTCCCACCTGATGGAAACAGACAGAGGAGGGATTACAGACTCCGATGCTCAAGAGACGTTCCCAGAGAAAACAGAGGAGGTCCAGGTTTCATCGAAAGAGGCCGAAAAGCAAGAGGCCCAAAAATCAAATAAGGAGTTCCAGGAGCTGGAGCAAGATACTGAGAAAGAAGAAGAAGCAGGAAAAACACCAGAAGTGCCAAAACAGAACACAAAAGGGCCCTTTAAAGAAATGCAAGAGGCCCATAAAGAACCACTAGATAATGGAATAAAAGACACAGAAAAAACAGTACAAGTGGAAGAAAAGACACCACAATGTCCTCTTAAACCAACATCAGAGGCCCCTAAAGAAACACAAGGTTCTTTAAAGCAGCTGGTCGAAATGCAAGAGACCAATAAGTTATCAGTGGAGGACCAGCCAGCACCAGAAGTGGACAATCCACCTAAAGAGCTCGACACACCCACAGAACAGGCCCTAAAGCCTACCCAGGGGTCCCAAGATTCACCGAAAATGACCCCAACCCTAACCCTTACCCCTGACCCCCTAACCCTCCACAAGAAACCACAAGAAGAGGAGATCGGCGAGAAGCTAGAAAAGCCTTCTCTTTGGAGGCGTTTCAAAAAGTGTATCACGCCTAGAAATCGCCGCAAATACAAGCAGCAGGCGTAAGAATACACAGGAACAGCCTTATAACACCCACAGGCTGTCCATATCAGTCCACCGGGCAGCACAAAGCTTCAGTATCTAGTCCTCACATGCAGAAGCAAACTGGTTTCTGTGTGTCAGGACTTTGCATGTTCCACCGTGTCTGCGTGTGTTTACTCCGGGTGCTCCGGTTTCCCCCCACAAAAAAAAACAAAAAACAAAAACAACGATTGGACTTGATTTAAAAAGTGAAACTTCAATAAAATCTCACACTATGTATTTCTCCTCAACACTTTTATTTCTGTAAAGCATTTAGAGTTTTCTTTATATGTTTGTTCATTGTGTTATAGTGTGATATCATAAAACTTCCTTACAATTAAAGTAGCTGCGAGGAACTTCTGATTATATCTAAAAAAAGTACACACACACAAACACACACACACACACACACACACACACACACACACACACACACACACACACACACACAGGAATGGCAAATGGAGAAAGAAATGACTAATAATTCAGACTTGCCATAAATTTAGAGAGCATTTTTTAATAAACGTTTCAAATGTGTTGTACCCGATAAATTTCCCAACAGTTAAGCCTGTTTTCAAGCATTAGCCATCCAACACAAAATATTTTTTTTTTCTGCCACTTGATCTTTATTTAGAACATTTAACAGCTGCCACCCTGCTGATCTGGGAACAGGCTCCAGTTTTGGCCTGTATTACACAGTACTACTGGTCCTGGGCACTGGGCTGGGATTGCTGGCCACTAACATGTCCATCAGTGTGTGTGTGTGTGTGTGTGTGTGTGTGTGTGTGTGTGTGTTGGCAAATGGAAGCATTTTCTGATCATTTCCAGTCCATTATCAGGTCCCTATGGCACAGTTGGCACCTGCTGTCACAACACGCAAACCCTGGGAGGAAGCCAGGAAAACAGGGTGGTGCATTGTGAGTGTGTGTGTGTGTGTGTGTGTGTGTGTGTGTGTGTGTGTGTGTGTGTGTGTGTGTGTGTGTGTGTGTGTGTGTGTGTGTGTGTGTGTGTGTGTGTGTGTGTGTGTGTGTGTGTGTGTGTGTGTGTGTGTGTGTGTGTGTGTGTGTGTGTGTGTGTGTGTGTGTGTGTGCGTGCGTGTGTGTGTGTGTACCCATAGCAGAGTATATATTTGACCCAACTCATCCGAACACAAATGAATCTAGACGCAGAGAAGATAATAGGAAATAATGAGACACACACAAAGAGATACTGACCTACAAACTCTGGAGTTCCAAAAATGTTTTTAAAATCGTTGCCAAAATCTATCTTGTGGGCCAGGCCAAAGTCAATGACCTTTATGCGCGGGTGAGGCACAGAGCGGTTCAGCAACATGATGTTCTCCGGCTGGAAAGACAGAGAGAGAGAAAGAGAGAAAGAGAGAGAGAAGAGACAGAGACAGAGACACACAGAGAGAGAGAGAGAGACACAGAGACAGAGACAGACAGAGAGAGAGACAGAGAGTTAATACAGTTTGAAGTCTTTACTGACCCTTCTAACAACAGTCTATGATTATGATTTCAATGAGGAAATAAAAAGGAAACATTTTTAAAATGTTTGATCAGTTTTGGACGCAAACTCTGTGTAAGCAAGGCAGCGAGCAGCAGCCTCAGACACAAAATCAGGAACAGGCTCTGGCAGGAAGCCGGCTCATCAGCTATGGAAATCCCATGCAAAACACCAGTTAAAAAGCCTCTCGAGGAAGTGCATGGGAGAAAGAAAAGCACGGCAGAGATGCGCTTTGAGCAAGTTACTACGGGCATTCCTAAGGACACAAGGCCTCTTTCAGACGGAGAACATCTTCCCTCCAAACCTCATCCTCTCAGCTTGACTAAGAGCCGGGTTTGAGGATTTAGAAAAAGACCCAAGAACAGATAGGCTGTGGGCTGCAGTGACAATAGGAGGCACTGAAAAAATACAGTTGAACCCCAACTTCAGCTTGTTGGTTTTTGTTTTCGACGCATGTTAACACTGATACGCTTTTGTTAGTGCAACAATGGAGGAGAGAGAATGCAAATGTGGGTTACAAACTCATTTAGTTCTCCCCTCTGCGTTGTTGGCTAAAAATGTTAGTATCAGTGTGCTCTGCCCAACATATCAAGCATAATAAATACACTTTTATTTCTGGCAATATTACTGTCAAGAAAAATGAAAGTCATTTTCTGAAAACTGGCTTAATCACATTTAACACTGTGCAATACAAATGTAAGGTGCTTTTACTTCTAACCGTAGCGAATAGAGACACTGAACTTGCACCCATTAAAGTTGAATACTGAGGTACTTCAGGAAGTCTTTCAACAAATCAAATTAAGTCTTAGCCCCTGCTACCCAGTGAATAACAGTAGCTGTCATCCAACGCTGAGGCTGTAGTGGTTTGTGAAAGCTCCAGCATTGATCCCTAGGGTTTTCCCGGACACAGAGGTTATTACTTCCTGCCAAAACCTGGAGGCCAAATGTCATGAATTTAAAATTTAGTAGGATTTGTTTTGTAAGTGGACGAGTCGGCCCGGTCTGTTTTTTTTTTGGGTGAGGGCGCCATATGTGCAGCAGCCAAGTGGACAACCGATCAATGGTATTGATTGAAATACACAGAGATAGTGTTGCAAACCTTATGGTGTGTCTTTGCTGTTGGGCTTTGAGTACACTCGTGACCTTAACTCTTATTCTCTGGGGAGATTTAAACCACATTCTCTCCATGATAAAAAAGTAGGGAATAAAAAAATAAAGCCAAAACAATCATAGTGGCATAATTAGCCTCAGATACATTTAACTCTTAAAACACAGACAGACCCCAGGCTCAGTACCTCCAAGCACCAGGTGTTGACAATTTTAAAAACAACCCATTCTATACAAGCAAAAAAAAAACGCATCACGACACAATCGATCAGTATATTAAAAAAAATAATAATAATAATAAAGTATGAATAGTATATAATAGGCACAAAGCTTAGGTAAATAGAATGTCATCAATGTGTGCATTACAAGCAAATCAATACATCCAACATTTTAGCTTACTCCTTTTTGGAATACATGGCTGACAGATAACGTTGTCTGTGTTTAGTTGCTGAAAATCTCAAACTTAAGGTGTAACGAGAGACGGTTTGGAGGTTTTACTCAAAAAAATTACTGAAACCATAAATATGATACTGCCATTTAATTTTGTCTCTGGTGACTCATTTATTAATGAATGAATCAACTAATCAGTCAGCCAGTAACTAATAACCATCGTAGCCCCTGGCAGGTTGATGCCGGACACAGCTTAGGTAAATAGAATGTCATCAATGCGTGCATTACAAGCAATACACCCAAAATTAGCTTTTGGAATACATGGCTGACAGATTGCACACTCATGAGCGCAACTATTTTTCTCTCGGAATATTTAAACCACATTCACTTCATGATATTAAAAGGAGAGAATCCAAAAAATAAACCGAAAAAAAATTCATAGTCGTTATTAGCCTCAGATGCATTTCACTCTAAAACACATACAAATAGAAACTAATTAAAAAAAGAAAGTTGACAGATAACGTTGTCTGTGTTTAGCTGTTGCCTCGTACCTTGAGGTCAAAGTGAGCGATGCGTTTGGAGTGCAGGTAGAAGACTCCATCCAGGATCTGCTTGAGGAACTGCGTGGCCTCCTCTTCACTCAGCGACTCCTTCTCTGCCAAGAAGTCAAACAGCTCACCGCCCGCAACGCTGCACGAGGACAGAAAAGACAATTAGAATTAGAAAAAAAAATCATCCTCCAGAAGACAACCTTTATTAAATCAACCTCTAAAAGACCAACATTGCTACAGTAGTGTTTGACACTTTGTAAGTTGCAGTGTCAAATATATCATTCAACATTTATTTAAACTATCATCATTCATTTAAAATATCATAAGAATCCAGACAGATTTTAGACTTTTTAGAAATGACAAGTTTTACAATCAAAACAATCCAATCCAAAAATGATAAAGAACTTACTGGTGTCTTGGCATTTAGTAATAAGTCTCTACACTTCCTGGTTTATAAAATCGATTCACGTAAAATGTTTTATTGCTATCTTCTGAGATTTTAAATCGTTTCATAATTTGCAATAATATTATTTATTTTTATTTTATATATGTATTTTGCTGCGGCCGTTAATGTTGACTTGCATTAAAATACCATGCATTACAGGCTTCACATTAAAACAGACATAACATGAAGATAGATAAAACATGGACTTTAATTTGCGTCGCCTCTTAGCACACAGTGGACTGGAGTAGGTCTTGAACTCCTCCTTTGAACTGAATTGAGAAATCGATTTAAAATCAGAATCGAATCGAATAGTGGGATTCCAAAAGGACACCCCAATTAAAATGCATGGAGATCCCTCAGCTACAAATCCCTGCTTAGCAGAGCTGAGCCGATGTAATCTAATCATCCCTGTGCATTAGAGCGAGACCAATTTACACATCCCGCGAACATTTCATCCAGCGCTGTTTAAATAATGAAAAAAGCATTCATTAAAATCTGCAAAGAGAAAGATATGAAATAAATATATATATATATATATTTATTCCCAGCAGTGTTTGAGCTCTTTTTATTTTATTTTAATATTTCAAGTTTTCAATGCGTTTTTGAACCGTTATTTTCAAAATGAAGAAGAAGGCCTTGCAAGAATGATAATGGGGTAAAAATGACACTAACATGTTGAAAAACATTTATAAAATATGAGTTTGAATTGTGATCAGTCGTTGCATTAAGAACATTTATTAATATTTCAAATGTGAATCAAAACTTTGCCTGAATGAATGAACATAATGACAGTACAAAAATAGTGAGATATTCTCGTTAAATCCCATCTAGATCCATGACAGTTAATAAACAATATTAACAAACACGTGACAATGTCTGTGTGGTTTTGGGGCATGCATTCATTTCCTTCATCATACGCCGTGAGTTGTCGGGGTGGGAGGTGGGGGGGGGGGGGGGTGGCCTTGATTTTCAAAAAAAGTTTTTTATTTTTTTTGCTAGCCAGCTCGATGTGTGCTTGTGTATGGTCATAACCGCGCGAAAGGCTGCGATTTGCAGGACATAAACGTCCACATGTGTCTCCAAGTGTCTCTGTATGCTATTTAAAAAGAAATCAAGCAAGTAGACTAATAATAACATTAATGAATTATAGGTTATCGCGTCACAGAAGGCATATTGGCCTATACTAATAAAAGAACACCACCTTAACTATGTTTACAGTTTAACAATGTTTTGAATGAAATGCAAACCTCAGTGAATCATTTGCTCTTGTTTCTCTGTCCTGAGATTCACACAGACTGAGCAATCTTGTTTAAATGTTACAAATTGAGCTAATAAACTGAACTTCGATTTTTTTTTAACTTGCTGCAGAAGTTATCTCAGCTAATTTTATAATCTAACATCTAATTTGATAATAAGGTGATTGTATGCAGAATGCTCATGTCAGAAACTCATTCAGTGGTTTTGTACAGATAAATAAATAAATATTTGCAGGTTCTCAACAGAATTTCAATTTAGGGGGGGCGCGAAATAATTTCTGTCCCTTGGGGGGGGGGGGCATGACAGAAAATAATTGAGAACCACTGTGTTAATCCATCTTTCGGTGTCACAGCTTCATCAGAATGTAATGATATTGTTTCTTGTAAAATGCCCTTCATAAAGCCTGTTAATATCAGTATCAGAGCTTAGCATCACCACCAAGACATTATCAAACACTGTATCTAATCTTTAAGTGTTTTCAAATAGTAACAAGTGATGGAGAGAGAGCAGAGACAGATGATTTATCATCACGGCTTGATAACGTGAATGACAGCGACGTACAGCGAGGGGAAGTGTATCAGAGAAAAGCAGAAGCAGATAACTGTAATTAGAAAGCATCCAGTTGCCCACACACACACACCCACACACACACACACACACACACACACACACACACACACACACACACACACACACACACACACACACACACACACACACACACACACACACACACACACACACACACACACACACACACTTCTTTGCCTTACAATATATAAGTAGCAAATTCTCCAAGAAAAAAATACCTCTTTCATTCAACCATTACTACCTATTCATCTTCTTGTATGGGATAAAATGTAACTCTTTTTCATGCTTTCTGGGACATAAATCAACCAACAGCTTTACTGTCTTCCTGTATTCTTCTGCAGGAACAGAAACCTACATATACACAAACACCACAGGCCGACACAACCCCTCCCTTCAGGGGGGAAACCCCAGAGCAGCTGCACAGCTGGGACCTACACCCATCCTCCCACAAAAACACACTCTCTATATCTCACATGTTTACTTCATCATGTGCCTCTGCTAGGCCCTTTTCAACCATACTATGTTTTTATACAGATATTTAATAAAATGTTTATTACTTGTTCTAATTGTGTATCTATCTATCTATCTATCTATCTATCTATCTATCTATCTATCTATCTATCTATCTATCTATCTATCTATCTATCTATCTATCTATCTTTTTTGTATAATTTTTACATGTTAGAAAATAATGTATGAATAAACAAACAGGGTGTAAACACACATCCGCAGATGTCAAAGAAGGTCTCTGCCCAAACATGTTCCCCCAGTCTCTTCTTTCCGTACAGGTCGGTCAATGTTTACCTCCCAGCGACAGCCGCTGTCACAGCCGTATTAACCCAGAGAGCAACGGGAGGAAGAGAGGATGTGGAGGACAAAGGGCCACAACATGACGCCAAATCTTTTTTAGCATCGACACACGTAACTTGTTGTTTTACCTGCTTTTGGCTGGAAATGCCTAAAATAAAGCAGTATGTCATGCTACCAGCTCTGATGCCAATTGTATGTAGAAACAGAAACAGTGTTCTACAATTACAATAGCCTGTTGTACCATTGAAGTGCAACTGATTTGAAATTATTTACTTTTCAAAAGATTGTGCATAAAACAGGAAAAAAAAAACTTAACCACATCCTTCTTCATTACATCAACCAGTAAAGACCAACACTGTTAGCGTTTGACACTTTGTAAGCTGTAGTGTCAAATATATCATTCGATATTTATTTAAACATCATAATATCATAAGAACCCAGACAGATTTTAGACTTTTAGAAATAACAGCTGCTTTGACAACTTCACAAACTCGTAGGCCTACAACAACCCAATCCAAAAAAGTATAAACTTCTTTGTGGTGTCTTGGCATTTAATAATAAGTCTTCAAACTACACACATCCCTGTTAATATTTAATCTGCTACCATAGCGACATGCCCACAGCCTGGCCAACCATAGCAAAAACATCTCTTCCTTTGAGTTCTGTAAGTAAGTTTGGTCTAATCCATTAACCAAAATCACCATGACACACTGGTGGGCTAATTTAACTGCCATGTTTCCACAGACAGCAGAGCAGAAGCAACAATATCAGATTTAAAGATAACCATCTCCAAGCTTTCTAATAGATGTGTGCTATACTTATACAAACCATGATACAAAATCAGCAGCACTTGTCTAAATGGGGCACAAACAACTTATTCAAGATCTACTCACAAAAACAAGAGTGTATTGAAAAAAGGTAGTAGGTCCTGTAACAAGATAACACTCTTTATTAGAATGTAACCTTGACACAGTTAAACAGTGCAGTGTGGAAGTGAGCTATATCACAGCAAAAAGCTTGAACGTGTGAGAAACAATTTGAACTGTGGAGGTGTTTAGACAGAGCCAGAGACAACATAGAGGATGGATGGATGCCAGTAGACTGGGAGAGATAATATAATCATTGATCAACCACTCACAAGCTGCTTCTACAGTCATTATAACCTAGAAGTTTTTATCTAACTATAGGATGTGTGTGTGTGTGTGTGTGTGTGTGTGTGTGTGTGTGTGTGTGTGTGTGTGTGTGTGTGTGTGTGTGTGTGTGTGTGTGTGTGAAATGCTTTTATCTGTAAAACATCAAGTGCATACATTTTGGTATCAGGACTCAGGAGATGCATAAAGATATCAAGGAGATTTTGCCTGCCTGTGTGTGTTAATGTGGACCAAAGGGAGAGCAGTGCCGAGTGTGAAGTTGTTTGGATCAGCGGTTCTGAAGTAAAACTGTGGAAACTCAGTCAAGCCGACTGGACTTGGATGTGTGCTGTCATGGAACCAGTGCTTCGAGGGACCAAAAAAGGATAACAGTGTGCCTGGCCCTAGCCTGCCACTACCTTAAATGCAGGAATAGACGTGCATCAAAATCTTAGCCACGGCATGGGCACGGTTAATTGCAGATACTGTATCTGACCTGAAGACCTTATCAGAATGGTTTGGATAATTAAATAACTCACCACATTTAATTAAAATGGTTCAATAGCTCAGTGAAATAACACTTCCCTTTTTTTCTTTAATGCCTTGATTTAAAACAGGGGCCGTTTGCCATTCATTTTGAATGAAGTTTTAATTGAACTGGCACTCACTCCAATCACAAGTCCTCCAATACACTGTCCGGGTTTATTTTGTGCACACAAAATAGTGATACAAAGTTAAGTAGACCAAAGGAAATACTCTAATGGATGGATTCTCCACCTACTCTGTATCCTTTGGTAGTCTTGGTGGCACAAAGTAAATACATGTAAGGTTCATTGACCTTCTGACGATCAATCTCTAACAATCTATTTTCTGTTTCCCTTTTAACCTGTCATTTTTATTTTATTCAAATGTTTCATTTCTATTCATATTTTTCAATCGCTTTTCTAATGTCTATTCTATACTTGATGTATTTTTAATCTTGATGTATTTCATGCCACTGTAAAGCCCTTTGAATGGCCTTGTATCTACATGTTGCTATACTGTAAATAAACTTTCCTTGCCTTACCTTGCCTCTAAGAAGTCACCACTCCACAAACACATTGTACCTATATTCATCGTTTCTTATTGTCAGTAATGGAATGAGGTGTGCCTTTAACTGCTGCTGCAATTATTAAGACTCACCATTGTAAATATGAGCCCAAGCAACATAGTGCAAATGATTAGCATATTTATACTGTTTCTGTTGTTGTATGTAACAATGAACAATCTTTAAGAATTTAGTAGCATTTAATGCACCTTTAGAAATATTAAAATACCATTACTAGCCACAGTAACCTGCTCTCCCAGTTTACCTTATTGACCTGGAAACTTGCCATGGACTTATTATTCACACACGCGCTGCACTGTAGGCCAGCGCTGCTTTTTGTACTTGTTCTTCCTCAAATTTCTTTGGTGTGTGATCACCGGTCAGGAATGTCGTCCTACAACTTCCATCCCTCAACATTACGCTCATTACCGCTGACAGTAAGATAACCTAGTAATTGAGGTGTATTCTGCCTTTTGTTGCCTATTTGTTCTAGGTAACCGGGTCTGCTGCACATGTGTAGTGTAAACAGCAAATGATCTTACAGTGTTTGTTTCCACATCACCTGGCAATACTGGTCCAACTGGCGCTTAGTGGGAGAAATAGCAGCCTTGAGCCACACAACAGGTTACAGATACAGTCACAGTTAATATTCTACTCTCAACACTGGTTACTATGAAGACTTGTGTTACCACCAAAACAAGGGAGTTTTTTTAATTTGCTTTTTAAAGGGGAAGTTCACTGATTCCACCATACAAGTTCAGTTCTGTTAATTTTTCATTATAGAATATTGAATATTTGTGTTAGGGTTTTCGAAGAAGATTTATGAAGTTGATGATGGTTGTTTGTTCGGTTAATCTCAACAAAATCGTCAGAGAAAGGAAGGATCTAATACAAAAATGCCGTTAAACTGTTGGTTCAAATCCGTCTCATGGTAGTTCTCTTCATGTCATTCTCCTCTCTGCCCCATTTCCTCTCCGTCTCTCCAAAACTGTCTAATAAAAGGCATTAGCATAAATAGAATATAATACATAAGTCCACTCACAGCTCTAGGATCAGAATGACCTCGGCCTTGTTCTCAAAGACCTCGTGCAGCGTGATGATGTTTGGATGTTGGATCTCCTTCAGGATGTTGACCTCGCGCTCGATGTCTTCCCTCGTCACCCCGCGCCGGCTCGACTTGCTGCGGCGCTTCTTGATGAACTTTCCGGCGAATTCCACTCCCGTGTTCCTGTGGCGACATCTCCTGACCACCGCAAACTGGCCGCTAGAGAGGGGAGGAGAACAAGAGACTGTCAAATAGTGCATCTAGCCTTGCAACATTTATACTTTGAATTGTGCCTACGAACACCTATAAAGCTAATTAAAACGTATAGCGCATTTGTGTAATCCATACAAAAGTGGGATTTAAAGCGGATTTGGTTCACTTTGAGACAAGCGCTAGTAGCTTTTTCCTACTGTTTCCAGTCTCTATGTCCAAGCTTACTTACTGCTGTGCTTACCATACACATATGTCTAATCTAGCTCTGTAATAATGTATTTCCCAAGAAGTCAAGCATGTGTTGATTTCCATAAAAATATGCACACACATGTCAGCATATGAACAGATGAAGGGACCCCAGATGTGAAGAATACAATTTTTTTTAACCTTTATTTATACAGGTAAATCCCATTGAGACCAAAAACTCTTTCTCAAGGGAGACCTGTTCCCATTCCCACGTTACCATTCACACACACACATTCATACACCGATAGCAGGCTAACTATTGAACATTCACACGAGGCAAGGTGGGTGAAGTGTCTTGCCCAAGGACACAACAACCATGACACAAGTGGCAGGGCGGGGATCGAACCTCCAACCCTTTGATCATCAGCCGCTCTACCAACTGAGCCACAGTCGCCCCATAATTTAGACAAGTGTATTTCAAGATATACAAATAACCTAACGACAGAATCTGATAAGTATTAGAAGAGAGACAGTAGACAATACAAGCTGACACAATAGACATTACAGTAGAGACGTATAACAGAAATCAATTGATGGGAACTAATCAATCTCCTGTGAGGACATTCAAGGACACTCCAGTGTTAATTTCCCACAGGGTTTCACCGCTGTTCACCAATACATTAAAAAACAGACTTCTGTCCGTATCTGTATCAGTTTCATAGTGGTGAACACAGACGTCTGAGCCCAAGACCAGTGTTTGAATGGGGGTGTGAATGGATTATAAGGCTTTTTAAACTGTTGATCAGAAACAGCTTTAATTAATTAATTAATTAATTAATTAATTAATTAATAACTGGCTGAGGTTGCCTAGAAACACAGCTCGAAAATGGCAATTGATGTTGAATAAAGACTCCATTATGTATCCAGATCCGAAGCAGGGAAACATCAGATCATCCTTTTAGAGTTACTCCAATATCTAAACCCAATTATTCAGTTACATACAGTATGAACAATAGTAATGCATTCTGGGTTAAAAAAAATTTTATTTATTTTTTAATCTTTATTTATACATGTAAATCCCATTGAGACCAGAGACTCTTTTGCATGGGAGATCTGTTCCCATTTACACGTTACCATTTACACACACAGTCATACATTGATAGCAGGCTGATTATCAACATTCACACGAGGCAAGGTGGGTGAAGTGGCTTGCCCAAGGACACAACAACCATGACACAAGTGGCAGGGCGGGGATCGAACTGCCAACCCTTCGATCATTGGCCGACCCGCTCTACCACCTGAGCCACAGTCGCCCCTCTGTCTGTGATGCACAGAAGACGAGCCAGGCCCTGTCTGCACTAGAAAGAGAGAGTATTTTAACATCCCGTCGGACACTACAGACAGCACAAATAAATCCTCCCTGCCCTCACCCTCAGCGACCCCTCATGATCAGTTTGACAACAGTTCATAAATCATATCCAGACAACGCATCTCTCACTGTCAGCAACACATTGATAAGAATCACAGCTCAGCACACCATCAACACAGCTGACAAACATCCAAGCTGTAAAACTATGCTACACACACACACACACACACACACACACACACACACACACACACACACACACACACACACACACACACACACTAAACCATAGACTTGTTTTAGAAGAAAACAAAGATCTCAACTGCTCATAAAAAATGCATTATTCAAGACAATTAAGATATTTAAATCATATCAGTCTTAGGATATTAGTATTTTGCACGGTTAGAACTAAAACTGGGTACAATTTTTTTAGGTATATTCCTTTAATACAAGTAAGTAGAAGACGATTTTAACAGCTTCCAGCTCTCAGGGGACAAATGAATAAGAGTTTGTACATTCACAGTTTAAACCATAGCTGTTAAAAAAAACCTATTGAAAAAATACATTTAGGACTTTATATGAAGCAGATATGTTCACAAATGTTCTCTCTCAAATGGACACAGGTTTAGCAACAATATGTTTGTTTTGTCCTATTCCCACATTAACGATGAGAAACTTCCTATGCACACATGCAAGGTGTCCTTCTACACATCGCCGTATTAACAGGCTACAGCAGACATTGTGTAAAAGTTCCCTAGTTAAAGGGAATAAAAGACAGAAAAAAACCTGTGTGTGGGTCCAGCCTGAATTGCACACAGGCACTTTTACCGTCCAAGCAATCCAAATGTGGTCTGTCTGTGTGACATTTTAGCGTGACAAATTACTCCATGTATGAGCAACGCAGCAATTGTTATGGAAATTCCTCAAAACATGTCACACCACCGAACAGTGAAACAGTGAAAAGAGTGCCATGAAAAGCAGTTGTGAAGCAAGGACACTCTGCTGAGGGCTGTTGACGCCTCTGCCGATTGTGCCTCCTCACGACCCTGGCAATCACGCAGCACTTAGTGTACCCAACACCCACATAAGGAACAAGGGAGTAGGGATGAGAGGAGAGAGAGAGACACACACACATGTAGTTTTTTCATTTTTTATTTCCTCTGCCAGATTTCCAGCAAAGGAAACTTTTTGGCACAGACTTCTTCTTACATCTTGGCAAAAAAAAAAAGAAAAATGTCCCCAATAAAGATAGGGAGAGAGAGTGCGCTGTCATCTTGACTCCCACAGTACTGCCAACACCAGCGCACAGTTGTCACGAAGCAGTTCAGTAATTTAGCTACATGTTCACTCTCTCTCTCTCTCTCTCTAATCTTCTCTCTACAATGTGTGTCCCAATATTTGATGAGTGAATGGAGCAGGATCCAGACTGTAGCGCTGCCAGCTGCAGAGGAGGTTTAAAAGGGGGGAAAAGAGGAAAGAAGGAAACGGTAAACTTCCTCTGGGGAAAAACATCACCCTGTTCTCACACTTAACTGTAGTGTGTCCCTTGGGCCAATCGATAGTGTCTGAGGCTATGTTTATATGTGGATCGATTTGAAGATGAGGTTTAATGCTTAACCTACGCTGACCCTTTAAAGCTTTATTGAAAGTTTGCCTCCCACTCTAGGGCTGCAACAATAGCTCAATTAATCAATTAACAGGGAAAAATTGCATCTACACATCCATGTATGAACATAGCTGGAAGGAAAGTGATGCAGTGACTGCTTGGGTGTCTGACGTTGATTGTAGCTTATTTTTTGCATTCAAATAGATATTAAAAGGAAGTTCTGCTGGTGGAGCTTCTCATTCGGCAGAGCAGAGTCATGGGGCGCTCTGGTGGTGTAGTGGATAGAGCGCGTACCATATTGGCTCTGGCCTTCGTTGCAGTGGTAGCTGGTTCAAATCCGACCCGTGGACCTTTACTGCAGGTCATCACCCCTCTCTCTCCATCTCCCATTTCAACTCTGTACTATCTAATTGAGCTTGAAAATGCCAAAAAATAATCTAAAAAAAATAAAAAATTTAAAGAGCAAAGTCACGGTGAATAAATCCGGACAGTACAACAGAGCTGATATTATAGCGTCCTCCATTTCAGACTTTCTAGTTCTGTTTCCTCAAAAGCCAGCACCGTTGTGATGCTTCAAAAGTAATCATTGATATGTCATAAATGCTACCAGCTTACTAAGGTTAATTGTTTTCCAGGCCTGAGATACTGGATCAAATCCCAGTTTAATACTCATTGGGTTGACTTCTGTATTTGACATGACACACTTTATTTCGCAACTGGCTCCACTCAAACACAAAATAAGAAATGACAGGTTGATTTACTTTCTGTTTACCAAAAAGTTGTCCGCCATAGGGGTCAACAGAATTTAACATTTAAAAAGGGAAGTTGGGGCGCCCTTAGCTCAGTTGATAGGGCGTCCCCCCCCGGGCCAGGCCCAGCAGCAGACCCGGGTTCGATTCCCGCCTGCGGTTGTTCTCTGCATGTCACTCACCTCTCTGCATGTCACTCACCTCTCTGCCCCATGTCACCTCTGTCTCTCTGCACTATCAATAAAGCATAAAAATGCCCAAAAAATGTCTTTAAAAAAAAAGGGAAGTTATTGGATTCTGACAACTTAAAATGTGTTTGCTGACAATCTGACTGACTAGCTAAGAGGGAGTGATGTCTGTTTAAGGAAGTGACTTGACCAGAGACGGAGCCGGAGACACGAACAGACATTAAGAAGAGAGAACTGAGTGCTTTCTCATGCTAATAACAGTCCCACCCCCATTCAGTGTGTTTGTGTGTCTCAGTGTGTGTGCTTTTCAGTGTGTGTGTGTGTGTGTGTGTGTAATGTCTCAGGGCCCACTCACACTAGTGCCGTTGGCCTGTTCCGTGCTGCAGGAAGATTCAGCACGATTCCCCCCCTCCCCATTCCCCCCCGCAGGCCCGTGTTCACACTGCTTGGGGCCTGGGCACGATTGCACCTTGCCAACATCACCGTGCGCGTTTAGGATTTGGAGCGTATTCTACTTGTAGGCTATACGACTGTTTATTTTCATCCGGCCACATTTGCATCATATATTCCACTTCCACATTAGAGAAACGAGAATCCTTAAGCTATTGTTTTTTTTTTTAAATGTAGCCTTGACGTAATAGGTCGCGGTGGAGAGTCTCATATTTGTGCAGCACGCTGTTTATTATTAATATAACGGCCCGTCATCAGACCATACGTACCGGATGGTTTTATACACATCGATCGCTCCATCAAATCCAAGTCAGAACTTTTTGTATGGGCAGAGATCGTTTTTTTAAGTGTCTTTATAAAGTTTCTTGTTAAACCTTAGTGTAGGCTACTGTTTCCTTATCACCGGGCCGCGGAGTCCCGTTGTGTGTTGTTTTGTGTTCGTCTCCACCGCCATGAGTAAAGGCAGTATTATGACAGCTGACGGGAGGAAAAAGAAAACAATCATCTGACGAACGTGAGTAAACACGAAAACCTTTTTGCGCTCACCTATTTAGCTCTCTCCCTCTTTTATTAGCCCACACCTAGGCCTACACACACGTTAATTCTCACACATTTTATGTAGCTACAAGTCCAAGTGGTGGGCAATTCTGGTGCCGACTAGTAAGGCAGCGGGCGTTAAAGGACTATGCGCATCCTTAATAAATTCACATCAGGAACTCCGCCTGTGCGCTTGCTTGTGCGCTTGCTTGTGCATGGGTCATCTCATTAGCATCTGTACTTTGGCCATGGCACACCTCTCCCAGTTGTGCCGTGGCCAAGGGGCTGTTTCGTGCTGGAATACGGATGGCGTGGACACACGAGCAAAAAGTTCTAGACTTTAGTATGCTAATGAGCTTTGGCACGGGGCCACGGCCCTAGTGGGAGTGGCCCCTAAGTCTGACTTCGCTCTATTGACGGTCCCATCGAACTGTCAGTCAGGCCTTTGTCATGTGTAGGTAGATAGGCATCAAGATTTTAATCTGTTTCTTCCAGATAAATTGACAGTAGTGCTTATGACACACACACACACACACACACACACACACACACACACACACACACACACACACACACACACACACACACACACACACACACACACACACACACACACACACACACACACACACACACACACACACACACACACACACACACACACACACACACACACACACACACAGCTGAAGCCATAATAAACTAATGACTGACCTCTGGACGCTATCATACCTCGAAGGCTAATCTCTTCAGCTACAAACGTGCAGCTGGCTGTAAAAGGCAAAGTTTGGTCGCTAAGGTGATGACAATGCTTTTATGGTGAGGATTATGTTTAACCAACAAGTTCAACTTGTCTTGTGTATTTTGCAAAGGCGTCTCCGGATTCGCCCCTCCGCTAGATAAACGGCTATGCAGGTAAACAGAAAGTAAACTGGTGTAAGTGGTGTTACCGCTACACATCAGGACATGAGCTAATAACAACTATACTGTATGTGTTGGCAGCTAATGAATGGAAAAGCCAACAGTACCAAACCAGAACCACAACACATTATATGCTAGCAGTTAGCTGTAACGTCCTTCCAACAGTGTGTGTGCTGTCAAACTTTCCACTGCGGAAAAGAGTTTATCTTGTGAAGCCGTGGGACTTGGTGTGAAAAACTGTCGAGGACGAGAAAGGAAAATACAACTGATTTCCTGTTCTTGATACTTCACCATCTGTGCAGTTTTGAAGAGACTGTCATTTTTTATTTTTTTTTATTTTTTTTTTTTTTACATTTTACTTCAGTCAGTCACTCTTGCTTGTATTTACTTGATCTACTTTATGAAACAAACACATACTGCACCATATCATCCAAAAAGTTCAATTTAGTCTAATTTTATAATTCACTTAAATTTCCTTGTATACACACACTAGTATTACTTTTCGTACCTTTGACATGCTTCGACGTCGCAACAATAGCAGGTGACACTTCTGAAGAAGCCTGCAGGAATTTGAGCAGTCCAAACATGTCAAGGTATACGAAAAGTAATACTACTCTTGTGTATACAAGAACATGTAAGTTAATACATATGCACCATGACACGTCTGGATTGAACGGAAAGGAACTTTTATAAACTGTGTAACGTAAGCCTGTTGGACTCCAATATTCAGCTCACTGAAAAAAGTCCTGTGCACAATAAACAAATCATTGCAGACACTTGAAAATATTCCGTGTGATATTTTGTAGAAGTGCTCTTATGCTGCATGACAATATGTGAAGCCTTGAGCATTCAAATTCAGGCCAACTCAACCCTATTCACACACCACCCCAAAATCCACTCGATCTATAACAATGCAATGCATCGAGAAGTTCACTGTTCAATGCAACCATAGAACGTTATCAGATAAGGGTTGTGTGAATTGCCAAGGTCATGTCCTGCATGTTTGAATGCATAAACTAAGTGGATTTCCATTTGTTTCTGAATTTCATACTACTAGAGGGAAAATCATTATTTATTTTCTTTATTATTATTTTTTTGGCATTTTCAAGCTTTAATAGGTAGTACAGAGTTGAAATGGGGAGACAGACAGAGAGAGAGGGGGGGGGGGTCCTGCAGTAAAGGTCCACGGGTCGGATTTGAACCCGAGACCACTGCAACGAAGGCCGGAGCCAATATGGTACGCTACGTGCTCTATCCACGACGCCACCGGAGCGCCCCAGGACAATCATTTTTAACAGTCATTTCAAACTACTGTTACTCAAAAGTGAGGAAAAATAAAGCTACGTAATGGCTATACTGATACACTCCACTGTGGAAATTTGAATTGACTTTATTACATGGACTATTCTGTTAAAGCATGTGTTAGGTGTCAGGTTGGGCGTGTAATGACAAAGACCGCAGTGAAGCATAGCAGTGGCTCTAGAGTATTGCCTCATGATGGGAGGAGGAGGTTGCATGGGAGGCACATGTGTAACGGTTGGGTAACACCACTGCTTAGAATTCAGACTATTACATATTAAAGTTTAGTTCGTAATATAGTCAAGGTTTCTGAAAAGCAGGGCAGGGGGAATAGAGGCAAAATCAAGGTAAGAAATAGGACCTATTATGTTACAATTTAGCCTGTACAAACAATGTGTAATATCAATTGAGCAAGACACTTCAAATGCTCTCAACTGAATAAAGTAAAGAAACAATCTTCATGGGATAGTTTCCAATAAACCATTCAAGCGTGGATGCTAACAGGTAACAATAATATCGCTACTAAATGCTCCAGAATAATCTGTTTAGAGTGATAGCATCAATAGCTTGTGGGAATAAAACTCAACATTTTAATGTTATTTCCAAATCTCTCCCACACGGAGAAGGGAAGGCAATCCCACCCACTGTTAACAACAGCAGCTGCACACACACACACACACACACACACACACACACACACACACACACACACACACACACACACACACACACACACACACACACACACACACACACAAGGGGAAAATGGCAACGGTTCAACTGTCTCCTCCCTGTGTGAGGTAGTGGAGGGAAACTGAAGACCAACGCTGACTTGAAAACCAAACACCCCTTTCCGTTTTATGGTATCTCCTCTCTTTCTCTTTCCCAGAGCTGAGATTTAGTATTCTAGATTTTAAAGAGCAAAAGTGAAATGGAGTTAAGGCGGGACACTACAGGGGAATAGGGTCACATGTTCACTTGTATCATGAAGCTATGCCAGTTGATTAGTCGTTTTTAGAAATATATATCTAATTTCTACCTAAGTATACATACATTTGCATCTCTTAACAAACCCAAAATCTAGATATTAATGCCACTGTTAAATGCCAGAGTTAAAATCTAGCATGCAGAGAACGCCCTTGGCCGGATTCGAATCCGGGTCCACTGTGACGAGGACTTAAATTTTTTGGACTGTTTAATTATGCTATTACGAAAGAAGAAACGTTAAATGTAGTTTATTCCCCCAGTAAGATAAACCCCTTCTGTTTACGTACTGGTGAAATCCCCGTTATCCTCCAGGGATGTTAAAGAGGGAAACACTGACTTATAGAATGCTGCTGAATAGGGGTGTAACGATACACGTATTTGTACCGTACCGTGACGGTACAGGCACGTATTTGGTGTTACAGAGGTGGACCGCAGTCCGTTCGTGGCGTAGCCTACATAGCGTCAATATATGGCGAATGTACAGTCTTGTTTTGCGGTGTGGAACTTAAAACTTCTAGTCGGAGTTCCCCCCGGACCATTTAGCCTCCGGCTCGCTCGCACGTGCGCAGTACGGCGCAGTAGCAGCCAGCGAGAGTCTGTTACTGTTATCTCCATGGTGAGCACAGCATGAGGGTGCAGTGTTGCTAACTTAGCAACTTTTCAGAGCCCTCTGGCGACTTTTTTTTTCAAAAAAGCGACTAGCGACAAATCTAGCTACTTTTTCTGGTGTTATTGGTGACTTTTGGAGACTCTGTTGCTAAAGCATGTATCGCTCTTCACTTCTAAACGAGCAGCGGCTGGCTCCCGAGGCTCCTGCCTCCTCCCAGAGCACTGACAGGCGGCCGAGTCCTCACGCAGCAGTCCCTCCCAGCTGCGGTCAGAGCAGGAGATACACACCTCTCCGCTCAAGTGTTCCGTTTGCATCACTATTAGCAGTTGTAGCAGCGTTCCCCCCTCTTCTACAGTCTATGAGTAGTGCAAATAAAGATGTTATACAGTGCTTTCGAACAGGGAGCGAACTGCATGGCGAAAGACAACAGGAAACCGGAGCTTGCAGGCGTACCCCTGTCATTCAAATCCCGCTTGAGGGATATCTTCGGATTCCAGTAGAATTATGAAAACAGTGATAAACGTGTGGAACAATGTCGGCACACAGGTTATTGTTTCACCGCGATCGCCTATAGGAGCCAACCATGGACATATAAAGGGAGCCAAAAGGTCGAACATGCATACGCATTTGAAAAGGCACCATCCAGGTCTTACTATCGTCACTGAAGAAAAATCGAGCTGTGCAAACACAGACAGTATTTTCTTTTTTATACTGAAAATGCATAAGCTGTCATTTAATTAATGCTGCAGTTGCACTTTTATTTGATAATTGTTATATTTATAAGAGCACTTAGAGCTGCAGTAATATATTTTTTTTTAAAGTAAAAAATACCTTAAAGAAGACATACCCTTTTTTACATACCAGCTTACAGAGCCTGCTGAGCATTAACACTGGCTTTTTTTTCACTGCAATTTTAGTTTATGCTGCACATTCACTAGTATTTAATAATTTATTTATTTATTGGAGAATTGCAGCAGTATTCCTTTCAGATTTGTTAGGCCTATGCATTTTATTTGTATGTTACATAGGCCTACTGTCAGCTAGTTAAAACTGTTCATTCTCCCTTAACTATGAACCGTACCGTAATGTACCGTGACTTCAAAACCGAGGTACGTACCGAACCGTGACTTTAGTGTACCGTTACACCCCTACTGCTGAATAAGTTCAAGGAGGATGGGGCAGAAATAATGATAAGAGGAGAAAAAAAACTTTATCCTGGGAATCACTGAAAAACAGGCAGGTTGGCTGTTTTTCAAAAGCAGCTATCCCCCCCATCTCACTCCCAACACACACACACACACACACACACACACACACACACACACACACACACACACACACACACACACACACACACACACACACACACACACACACACACACACACACACACACACACACACACCCCTGTGCAGTGCAAAACCCCAGATAGTCTGCTGAAGGATCAAATTGCTTGGTTGCCTTTGTTGTGCCTAGAGAACAGGCAAGGCTTCCCACTTCTGGCCTACTTGTTTCTCCGGCTTGTTTGTGTCTGTCAAAGAGGGCCTGGATGTGTGACAATGCCTCAGCTTGCAGAGCTTTGCATTACCCAACAACACTGCTGTCTGGAGAGTGTTTATCTGTGGAAAGATACTGCGGCGGGTGAAAAGGTTCATTGCCTCAAGCTTCTCTTAACCCCCTTGATACAGCAGACATATGTGAGACAGTTCAGTTCACTACTCCACATTCATCAAAGTGATACCTCTGGTAGACCTGCCTCCTGTTGAATGTACACACATGGAAGATCAGTTGCGTATACAAAGTAACTGACAAAGGTGTCTTAAAACAGACCTGCACCCAGTCAATTTACATGAAAACAGCCACACAGCAGCCCGGAGAAGACCATTAGTGCATTGGAGCAGACACAGCTAATTTGATTTGATGTCTTTTAAAAGACTTGCTTCAAAGCTAAAGCTGTAGATATAATACCTTTCATTATAAAGCACATACAGTATGCTGGAAACACCTTTATGGACTTCTTCACAGTGCAGATATAATCCAGTCCCTTTGGGCAACAAGAGCTACTTAATATGTAACGTAATGAAGACAATCTTTTTGATAAATGATTATACTCGTTAAGGAGATTGTTCAAACATTGAGTGGACTTGCATCTTCTGTTTGTCTTATATGACAGTGAACCAACATTATCTTTATGTTTCTGGACCGGTGGTCAAACAAAACGTTTGTTGCCTTCACCTTTACTTAAACTTTTGATGAACAGACCAAAAATGGACTGATTAACGAAGAAAAAAATTACCGGAGGAAGTCATTGTTAGTTGCAGTCCTGACATATTGTATTTGTGAATTGGAAATATATCTGTAGCAGCACAGTCTGGAAAAGATATGATTAAATATTTCTCTCAGAAACACAAACGATTTTGCACTTTGATTGTGTTAGAAACCAAACCAGTGGCTTTAACATTGTATAGTTAAGTCTGCGTGCACTTTTATAAAAAGCAACAAATAAGACAGCTAGAAAGTTCAGAGTGAGAGTCTTGTGTCCACTCAGGGAAGAGGACTGACCACTGTACACTAGTGAGCTGTCGTAGCAGAGCAGTCTGGAGGGTTTTAGTTGGATGTTGTTGCTGCTGTTGCCGATAGCCTGTCTGGCCTTGTCAAGCCGAGGCAGCGCTGGAATGAACAATGTGCACAGTAATGAGCAGAAAGGCCTTGTAAACAGCAGTGTCTGAGTGGGCAGGGTGAGGAAGACATTCAATGCTAACAAGCACACAACACTGACTGCACAAAACAACAGAACACGGTGTAAGGTGCAGTGTTCAAAAGAGTCTGGGCCGAAGGAGCAACTGTGGGTGTTTTCTTACAGTGATACTTATATAGTTTAACAGTGTAAATGGGGAATTCAGACATATCTAACTGGAAGGACACTGGCCAATCAAGATTGCACTGTCTGAAAGTGACTTAAAGGTGCAGTGTGTAATATGACATCATCAAGAAAGTTCTACAAAGTTCTAGAATGCAACGCTCCCTGGGTAACCCCACCCCTTTCGAATAATAACAGAAGCTACAGTGGCCTTCAAGGACAAGAACAATTCTAAATTTTAAACAATGCACCTGATGACATTCCAACTATGACACTTTCAAGATGGCAGCACTAGGCCTTGGTCCAAAATATGCAGAAATATGGACATATATGAGACCCTTTCTAAGGGGAAAAAAATAATTCAAAACATTTTTTTCAGCTATTATGAAATGTACTTATGGATATTATAATTACTTTCTACAAAATTCTACACACTGCAGGTTTAATGGTCAAAAAACATTTTTTGTGGTATGATTGCCTGCAAATAACAATGAATTGTGTAGAACAGAAAAAAAAAACACAGTTCATCAGATATAAATGGCTATATCATGCACATAAGGTCAAGAAGCATATGAACAATACCCAGAATAAGATGGCACCTACTACCTACTGTTGTTACATAAGTTAGTTATCTCTATAACAGCTTGAGAGGGATTTCCATTCAAGGTCATAATACGGTTAATCAATATGTTTTTACAGTGGCTTATCGTTCCCTTCAATACGCTCAAGTGTTGAGGAAGTATTGGTACAGCTGATTATGACACATCAAGTAGATAATAAGAAAAGTGTAACTGATGCCTCCCAGGTAACTGTTTGGTTGGAGACACATAGCGACAACCGCTCAACCCGAGTCTAGACGTATTATGACGTATTAATCCTTTAATCCAAAAGGCGTACAATAACTTTATACATTTGTCAGACCTGTCAGTGTCTCGTTTTTTTTTTAACTCTGTGCTATTTTGAATTCAGCCGATCCACAAGAGCCAATGAAGACTATTTGATCAAAGCAGAAGTGTAAAAGAAAAGTGCATTCCTTGTGCATTTGTGACGCACATTTCTTTTTGTAACTTTAGAAGTAGACGGAGGGGTGTTTTGAAAAGGCAGCTTCCTCCGTGAGAAAGAGGTGATAACTAGCTCAGACTAAAGCTCAAGTTGGCAGGGTGTCTGGCAGGCACAGCTTGGGCTGACAGCAGCTGAAGATGACACACACACACACACACACGTACAGATACTTTTCACACACACACACACACACACACACGCCTAGAAAATCTGTATTATTTTCTCTTTTCCCTGCTTGAGAGCTGATTTCAGCAAAAGCTCAAGTTGGCTTTAGGATCTCAGAGGCAGGCAAAATCTCCTTGATATCTTTATGCATCTCCTGAGTCCTGATACCAAAATGTATGCACTTGATGTTTTACAGATAAAAGCATTTCTCCACACACACACACACACACACACACACACACACACACACACACACACACACACACACACACACACACACACACACACACACACACACACACACACACACACACACACACACACACACACACACACACACACACACACCTCTCTTTGGATCCTAGATGTTAATCATTTACAACAGAATAATCTAATATGTAAGTACCTCTTAGGTAGACTGCACTGGCCAAGCAAAGTCTGATATCGACCCATGTAATCTTTAGCCTCAATCCCACTATAATCCATCTATACATTACAGCCTGTTAAATACAGCCTACACTCATGTGGGTGGTGAGTATAATGCCATGTATAGCATGGCATGTTAATACCACCCCTCCCACACATCCCAAAAAAGATCCCTCACAATGTACACAGATCAAATAAAAAGAACCATTTACATCAGATTCTCCGTGCCACCATTTCTGAAGAGAATGGTTCAGACCACATGGTTTTCCTTGCAGCATCTTCTTCTGAGCTTTAAGTAGCTCTCCTCTACAGTTATAGGAGCCGCATACCAAAGCACAAACATCACACCAGTAAATACTTGAATTGATTTTTAATTCAAACCAATTTGAGAAACCCTGCTAGCAACTACAACACCACGCAGCTGTCATTTCAGTGATTAGAGCCGACTCATTGACTCTTTAAGAAATACATAAAGTACAACAACAATGTATTGTAATTAACTGCTGACAGTCAATCCTAAATCATTTCATTTCCAGAAACAAAACCTACATGTTGTGAACACACACAGGCAGAGGCTTAAAACATGATAGATAATAAAAGTTAGTTGAATCATAAAATGTCATTTGTCTGTTTCTGATCGAGAAGATTCATTCGTCTGACTTTGCCGAAAAATATGGAAACAAAAGCAAACAAAATATCACAAAATGTAAAAGCCTTTTTAATGGTCCTCATATTTGATTCATCCAACAATACTAACACTGTCCTTGTGCTATGATGAGTAGGGAGCTGTCTACTATTATGTGAATCATCTCCCCTCCGCTACGCTGAGAGCTACAGCGTGTGTGTGTGTGTGTGTGTGTGTGTGTGTGTGCTACAGCTATTGATTGGCCCTGTGCACTACTACGGTGAAATAGGAGAGGGTGCTGAAAAGATGAAAAGTGTTAAGCACAATAGCAGGCAGGCCAACAGAGCTCCACAAAGATGCGCATGCACGCACACGCACACACACACACACACACACACACACACACACACACACACACACACACACACACACACACACACACACACACACACACACACACACACACACACAAATTTAAGCTTGTAAAGCCCTTCAAACACTGCATCATTTGTATGTTTGATAGGTTTCTCAAAAAACTCTACACTCAATTGAAATAAAATACAATTACACAGAATATTGACTAAATCAAAATGAAAGTATCAGAGTTTTTTTCCTCATTGTCTTGACCTATCAATGCTTTTTTTTTGCATCCGAACGTGGTTATCCCTATGATCATAATCTCAGAAAATACCTAATCTAACACTGCTGCCTCACATCTGCCCGTTACATCTGCTCTACGGTTTGACATACTTTCTGCAGACGGCGGTGTTCTGAGAAGGATTTGACGCCATTAAATACACATCTAGGTTTCAGGTTGGATAACGCCGCCGTCTAATAATAAAAGCAAGGTGCTGTGATCTGGCATGTGAGTCTTGCGTTGTGACAAAGCAGCTTCTATGCAGCATGTTGATAGGCTGATGTCATCAGTCATCACTATGTTGGCCTTGTAGGGAGAGGTCAAGTGTGCCAGGCTTTTCATAACTCTCAAACTGACTCAATAAGCGGGGCGCCCCTTAGCTCAGTTGGTAGGGCATCCCCCCCCTCCCCAGGCCGGGCCCGGCCCAGCAGCAGATCCGGGTTCGATTCCCACCCACGGTCGTTCTCTGCATGTCACTCCCCTCTCTGGCCCATTTCACCTCTGTCTCTCTGCATTTTCAATAAAGCATAAAAATACCCAAAAATATCTTTAAAAAAAAAATAAGCACTAAATAAGCACGGTATAACCATGAATAAGTGTCCAGAATATACATTATACATTTGATCGTAACAATTACAACATTCTGCAATGGTCAAAATCGTAGTTTTATCATAACATTACTCCCAAATTTAAGTTTAAGTTTAAGTGGAATGAACTGGGAGATAGAGAGCAAGGACAGCCCTATACGTAACCTCTCTTTCAACTGCCTGCACTGCGTTTATTAAACTTTTTTCAGGCTCGAGTGCTCGAATGTGCCCACTGCCCACTCACACAGCACTTCAACAACAGCCAGTGTGTGTCAGCAAATCAATACGTGTGTTCCAAAGAAAATAAGTGGCCTCACTTCTGCTTACTGGAAAAGAACATTTTCATAAGGACATACAATTGTTAAGGCTGTGATGTAATGAAGTGTGAGCACACAAATGTGAATGAAAAGTATGAATACTAAATATACTGTATACTGTATGCTACAACTTGAACTAAAATCCTGGTCTCGAAAAGTATATACAAATTCAACTTAAATGTATTTCTGTACTCCCCCTCAATATAGCACTTAAGACACTGATGCCAGAAAGTCCATTAGTTTGTTGTCTTTTCACTTTGCAGGTACATAGACAGTATATCAAGGTATTGACCTTGACTCACTAAGTTTCAATACTTCTAGAAGACGCACACACACAAACTCTTTGAATGGAAAACACAGCAGCTGCCAGGTTTTTCCAATCGATTTGTTGATGATCTTGAGGTTAAAACAGGACCGCTAATAGTTCTGGAAGACAATCCAAGAAGGAAAAAACAACAGCATGAAACCTTGGCTGGGCTGTGCAGTAGTGCATTTGGCTTTGTAAATCAGAGATTAAATATTTCTTGGTGATAGAACTCATCTTTGCCGCATCGCTGCCAAATTGCCCTGGCACTTAGGCGAGGAAAAAAAACTACAAAGTAGGAGTGAGAGAGCAGAAAATAGCAGTAAATCAGAAATAAAATTGTTACCAGTTATTCCCTGATGGTCTTACTAACTTCCACTAAAATTCATTGCAAAAGGTTTTTAACTTTGATATCTGGTCCCTTCTTGTTTTTTATTCAAATTCCAAAGCAGCTACAATTTTACAAAACACATGAGAGGTTATGCCTATTTTTCAACCACCAATCTAGAAATGAAAAGAAAGAAACTAACAATTTCAAGATTCAAGTTTTTTTTAATTCCATGTTGGTGTGAGACACTTGGTCAGTGCAATTCCAGTCTAGCTTCTCTAGTTAATTAAATCTTGTTTAGCTCATGGGGGATGAATAAAGTCCCAGGGCGCTCTGTGTGAGCACCATCCGTTGCCAGTGACCGAATTCACCGCAAACAGTCTGTTAGTCCTGGAGATGATACAGCTCGGAGCATTTCGTCTACATTTTTTTACATCCTTATTGAGTGATTCTGTGCTAAAGAAAATGCTAAGTGTAAATGACAGAGCAGATAAAAACCAGAACAGAAATAAAAAAAGAGAAAGAAATATTAATTAGTTATAACTTCTTAATTGTGAGGATTTTCTTTGTCAAAAAAAGATGCAAATGCAAAGATGACTTCTAGTGTAATTTTACATATTCTTATAAAGCCAATAGAAGGAATCTTTAGCCAGCTAAGGCACTAACATGCCAGTCCTGTCCTGTTCACTTCCACCAATGACAGATACAGATAAGTCAAAAGCATGTTTCCTTTGCAGCAGGGCAGCATCCACAGCCTGTAGGGCTCTTTACTGTCTGATATGATTCAGTGTGAAGTCTCCCTGGTGAGGCCAAAGCTTTTCATTAGCGATGGAGCGCAGTGTGGGAGGGTGGTGAGGAGTGCACCCTGCCCACTCAGCTGTAGTGTGGGCCACAAACTGCTCCGGCAGAACAACATTATGCAACAACCGCCGCCGCCGCCGCCGCCACCACCATCATGCTATTGTGTACAGCGGAAGGGTTACCACAGCAACAGGATTCAGACACTGAGGCAGAGGAACCAGAGCTGCTTGGAGGAAGGAAGGGAGAAGAGCGTGCTGGTAGATAATCCAGGGTGGCTGGCTGTAAACAGTGTGTGTGTGTGTGTGTGTGTGTGTGTGTGTGTGTGTGTGTGGATTTTGTGAGGATGTCCTGTTTGAGTTTTCTAACCCCTAGTCATTCATTAAAAGTAATATATCACTTTTCTTTATGGCATTTAAATGCTTTGGGATGAATTTGAATTATTACCAGCACTTCAACAAATTATAACAGTCAAAATCTTCAAAGTCTGTTGTAACGGAAAGAAATACCGAACCTTACATCAAAATAAAATAAAAATGTCATTGTTGAATGTTATTTAATAATAACAAAACATTGGCCATGGACACAGCTAGTTGCTAGATGACATTGCAAAACTATCTTTGAGCCTCAGTTCCTCTTTAACAACCACATATTTCTACAGTAATAAAAATGAGAAGTGTTGATAGGGAAGATGCAAACAATGCACAAACAGATTATCAAACCAATCATATCATATGGCAAGCCACTTCTTCAAAAATTACATAGCAGGGTTAGAAATAAAATGTTATCTCTGCTATACTTTTTTTTCATGAAAAATTGCTAATAAATTGTAGCTTTTGGCCTATGTAATGTGAATATGTCTTTTTTGATTTGAATCATTTAATTGATAAATTGAATGTCTTGATTTTTGAGTGATGTTCAAGGGGAAAAAAGCCATTTTAAAGATATTATCTGTAGCTCTGGTTAATTGGCTGAGTCACTGATTTTAATTATAAATCAGACATGTAGGAGGTCTTGACTGCCTGGCACCCTCTCTACAGATGTCTAGACTCTTTAGTGCTGCTTTACAGTCCAACAGCTAAATATGAACTGAGGAGGGCGGAGTTGCAGTCACAGCTTCAAGAACTATAAGGGACCTTACTGACAGACAAGACAGATCACGGTAGAAGGCTAAATGAGCGGTAGGCAGTGTTTGCCCTCGTCTAGTAGCCACATTGAAAAGCCATTGAAAATGTCAGAGGAATGTCACTCACCTCCCCCTTTTTTAAAGCAGCGTTAACAATGGATACATTGTGCTTAAAGTTAAAGAGAGGTGAAAGGTTTGTCTAACCATCTTCACAGCTGTTATGATCTACAGCTACCATGGCACCCAAAACATTTCCCCGTCTATTAGTTATTGAACAGAGTGATTTGATTTGGTAGACATCTTTACAGGAAAAAAAATGCATTCCTCAGACTATGTGGATGTGAAGATTATCATATGATATTTCATTTACCCACTAATTATCTCTGAGCTAGTTTTTAAAAAGACTGATATGGACAAATGTAATGGACAATCATGGTCATAACTGTGCCACCTCATCATACAATGCACCTAGAGAATAAATTAATTGGGATGCTTAGGAATGCCTGATAAAAAACGTTGTGGAATGTGAAGTGAACTGTGAAGCTCTTAATTATCTTCCAGTCCGATTCTAACGCTAGTTAAATAGTCTGATTAATCATGTATGCAAATATGCTGAACATTTGACCATTAAAACAATTCATAAATTTAAATTGTCCAATTACCATCTCTAATCCATATCCTTCGTTGGCTAAAAAAGCTGCTGCGAACATTAAATCTCTATTGAAGTCCGTATTAATTCTCCTGTAGGACTGATACGAATCCTTTCAGACAGAATGAGGAACACATCACTGCAGATTTCACACACTGATGACATTGAAGCCAAGGAGTAAAAATCATGTTGTCATCTTCTCTCATATTGGGACAACGCTGACCAGTCAGTGTCCGGGTCAATTGTATTCAAATGTTGTCCTGGGTAGCCGCTACTGTTTGACAAGTTACCAAACTAGTGCTCATATGATACCTAGGTTCTTCCACCAATTCCACCAATTTTTTGAAACCCCAAAATGCCTTTGTTTTACAAGAAGCAACCAAATGTCTTAAGTGTTACATTTTGTCTTAACATAGGAAACTGTCTAAATAAAAGGCGTTGTGAGACTGCAATTAGGCACAGCAGTGCTTTGAGATAAATGCTAACAAAGCTCACAATGACAATGCTTACATTCTACTTTTTAGCATGTTCACAATGTTTGGCATTTTGGAGATTAGAATCAGATTAAAGCTGGGGTATATGATTTGGGGAGAAAATGGCAGTTGGGATAGGGATTTGAATCCAAAGACCTCAACCGCTCCACTTGTTCTCTTTAGTCCCTCCCCTATGGTCCCTCCCTGACATGCTCTACACCAACAAAGTCGTGCCAAAGTGAATGGACAGTCCCAACAGCCAATAAGAACAGATAATCGGAGCCTCGCAGCTTTAAGAAAACTTTAATGTCTGCCATGACATAAAATCGTATTAGACGTGGCTCAAAATACAACATACAGAGCAAAACAAACTCAGACAATAAACATGAAACATGTGTTCCTTAAAACAGAACAAACTAAGTAATAAAATAATTTAAGACAGGATAAAAATGACAATATAATACTGTGTGCAAAGTGGCGTAGTGTTTATGTGGATGTGTTGATCATTACCTTTTATTTAAGATGTTTATGGATGAAGGATGTTTTATATGTTTTTCTTGGCCACGGTGACTTTATAGCAGCGGCCTGATGGTAGAGTCAGAAAGACTTATGTGGAACCTTCACACATCAAACTTCATGTCAAATCAATTTGAAACGAGAATGTTCAGTCCTGAACAACATGTTCAACCAATTGACATGCATTGCTGCGAGTGTGGATACAAATCTTGAAATATATAGAAAAACCATCTTAATAAGATTGTATTTTATTGGACTAAATATTTGTTAAAACTTTGGATAGTGGACACTAGGTATATATCTATATTCATTATCATTTCCAGATTTAAATACCTATCCCTCATACTTCTTTTTTTTTTTTCCCCCATTGACTACATGCATGCATCTCACTCACTCACCCCCTCCCAACCAGAGTCTCCTCCACCTGTACTAGTCTTCTGTGAGTGTTTACTTTATCCATGTGAAAACACGCGAGAGGGGAGAAAACGAGGGCTCTGATGCTCTTATGACAGCTGACGGGGTGGAGGGAAAAGCATGTGTTCGTTCATAGCATGGACCTTTTTTGTAGGGTTGACAGCATAGCGCTGTACAGAGACGACGCCGGGGAAATTTTGGTCCAACGTCAGAACAAACACGCATCCCATTTATTCGCGCCTCTTATAATAGTCCATGTCAGCACCAAGGGAGGTGCACCTTTATTAATAAATCTATGTAAAGTAGGTACATTTCGAGTATTTTTATAAAATAAAATAGTGTTTTAGTGATAATCAGGAGGGCTAGATCAATAGGTATGAATAGCATCCAGAATGGTGCATGGTTAGAATCAAGAATGATGATGATGAGATTTCTTTCTTTAGACTATAGTATTATTCTCACCGTATTTATTTAAATCCTCTGATTGTCTTCTAGTTTTATTTTCATTAACTCAATACAGGAGAATTAAACAATACTCAGGTAACAGAGAATACCACTCTGCTTGGACTAACAGGCAGAAAACGAAACTTAACTTACACTAAAGACAACTGCTCTTAAACGAAGTAACCATTATACATGTCAAGCCTTTATACACAAAGACTACTATTATAGATCAAAACCGATTCTGCATTTAAAGTGTGCTGCTATCTTCAGGGGTTAGTGGTGATAAACAATTAGTAAGTGGTTGTAATGAGTCATAATTAGTGTTCTCAGTTTACAGATTAACAGAAGATGGAAAAACTGTTTCCAAATAAAATAATCTGGATCCATTGTATGGGAGTGGAAGGATGTGGAATAATCAATACAATGTGCAAACTCTTTCCATGTGCAAGTTTCAAATTGTTCCAATAGAAAGCACTAAAGAATATAAACATGTTTCATGTAGCCTAATCATTGTTAGTCAGACACATTTTCAGGGACTATTTAAATCATATTACTGGTGTGATGTTATGCAAAAAAATAATTAAATTGAGCATTTAGGATGTGCTCTAGAGGAGATTTGAAATATATCGAGATATATATCGTGTATCGAGATATAGTAAAAAAATATCGAGATATTGATTTTTGCCCATATCGCCCAGCCCTAGTGGACACATTTGAGTCAGTTCCACAACATTTAATGAAGATGTACCCAACCTCAGTTCCAATATCTTGATTAGAACCTATTCAGCCGATGCTATTAAATACACAGCTTGGATATTGGATGATTAGTACACTACTTACCCAAACAAAAACATGATTCAAATTCAAGTTTGAAATGTTGTCATGTTTTTCTCATATAGCCCATTAGTGCAGGGGAAAAGGGCTTTGTGTTCCTCTCTTTAGATACGTATGTGCTCAGTTTACTTAACAAAATGAATTTAACAGACAGAGAGAAATACAGAAACCAAGTTGATATCATGCTGTGCATACAAATTGACCGTTGTTCAGACAACCGAGGAGGTGAGTGTGAGTGTGTGTGTGTGTGTGTGTGTGTGTGTGTGTGTCTGCTACAGCTGGTCCATCCATCGTCCCCTTGTTTTATTTTGTGCCCACTCGTTAAAGCGGGGCCCCTATACGTCCGGTGAAACTGACATTCAGCAGGTTTCAAGGTGGTTAACTCTGTCTCGACTCGGGGAAAGTCAACAGGTGCACGGACTGGTTTTGTAGGTTTTTACAGAGACGCCATCATCATGTCCTAATGTAACCCTCTGGTTATTATAATGAGACAAAGTTCTAAATTAAGAATATGGGCAGGAGTCACATGATGACATTCAAATATCTAATGATGAATGCACTCCATGCTTTGTGGTAATGACGTGAGTTTGACCTATGTGACATTAATTAAAACTGATCAATGTTATTAAATCCTTTGCCCTTTCTTCTGATTATCTCCAAACAGAAACATATTACAGAGGGATCGAAAGGATGATCTCCAAGATAAAATACTTCTCAGACGACGGAAACCTTGAATGACAACCACAACAAACCCAGCTAGAAACAAGCGAGCGAAAATGTTTTTTTTTTTTTTTTTTGCAAATTCTACCAATATATCCCTGGATTTCATTTGTATCTCTGTTTATATAAGCCATGATATAACTCAATGTTGTTCACGTTAAGGAGGCGCTGCTGAAACCAACTGCCTGATGAGTCTATAAAGAGTGTGAGACATGAAACTCTCTCAACAGTCACTCAGGTGCACTTGTTCAAACAATTAGTCCCAGGTCAACTACTATAGCTTTAGGCCACCAACATGCTTCACAAAAGTACGGCAATGGCAACGCAGATGCTTTGAGCTCTGTAAGACTAACACAAGAAACATATTTTTTTATTTTCCATAAACGATTTTTATTGGAAATTTTTCTTTTTTTAAACATAAGAACATTAACAACCCCCCCCCCACCACACACACACCCCCCCACACCCACACACACACACACACACACACACACACACACACACACACACACACACACACACACACACACAATCCTTGGACAAATTCAGATGACAAAAAAAAGGTACAATCAGAGACAAGAAATACAAGATATCTGACTGACTGTTGCTGTTCAGTTCTCTTATAGAATTAAACTAAAAAGATGACTCCTTCTCTAAAAACAACCATGGCTGACCAATTTTACAAAACAATGTCTGTATTCATAAGCATATTTTCAGTACATTTTAATCTCTTAATTCAGACAGTAGTACAATGGAAAAACATACCTACTGTTGCCATGGAAATGCTGTGATTAATATGTCATCCCCTGGGAGAACTGTCCCTTCCACAGATGCTCATTGAGTTTGTTTACAGAGTGAGCGTGTTGGAGCTTGCTTGGCCACACATTGTCGTTTGTGTACTTGTTGTGTGTGAACAATGTTTGGGGCCTTAACACTTTGGTTCCTGTGGGCTTTCCCCTTTCCACCCCTTATTTAAAGACATGGCTTCAAGCAAAGGCTACTATAAAAGGTAGTGCTGGGTACAGCTGCAACGATTAATCGACGAATCGATTATTAATCGATTATTAAAATAATCGCCAACTATTTTGACAATTGATTAATCGTTTCAAGTAATTTTTTAATAAAAAAAATTTGAATTCTCTGATTTCAGCTTCTCAAATGTGAATATTTTCTGGTTTCTTTAATCCTATTATGACAGTAAACTGAAATATCTTTGTGTTTTGGACATAACAATACATTTGAGGAAGTCAACATGTGCTTTGGAAAATCAACATTTTTCAACATTTTCTGACATTTTACAGGCCAAAACACGAATCGATTAATAATCGATTAATCGAGAAAATAATTGACAGATTAATCGATTATCAAAATAATCGTTAGTTGCAGCCCTAGTGCTGGGAGAAATAAACAATACCAATGACAGGGATAGGAAATACCCTTGATAATAGAATTTGCATCTTATAATATTGTGTGAATAAGTACACTCAGGTAAGTAACAGTGTTGGTTGAGTTGGCTGAGTGTACCACGTACTTCTGTTGACTTAGGCTCTGATAGCGTTTTATCAAAATTCAGACAGAAAGCCCTGTTTGAAGCCCTGTTTGACCATTAAGTCGGTGATGCAGTCGCAAACATTGCATATTGGTGATAAATACTTTCTGAAACAACATAAGGGAACCCCACACCGTTTAAAACCTACATGAGCAACAAGGCTCTCAGAGAAACACCTCAGCAGTTCAAATTGTAATTCAATCCTATATTAATTTGGATTTTTCCGAGGCGGGGTTCAAAACTTGATGCTCACGCCCGATAAAATCCTTAAATAATAAGCACAAAATGACAAACTCAGGATTTTGCCCTACGATATATTTTTTTTTCATACATTTCAAGCTGCGGTATATGATTTCCGATTGGTCAAAGTTAACATGAGCTGACACTTTGACCAATGAGAGCGAGGCTCCGATTCTCTGTTCTTATTGGCACGACTTTGCTGGTGTAGAGCGTGTCAGGGAGGGACCATAGGGGAGGGACCAAAGAGAACAAGTGGAGGGGTTGAGGTATTTGGATTCGAATCTCTATACCAACTGCCATCTTCTCCCCAAATCCTCCACCCCAGCTTTAAGCTCTGAAGGGCCAAGTGTGGCTCCTATTATGAGAAGCAGCAGCCATATAATTTCAGTTACCAACAGAAAAGTTTCCCAACCAGACAGCAAGTCTCCAGACAAGCTTGAGCCAGACTGAGGCTTTAGTTAATATATTGACGCTTACAATAGCAATACTTAAAGCCTCCACAGTATTTTTTTCCAACAATGATTCTAATCCCCCTGGGGGCTGATAATGTTTAGCTCTCATAGTGCTTCAGATTATCCTCGGATGCCAATAAGCCCACGCGCCAAAACATCAGATAGAGTAACTGCAATATACGGCTTTATTTTAAGTGTTAAGACCATGACACATTTTTTGAAAATGTGCATAAAAATCAACAAAATCAATGCGTTTCAAAATGTGTAAAATATGTGTCGGCCTCACTTCCCCGTTGTGAACAATAATAAAAATAGCTATATATAAAATGTTCAGCTTTTACTATGCAAGCTGCACATGTCTTGATGTCTTGACAACCTGCATCCACTCACCACCATACAAGGTGTGCCATGATAATTGATTCAGTATTGATCTTCTGATGACACACACACTCTTTGTCTGTTCCACTACGCTCATTGCTCGTGCTAACTACCCAGAACGGTTTAAGTCTATTTAACACAAACGAGGCGTCGCTGCTTCTAGTAACAGAGAACTAACCTTTAAGGTAGAAGATTTTTTTCAGACTGGTAAAATGAGCTACCAATAATCACTATACACAGCTAAATACAGTACATGCTGTTTCTGTTTTAAGTTCATTTGTAACTTAGAGTGATAAAACACGGTTGTATAGGGCTGCATCACCGGAACTGCTTCAAGTTTGCAAGGAAATGTATTCTGACATCAAGTGCCGCAATTCTCCCAACCAAAGGCATTCATCTTTAGAGGACGAGCATGTGTGACAAGTGAATAGATATTCAACAAAACAACACATAGAAAGGAGTGTTACTAACAAATGTCTTCTGAATGTAATATGGAAATGTTACACCACCGCATTCAAACTGCAAATAAACTCAATATTATTTTTTCTCATCAATATTTTCCAAGTTCAACTTTTATGGTCTGTTACGTACAGTAGGTACAGGTCACTAATGTACAGCCATCAATTTCGTTAGTGTGTGTGTGTGTGTGTGTGTGTGTGTGTGTGTGTGTGTGTGTGTGGGGGGGGGCCTGTCTTGTGACGTTAGTATGAGCAGCAGTGCAAAAGTAACACAGAGAGGATAAAAGGACAGAAAAGAGGAAAGTTGTCTTTTCCCTGAAGATTATAGCCCCTCAGTTTCCACGCTCCACTGCCCGCAGATCTCTCTTAATTGACCACAAAGGGTTGTAGCTAGCCATCTTACCCCCCAAATAAATACACACACACACACACACACACACACACACACACACACACACACACACACACACACACACACACACACACACACACACACACACACACACACACACACACACACACACACACACACACACACACACACACACACAGGACATGGCACCCCCGCCATTCACCCGCTAACACAGTTGGCAGGGATCCAATTATCCTCCATTGACTGCAGAGATTAATTGAAAATAACTCATTACGCTGCGCGAGGACATTCCAAATGAGTCGGATTTCAATTTGACTCGTAAGCTGACCGCATTTTACAGAGTCTGACTGGAACGATCACAAGGCTTAAGTCATCCGGGTGAAAAGATGGACAGACCGGCCGTTGAGACGTACAGTAGAGAGAGAGAGGGAGAGAGGGAGAGAGAGAGAGAGAGAGAGAGAGAGAAAGGAGGAATATCTGACATCAAATCTGAACCCTGCTGGAATACTGTCCGCCACTACATTTCACTATTTCTTTCTACTTCTCCACCTAGTTTCAATCAAACAATTTTTTTTTCTATATACTGTTCTTAGCAATTCCTCCCCCCCTATTTTCCAGCACTTCTCTCTTCTATGGGGATATGCATGTCACAGGAATATCAACATGCCTCTCTGACAACTGAATACTCTCTCTACTGCTGCTGCTAGAAGCACACTGAAGCTTACTCTGTGCTCAGTGTTGTAGATAAGTGTGTCAGCTAAATTACTTATATGTAAATACATGCAGCAGGGAAGGTGGCAACCAAAAAAACACACATTTCTGTCACACAACTCTCTAGGACTCCAGTCACGTCAACACCAACAGCAACAATCTAAAGCTATAGTCACCTACTGACTGCTGATATAAAGGGTATATCGTTATTGTGTTGCATCCATTTTAAGTAGCTCCTAGTTAAACATGCATCAGTTTATAAAAAAAAGTGACAATTGTTACGGATAACAACAACACTTGATTCAACAGGAAGTCACAATAGGAACTACTATCACATCATTTAGTCACAACTCTGCACACTGCAATTCTGCGACATTGCAGCTTCTCTCTGGGGTAAGGGTGGTGGGGGGGTAGGCTGGGTGGATGAGTGGCAGGCCTCATCAGCGACAGTCCTGCTACCCAGACTGCCCTATCCATCAAATAATACAACTCAGGGACAGGGTGGTGGGGGGGGGGGGGAAAATCTAGGTCAGTAGCTGGGGCACTGTCTGCATGGAGAGTATGCATTGGCAATTTGGCATTAGTCATTGCTGGTGTGTTTGAAGAAAAAGCATGTCACAGTTTGCTGTAGTGAATATTCAGTTGATTTATTTTTAATAGTAGGTATGCTTAAAAAAATAGCACTTTCTTGAGGAAAAAATAAATCCTTAATCATGTCAGCATTTAAAACAGGAGCCAATGCATATGTCTTGCATGTATAAACCCATTTTCATATTCATAGAAATGTGTCTTTGGGACGATTTTTGCGGAGGAATAGCCCAGATGCAAGTCCCAGTGTATTGCCTTTTAGGTTCATTTGAATTGCAAAACCGTTTCTGAAATACACGACCCCTCCTCCTCTATGAAGGGCAACCAGACACACACACACACACACACACACACACATGAGAAAGCCAATTGGTAGAGAGCCACACAGCAGTCACATTAACGCAGACTAATGATAGAGGCAGCGCACTGCAAAATTATGCAAAGTGTAGAACTGCCCTGTGGATCAGATGAAAGGCAAACACAACATGCCTTCGACACTCGGCTAATGACTGAGTTCATCTTTTTTCTCTTCAAGTCAGCCAGAAAAATAGCTGAGTCTTGGATGCTGCTCTATTTAACTCAAGAAGAAGAACACAGCTGAGGTCATCTTAAAATGATTGCGTGCGGCAGCCAGAGCAATATAAAGGGTTTGCTGATATTCTAGACTGATACTGGCCTTCGTATGTAAGATCAGATATCGTCTAGCGCTGACGTGATGGGGTTTTCTCTTCTGTTGGCAGCCATGGAAGATGGATTGAAGTGTCTGTCTGCAGTGTCCCAGATTCCCCCCCCCCCCCCATCCCCAAACAACAGGACAAAAGTCACTTGAGACTGCTTGGCCACATTAGAATTTAATTAGATTGGGTTTCAGTTAAGAGTTTTCCCCGTCAAATTATGGTTTGAAACATGTCGTAAAAGCACGCATGGCAAGATAATTTTGAGAGACACACTGCATATGTGTTTTTTTTGGCATATCATTGGTTATAATATAGAAAAATACATAAGGGATGCTACTGATGCTTATTTTCAGTATCACTTCATTTTCCTGAGGATTTTCTCAGTAAATAATTCTATGAATGAAATGTAAACAATATTGTATTCTCAAGGTTCTAGATCCTATCTTCAAATGTGTTATTTTGGTCCGACCAACTAAAAGCCAATGACATGGAAAAAAGTAAATGGACAAAAGCTTCACATTTGACAAGCTGGAACAATACGATGTTTGCGTTTGTCTTTCCCAAGTCACTGATTAATGCATCGCAGCTCTAACATATTCTAAAACCTATTGACAATTGGATTACAGAGCATATAATAGCTTTAGGAACCTGCTTGAAGAAACACACACACGCCCTTCAGTGTTGCCAGAATTCCTCCGCAGCAGGCTAAAGAGACCCTACACCCTGATCAAGTGTTATTAACCCTGCCGTATGACAGCCACACAGCACACTACGAAACCCTTACACACTTCAACGATGCTTCTCCATTACCTTAAACATCATTTTGAGGAGCTATCAAAAAACGGAGATCCTTTGAGATGCCTGTAGTATAGCTGTAATGACTCCATCTATTCCCTGGTGATGGCTGGTTATGCAGAGGGAATTTTTCTGGCAATCTGTGTGGCAATTACGGAAATCTACTGAGCACAGATGTGGCCAGTGCTTGACTAATTATAGAAAAAGGGTTTGCAGAAGACTAGATTGAAGTGGCAATCCCTATTAGGAGCACTTTTAAAAACACAACTAGAATAGTAAGAGCGTACCTGGCCCATGTTCTGGACACAGTTCAACAGGAAGAATTTGACAGCTGGCACAGTTCCATTACATTACATTACATTTTATTTAGCCGACGCTTTTATCCAAAGTGACTTCCATTAAGTGCATTCAACAATGAAGGTACAAACTCAAAACAACAGAAATCACCCAAGTACTATAGCTTCAAATAAACTAAACTACAAGGTGCCACACGTGAGTGCTACATGGAGACTGCATTTAACTACTCTATGCCTCACCTGGGGGTGCAACAGCTAAACGGAAGTTTCGGCAATTTTTTGAAATTACCATTTATTTTACACTGGTCCAGGTCATAAGGCTATTAGGGAACTTTCACAACTGCCTTGTTTGGTTCGATTGCAACAAACTCTGGTTGGTTTCCACCTTTGCTGCAGCAGTCATACTTGGGTGTGCACCAAAAGCAGACCAAACAAGCGTACCAAGACCTTGTTGAAGAGGTGATCGTAGTAGGCTTTCATCAAACTCAGACCCAACTGCAGGAAGCGATGCATAACAAGCTCACATACCTAAGGGAGATATACACACACATCCCCCTAAAATAAGCCTCTGGATCTATTTACTGACTTGTGCAGGTGCATTGCTCCTTCCACACTCCCCTCCTCATTATCCCGCCTGCATGCTCACTGTGGCCAGACACTAATCATGATGGTTAGATGCCTGACTTCACCGGCCTTTGGTTCCACCATGCATAAACATACACTACCAACACAAGCAGTGTTACTGTCCGTGTAAAGATTAAGTCCCTGCTTGGATGATTTCCCATTTTGCAGAAACCAAATGGGCCCAATTCCAATTCTAACAGGAACCAGATCAGCTCAAAGAGGCCTCTCTGTATTTATAAGGCTTTACAGTGCAGGTCATGTCACTATAATCTAGCCAACCAATTGGGAGACTCACCAGTTTTTAGTGGTATTCATAAAAATAACAATCTGAACTCATCCATCAACTTGCTGTTATTGGAGCATAGACGTACTGTGAGAAATGTTAAGAAGGGACGGTTAGACATGAAGTTACATGTTTACAAAATAACAAACACTGTAGCTAGTCTCAGAGAAATATTCTTCAGTTCACTTAAAATCACTCGTACAGTTTATTACAACACATACGAAGAGATGTGTCTTCATGAGTGGTTCTCGCATGAGTCACAGTGTCTGGTTCTAGTTGCAGATAAGGTGGATGAACTTTTTAGCAAATGCAAAACATGTCTCCCACATGACAGATTAGACGTTTATGTATGCAAGTAGATATCATCATATTGTTAAAAAAAAACAGATCCGTGGGGTGAGGACCAAATGAGACTATCACTCACACTCACACATACATAGCCGTCTCTTTACCTCCAGCCAGACATTCAATCCCTTCACACAAAGCTCCCCAATCGTCTCCCATTACCAAAGAAGCATAGTGAAGCAGCCACGGCAACCTCAGCTCTCCCTCACAGTGCTGGAAGGAGAAGCAGTGTTGCCCAGACAGGCCCCAGAGAGCACAAGACAATTGGTTGATTATTACCAACACAGGTAGTACATGTGTCACTTTGATAGGCAGAATTTTACAGGGATCCATTTCCATGTTTCTGATAGTCATATGAGTAAGACGTGCGCGATCCACTGTGGGGATAAGAGCACATTAGGTTTGTATTTATTTCTACCTTTTCTATGATGTTCAAAAAGATCTTTGCAAAGCTGAGTGGATGACAGGTGAGTCGGAGAAAGTAAAAATATAGAAAAAAAACATACTGTCTAGTTTCTCGTTGATAATAATGTGTTGGCAACGTTTTGGTCAACAGACCTACTTCCTGTAGTACCTTTTCTATTATGTTAGTTTTTCATTTATGCAGCAGTAGGGATGGGACCGAATCCCGATCCAATCCAATATTGGTATCTGGTGCCGTTGTGGCCATAAATCCCTCACCGGACTTCAGACTTCACCGACAGACTTACAGATCAATGTTCAATAGGTTAAACCAGGTCTCTTCACTCCACACTATATTAGATCAATGATGCTGTTTTTGTTCAAATACAACCTCATTTGACCAAACACATGATACCAACAACAGCAACAACAACTATAATACTGTCCAAGGAAAGAGCGCAAATTAGAATCAGTATTGGCAGATATCCAAATCAGGGTATCGGAATCGGAACTGAAAAAAGGTGGATTTATGCGTCTCTATTCAGCGGTGAAGTTCTGCTGTCTCTTAGTGGTTTCATATCTCACAGGTCAGCACAGCAAATGTAATGGTATATCACTCACTCCTCATCCTTATTGTGACCCTCCTGCTCTTCCATTTCAGCACATTTCTACACACAAAAAAACCAACAACAACCTAGGAACCAAAACACATGTCTTGTCAAATGATTCCATCTACATGTTAACCTCTTTAGCCCCCGTTGTTCACCTTTGACCAAACGCAGTCTGGATGAAATGTATACCAGCAGGCTGTGTCACGATATATATCCCCCCCCCCCCCACCCCTCACCCTTTAAAGATGGACAATGAAGCTGTCAGCCTCCACCCTGCAATAAATCTCCAGGACGAAGGCAGCTCGTAACATACGCTAACCTCTTCATCACTGACAACCATGCATCATGGACTGCATTAATCAGAGCTATCTCACTGACACAGTCAAAGTGGGGGGGATGTGGTGGGGACTATACTCCCAGCCAGGCATAGTATATGAGCGCTTGCTTGCTTGCTTGAGTGACACTGGCTTTAGTGTATGAGGAGCTGTAGGTGGAAATATAGCAGATTTTTGATGAAAGGGTCTAAATCTATGTATCAAAGTATATTATAGCCCAAATTCACATATAAATGCCACAACAACATAAGAGAAAATACATAAAACAATCCAACATCCATAGCCTATATAAAACTAAAGAAAATCACTTCAAATAAAGCGTTACAAACAAGACATGACTTAAATAGTTCCAGATGATAAAATGCATGAGCAAGTGTATGGAAAACTAAACATAAAAACGATAGCCTATGCACAGTGACTGATTACATGTTGGGTTATCTGCATCCAAATTTACAGATGAAAATTAAGGTGAATTCCAACCCTCCTTCCACATGAAAAAGGGTGAAGTTTAAACACATAAGCAATAGGGAAAGCCAAGGGATAGGATAACTCACCTCCCAAGCTCGTCTCCAATTTCGTAAAATTCCTCAACATTTTCCTGGTTGAAAAGGGTCATGTTGTCCACGCACTTCCTCCCGACCATGGGCATGTCCTCTTCTCGGTAAACGACGCACCGGGCTCTTCACAGCGGCACCATCCCCTACCAGCAGCGGCCACCGGTCTGGGCTGGGTTACACACAGGCAGCCACACGATCCTCCTCATGTTAGAGCTGCCAAGAGCGAGAGAGGATAGGGAAAGGAGAAACAAATGAAAAAATCAATGAGATCTTCGACTATTATGGCAGTTTTTTGGGGGGTTAACTGCAAGAAATGGGCGTTCAGTCAACAAAAGGAAACCAAACTGCCCAAGCAATAATGACCCTGCACCTTACAGGGCGACGTCACGACTCCTGGAGAGAGTGATCTTTCCTCCCAGTCCGAACACACTCCGCTATCTCTGTTATTTGGAATTATTGCTAGGCTATAAAAACACAATAGTAGCCTAATATAACTATGTCAGTGTGTGTGTGTCACCACCCGGCTGGTTAGGAATGCAAAATAACCTCCCCTCCCCTCATGAAAGCTTGGTGTAGCCATGGGAAACACGCTATAGCCACCACCTCCTTCTTCTTTTATAGTCCAGCCAGAAAAATGACTGCTGAGTAGCCGCCCCGTCCTCTTTCAGAATAATGACCCTAAAAGACCCGGACAGGTGTTTCGCCCAGTTTTAACTCCCTCTCCTCCAAGTCTCTATCTCAAACACATTTTAGGCTACACTTATTAGCAAAAACTGTTCAGCTTTTCCCCTTCAATGTAAAAGATACACGTCTCGCGCGTGTAGTATTCCTCTGCAGTGTGTGAAATAGTCGCGAGCGCTTCTCTTGACCCGACAACATAAGACAGAATTGTGTGTATAAACTGTGAAGTAAAAGCTTTTTTCTTACGGTTTTCCCGGTGGGTATCCCCGCTGCCAAACGTAGCCGAAAATTCATGCGTTTTTTTTAGTGGGAGTCTCTGAACCCCGGTTTCTTTTTGGGCTTACGTACGGAAGACAAAATGCAGCTGCCGCTGGCTGCGTGAAACGGGAGAAATCAACGTTAACAATGTAAAAGGCAGTCTGGTTCTGGCGCTGCGTTCAATGTCTGTGAGAATGTTTTGGAGACGCACGCTGGAGCAACACGAGTTAAGGCGTTGGGAGGTTCTTGTTTTGCCGTAACGTAGCCTATATTAAACACTAACAGTAACATCAAACGATTACGCATATAACTCAAAGGAGAAGCAATGTCATATCATGTTATATGTCTATATCTATGGTTAGTTTGCGTGTGTTTTTTCTTCTCTTTCAACAAAGTGATTGTAATGACCATTTTTCTACGTGCCGTAAATGCAGCACCAGTGTGTGTGTGTGTGTGTGTGTGTGTGTGTGTGTGTGTGTGTGTGTGTGTGTGTGTGTGTGTGTGTGTGTGTGTGTGTGTGTGTGTGTGTGTGTGTTAGTTGGAGGAGCTGCTTGACTCGCACGAGGGCAGCAAAGCTTTCACTTTTAAGAACATGAACTTTGCGTAGTAGACTTTGTATGTCATGAAAAAGTTAGTTGTAAATTAGTTATTTATTTTATTTTGATGGTAAAAATCATATCCATAAGGAACAGCCACATCCATGCCCATTTCTTGAATTAAAATAGGCTACTCTAGAAGACATTAATCATTCAAAAGCAATTATTGATTTATAACATTTTATATGAAGTCCAATCCTATACACCTGGCAATGTAGGCCTATAGAGTGCATTATGTTGCCATGTTGCCGAAGCCTAATTCTATCGAAAAGAGAAGTAAGAGTATATTTATCTATCTATCTATCTATCTATCTATCTATCTATCTATCTATCTATCTATCTATCTATCTATCTATCTATCTATCTATCTATCTATCTATCTATCTATCTATCTATCTATCTATCTATCTATCTATCCATCTACCTTATTGGTTTTCCTTTGAAAAAAATATTGCGATGTAGACCTATAAAATAATAATAATTGAAATATAAATAATTGATTTCTAACATTTTATATGAACCCAAGGGCAGTGTTAGTCACCTGGCAATGTAGTTATGTAATGAAGTATGAAGTACATTATGTTGCCCTGACTTTATTGTTCCTTAACAAAACATTGTCGTCCCCAATGATCTCATAGAGTGAGGATAACTAATTCACTGACAAAACCATCCATCCATTTATCTATCGGGTCATTTTTCTAAACCGTTTACCCCCTTCAGTGCTGCGGGGGTGGGGGGGGGGGCTGGGGCCTTTCCCAGCATGCATTGGGAGAAGACACAGGTCTGCATTGCATGTCCATGGGCAGGAGGCCCCCGCTGACCTTTCACTCTCCACGGCTCATTATCACGCTGATTGGTATTGTACATGCTCAGTCAAGGTGAAGTGTAAAACGCTGTTACCATCACATCTGATTCACTGTAAGGACATTAGATCCCTGCTAGAGTCCACAGCTGCAGATAGAGTTGTTATTTTAATCTGTGGGTGATCTGCCAATTATATTTGAGATCCTTTCAGTGTGTACAATGTCAAAAAGTGTGCGAGAAATGCTACATCACAAGTTCTCAAAACTTCAAGATGTCGACTAGGTGGAGGAAGGATTCAGAGATTCAAGTAAAAGCTGCAATACAGTAATGTTAAAATAGTTCATGAAGTAAGCCCTAAATTGAATATGTCATTGCTGATGCATTCATGTGTCATTTGAAAAACTATGTTATAAAACATACTGTTGGATAGTTAATAATCCTAAAACTATATCATATTTTATCAACTCATCATGTGTGCAAAATCTAAATCTCTAACATAAGAAGTAAGTAAATTTAAAAACTACAATATTTCCCTCTGAAATGTAGTAGAGTAAGAGTAAGGGAGGGACTATTGAATAGATCAATATTAGCTTCATTATTAGCACAATCATATTCAAACTTATTCAATAAAACTTTATAGAGATGATAACATCCAATTAAGCAATTCACACAATTACAATTTATGTTCTGAGCAATTCATTTGTAACATATCATATCTTTTTTTATTTAATTTGGACTCAAATCAACACAAATTGCCTTATTGCACCACTCTGGGAGAGTTCTAATGTTTTTATCTCTGTCTAATAATGTGCAGTTTGGTCTGACAACAGCAACATGACAAATCATTCATTTTAATCTTGTTAATGTGCTCCCTTTGGCTCTCACATGGGGCATATAAGAGCTTTGTAGTGATATACGACACTCAGTTCCATCCATTATATCATAAAAACCCTCTCTGTCCCACGCTTAGCATGACCAGCACGATAATGACTCATAAATCATATTTTATTACACATATACTGCACATTTTACCGCTTGTGCACGCAAATAATGAAACGGATATGTGCAGTTTTAGCAACGATAAGTATCCATAGCTGTTGTATTCAAGGACAATGGGATACCTTAAGGATTACACATTATATGGAAACATCAGGCTTGTGTTATGTTGTTAGGGATGGAGGGATATTCCCCTGTTGACCTGTAAAAAAGTTACTACACCATCTGCTGGTGACGCGCTGCACAAGTATGAAACAGCATTTATCTGACAGCAGTCACATTGTTGTGCCTGATTTAATAGTTAAATTAGGCAAAGACTACTTTAAAAAAAACATATTTAGAATGCTTTACTAAGGTTACTGTAGCATAAGTCGCTCTTGTGTTTAAAACAAAAAAGTGTGGAAGAGACAAATATGCCATACTTTGAAAGCAGTATTGAAATAGAAATATGTTACTGGACCTTTACATTGGTTTAAAAATGCCGCTTGGAGTAATATCGGGCCGAATTTTTGTAAAACCCAGGACCTGCTTCTTACCGTGTATATAACAAACACATTACAATTGCTTTTGTTACTCACATGTTTTTAAGAATAAATTCCATTTATGACAGAGAAACTCAAGATACACAAAGATTGAGAATATTACATCTTATTTTTAATAGAAAACATGTATAGACCAAGTATTGCTGATCTTTCAGATCATTTTATTGCAGCAAGAATGTTTTTAAAGTACAAAACATTATAAAACAGTTATCAAGAAGAGCAGTGATAAAAATCACTACATTGTTTGAAAAATAGTTCCCTTTTGTTTCAGTTTCAGTCTTTGGGGCAAGAGATACATCAATAGTCGTAGTAGAAATAGTAATAAATATCTAAAGTTGTCATTATGGCTACAATTTTTTTTTATGTACCACGGAAATACTGAAAAAGAAACTTTCCAATTCATTAGTGGGCTGTGTAGTGGCTCCTCAAATCAAAAACTTAATGTTAATCAGTTGCAATATTTTACCAAACTGCAAAAAAAAATAAAAAATCTGTATCATGAGATATTTTCCTTTTTCTCATTATGACACATCCCACAAGTAAAAAACATTATGCCATATTTGTGACCCATACATAAGATTACAGGACTTGCATTTGTATTTACCAGGCTATGCCCACCCCTCCTCTGTGTGAAAGCAGTGCTCCAGTATAATGGAATTGAAAACATGATCTATCACAAAACTGGACATAAAAGATTGGAAGGAAACTTGATTTTGAATTTGATAATTAAAAAAACACTTATAAAAAAACAGAACAGTTTACAAACATGCAGTCAGACTTTACAGTAAATAATAACCAAGCTTTTCCCAACACTGACCTCCAGCATCAGATTCTGTGTGATGAGTGACACCTTCACTGAAGAGTAAACTACAGTCTCTTTACATCTTTGGTTACTAGCAGGGTTAGTGGTTAGTACATTACATTCTGGGCAATGACTGTAAAAACAGATGATCAGATACAAACACTAGAGATGCTCTGACAGGTTTGTGATGTCACAGAATGTTCTTCCCCAGTCTTAAAGGTTTACATTCAACTGCAGATATAAAAATGATGAATGGATAAAAAACAGTTATTACACCTCCATGGATACCATGACAAGGAAAAGTCAAATATTACAATTGTTCAATTTTAAAAACAAAATCGCATTAGGACTAAACCTCTAAAACTCACCAAATAAAATGATTAGGACCTTGAGCTGTATATTTTCAAAATTATTTCAAATAACGTTTTTTGCTTTACTAAAACATTGCTAGTCATTGAGTGAGTCACATGAAACGTCTTCTTTTAAAAATCCTTATCTTTCATCAAACATACTCGTCATTATTTTTTTCTGTGTCCCACAATCCAAGAATTTAGGTAATATTTTCAGAAAGCTGATACAAGCGAACGTCTTGCTTAAGCAAATAACATGCTTTTGGCATAATAACTGAGAAGCATGATATGATGCAATATCTGATAAGATTATTTTTGAAAATGAGATTAACATTGATATGGTATACAGTATATGCTGCGCAATTAAAAGCTCCTGTGAATCGTTTGAGCAGTGTTTTTTTTTAGACCTTGATCACACTTACAATCCAATAACAAGCGAATGAAAACAAATGGTGTTCCAGCATGGACTAAAAGATCAGCTTTGTAGTGAGTTTACAGTACGATTTACAGTACTCTAAAACAGGTCAATTCGGTTTCAGACAGCTTTTCAAAACGCTGTGTACAAGATTAGTTCATACACAGCTGTCTTGGTCCACTTGTATCACTGTTAGTTGAGGTCAAACTGTATTTTTTTTTTGTTTTTGTTTATTTTCCGGCACAATCATAAATCGGTAAATGCTAAATCTATATCTTATGCAACCATCTGGGCATACATTGGAATGGAATTACACACATTACAGTAGGGTTGAAGTTGCTATAATTGGAAAACAACTGAAAATGCTGAGAAAAGACCAAAACAGTGAGGCATATTTTAGACATGTCATATTCTAGAAGATGTGGTACCACTTAGTAAGGAGGCATTCTTTATAAAGTGTGGCTTTATAAAGAGTAAATGAATGCCATGCTGTGAAAAATCACTTTGGATTGTTTCAGTCTAGTGCTCAAGATAAGTGGGAACAGATGATTGGACGAATACACAATCTATTCTCTCTTCTAAAATAACTTGCTCTTTCTTTTCACTAGTGTTTCAATTTAATATTCATACAGGAAAAGTAATCCCTCAGAAAGATTGGCCATTTGTAGAGTGCTTAATACATTTATTAAGGAACAACTTATTTGCTAGCTTTATTTATCTTTTGTTGTTGTTGTAAATGTTTAATATTTTCTTACTTCTGTTTTGTAAAGCAATGAAATATTATTTTCTAGCCAAAAGGAAAATTATTTCTGACAAAGTATAAAGTATGTCTCATTGCACAGTGGTAGAGGTTGTAATCTAAATTTCCCTGTGTTTCTTAATGGATAAATGAAAAACATGAGGGACTTCCCGTTTTGCAAAAAAATTAACATTGAGATTATTTATGTTTTCCATAAACTACTACAAGAGGAAAAAATATTCAACAAAAAAAAAACCGGATGGACCAACAATTAATCCTGAATTAAAGTTTGTTTTACCACATTCATGATCTCCATTAACATTCAGTTACTTCCCGGTGCCATGTGAAGTGCTATCTGCTTGTGCAGCTTTCAAGATAGGAAAATAAAATGCTTTTAAAAAAAGTTACAAAAATGAAATATTTCTAATGAAAAAATGGCTTTTGCTGGTGACATCCTCTGCACAAAGCCCCGCTATGCATCCATGACTCCCAGGGGTTGAGCCGTCTGTAAACATGATGTCACTTCCTGTCCTTCTCATGCAGTGAAAATGGTGTCCAATCTGAAGACGAACTGCTCTGGTGATTGGTCAACCTCTCGCCTGTATATTCCGCATGAGGCATGTTTTAACATGAACACTCACGATCTGAGAAGTCAGAAGTGGCTACACATTTAGCTTTTGTAGTTTCCTTTGGTACAATTTTTGGAGCAAATGTCACACAGTTTTCAATCCTCTTCTTGGGCAGATGAGAGACGGATCATGAAATATCTTCGACAATGAAGTTCCACGCAAAGCCGAAGCAAGATCTTTATGGGAAGAAATGTGCCAGCAGCATATTGTACGTCCAGGTGGCTGAGAAGTCAGAAGTGGCTACACATTTTGCTGTAGTTCTCTTTGATATGATTTTACAAAATAAAACGCTTGGAGCAAATGTCACATGTAGTTTTCAAGCCACTTCTTGCGCAGATCATGACAAATCATCGACATGAAATTCCCCAGAAGCCCAAGCAAGCTCTTAATGGTATTGAATATACCAGCAGCATACAGTACAGCTGTCCAGAAGGCAAATATTCCTTGTCTGAGATCCCACAAAAATGTTATTGGGGGCGCTGGTGGTGTAGTGGTAAGAGTGCTCCCCATAGAGGCTCAGGTCTCTTCCTCTAGCAGACCCGGGTTCAAATCCTGCCCGTGGTCGTTCTCTGTCTCTGCATGTCCTTCCCCTCTGTACCCCACATGTCATCTCTCTGTACTGTCAAATACAGCATGAAAAAATGGCCCAAAAAATCTTTAAAAAAAACCACCATGTTACTATCAAAGTGCTGGATCTCTGATAGTCCTGTACATCTGCAGCGACGTCACCTCCACGTCTGGAGCCTTGGTGTTCTGTGGTCGTCCGGTGGGGCTGTACCCGGCCGACCGCCCCATGGGACTGAAGCCCGTGCTGGGTCGCCCCACGTGGGCCAAACCAGAGGACCGGGACACAGCCGGGCGCCGTAGGAACCGGCCCGACGTCACCAGGTCTCCGTAGCCCTGGGCGTGGGAGAAGGCGTAACCGGAGCGACGAGAGCTGGTGCGGCGCATGCGGGCGCGGCGGGGCGGAGGAGGGGGGGTGGCTTTGGCCTGACGCACCTTGAACATCACCTGGAAGAATGAGGAAAGAAAGGAAATGTGGGATGGAGGCATATTTGTTCTAACACTCGCAGGCCCATTTTGGGGATTCATTTTGGTAAGCTACTGGGGTCTAGAGGAAGCCGGACATTTGAGATATTATGATCCATCCTAAAACTATTTTCCTGCAGTCAGACTAAAAGTAAAACATATGTGATAACACACCAAACCAACCAGTCTCTAGGCTATTTATTAAAAAGCAATCGATATACAATGGGTACAGCTGTATCTTAATAATCATGAAGTGTAGATAGAGAGCATATGTACCTTGTCATTGATGGTGGGGCAGAGCTGAATGAAGAGGAAGCGGTAGGTGACCACAGGCAAGACACACAGCAGGGAGGTCAGGAAGATGGTCAGCCAAACGTTGGGCTGGTTCAGAGAGTTACGGGCTGTTCCTGGACGAACACACACATTCAGCAGGTTTGTACATGTTTGCACAAGATCTACACTGAACTATCTGTGTATGTTACAGGTCATTTATGATTATCAGAGGAAAAATGAGACTGTTTCATAAACATTTAAGAGTCCCTCAGTAGTCTCTTTAACTTTCAGTACTTGACAGTTTTTTTATAATCTGGAGTTTTTTTTTGGTGTAAAGGTTCAGTACTCAGCTCACACACACACACACACACACACACACACACACACACACACACACACACACACACACACACACACACACACACACACACACACGCACACACACACACTGCAGTGATCACAGCCAGTTATTGTACGTGGTTTAGCTGTTAATCAGATATTTTGCCTGTGCAAACTATACCAAACTATATCCAGACAGTAATTCAACACCGCCATATTTTCTCTGGAATAGCCTGGTATAAAAGAATGAACAGAGCTCTCCTCAGTAGCAGATAACTATGTAAATACTGGCCAAACAACAGAATGTCAGCCACCAATGCGTTGTCTGTTTGGCGTACTGATGAGATCACTCACTCACCTATGAAAGGGAAGGCGGACGGAATCATGAGGAACATTCCGTTGCTGTACATGGTGAATGTGACGGCGAAATACATGGTCAGACTGCCCAACACGAAGAATGTGTTCACCGCTGTCCAGTAAGACATCTCCAACCCCAACTACACACACACACACACACACACACACACACACACACACACACACACACACACACACACACACACACACACACACACAGAAAATATATGTTTTAAAACCTATATTCCCAATGCAAAGGGTTCAACAAATCGTGGTTTGTCGTGAGCAACATTGTCTATTGTTTGTTAATTATACCATTTTACTGTTAACTTTCCTTAAATTAATTTATTGAGTCGGAACTTGTTCATTTAACATCAACCTGCAAAAGGGACTAAAGATAAGTATCAGCTACCAGCTATGATCATGTATATTTACATAAACCTGAATCAAGTGCATCTTTGCACTGTCCCTATTTTAAAGGTGCAAGGTGTGTAATATGACATCATCAAGAAAGTTCTACAAAGTTCTAGAATGCAACACTCCCTGGGTAACCCCAACCCTTTCAAATAATAACAGAAGCTACAGTGGCCTTCAAGGACAAGAACAATTCTAAATTTTAAACAATGCATCTGATGACATTCCAACTATGACACTTTCAAGATGGCGGCACTAGGCCTTGGTCCAAAATATGCAGAAATGTGGACATATATGAGACCCTTTCTAAGTGAAAAAAAATTATTCAAAACATTTTTTTCAGCTACTATGCACTAAATTGAATGTACTTTGGATATTATAATTACTTTCTACAAAATCTGCTAGGAAATAAAACCCAAAATTCTACACACTGCAGGTTTAAATGGAAAAAAATAAAAAATAATAAAAAAATAGAAATAACAATAAAAAAATAGAATAAATAAATGAATATCAAATGATAAATCTCAGAATGTGCTACCTGTATGGTGACAGCAAACAGCAGACAGGTCTGTGTGAGCAGGGCGAAGGACTGGTAGTCGGCCACGTCTTTACCATCGTCCCTCACTGTGTCGTGCATGGCCAGGTACGGGATGAAGAAGAGAACCAGAGAGGAGTAGCAGCTGTGGAGGACGCACTTGAAGAAAGCTTTCTTACTGAAGTACAGGTTGAGCTGACCCGGGACGTAGAGCTGAGGGTGCTGGAAGCTCCACACGTCATTCACGTCCTGAACAGCAGGGGGAGACAAAGATGATGGTGTGTGTGTGTGTGTGAGTGTGTTGATGTCTTCTGCTCAGCCAGCCTCCTGTTACAGTTTTCTCTGAACACTAAAAGTGATTTTTGAAGCACATTTTCGCCAATCATTTTCATGTGATTGTACGTTCTTTACACTTAGGTTGCAATTTTATTACACACATCTAGCAAAGGTTTTACAATAATTCTGCAATCAGACAAGGACACAGACACACACACACACGCACACGCACAAGCACACGCACGCACACACAAACACACACACACACACACACACACACACACACACACACACACACACACACACACACACACACACACACACACACACACACACACACACACACACACACACACAAACCAACAAGTTACCTGGTCGAACAGACTCATCCCCAGTACAGGTAGTGCTGTGTAAACCAGATTGTAGAGTGTTATGAACCACTCATCATACACCGTCTGAAAAAAGCAAAGTCAAAAAGAGAAAAAATCTTTCAATAACTTCCTTATATTCAGTTCAATTGTACTATCGTAATGCTATAGCTCATTTTTACACATGTCTCTCACCTGTGCCGAGAAGCCGCAGAAGAAGCCGTACCAGAAGTGGACGAAGGTGAAGGTGAAGTTCTTGTAGAAGAAGTATCTGAGGAACTTGCACATGCGCAGGTAGGACCAGCGGCCGTGCACCAGCAAGAGGCGCTGCAGGAAGCGGAACTGAGCGAAGGAGTAGTCGCTGGACAGCACGGCCTGCATGCCCTCCTGGCCCGAGATACCCACGCCTATATGGGCGGCTGGGGGGGGGGGGGGGAGGAAGAGGGGTTTGAATTGATCTGTGTCCAGTCAAGTCAATTATTTATATAGCACATGTATAACAGCCGAGGCGGACCAAAGTACTGTACAGTAAAATACATGACATCCAAAACATCATGAAGACACATAAAAGTAAGAATTAAAATGTAATTAAAACACAAAACAATAGTAAAAGTTCTGGTAGACACTGCTGGGATAGAACGCTCTAAACTAGAGATAAAAGACAAGGCAAATAAGTGGGTTTTTAACAAGGACTTAAACTGTGTCTAAAGATAACTTGAAAAAAAGAAGTCCGTATTTTCTATTTTTCTTGACACACTTTGTCCAACCCTTATTGAGTTGGCATCAAGAATTTTCTGTTTGCCTTCTAACCTGTACACTTTTAGTTGCCTATTTTCGCTCTTTGTTTTTTATTATATCTTAAATGCAATTAAAAATGTTTTCTTATGTCTTGTTTTGAATGTATTTTGATGTAAAGCAACCTACATGAGCTGCTGGGAGGAAAATACAGAGGAGGGCGAAAGGGGTGTTTGAATTTCTCTGTGTAAAAATAACAGCTAGACTAAAAAGAGGTGTGTAGTTTCTATATATGTAAATATATATATTGTCGGGGGCATTTTTCATGCATTATTTGAGAGAATGGAGTGACAGAGATGAAATGGACAGAATATATATTATATATATATTGAAATATATCTGCATCCTTCGCTATCCTAAAAACAAAGCTATGAAGCTAAATAATCAGTTTTTCCACGCTGGTACCTTTGATCATGCTGACGTCATTGGCTCCGTCCCCTATGGCCAGTGTCACAGCCTTCTTGTACTTCTTGACGAGCTCGACCACCTGAGCCTTCTGCAGTGGAGTGACTCTGCAGCAGATCACTGCTTTACACATACAGGCCGTACGCAGGAACTCTAGCTCCAGCCCACGCTCCAGAGCATACGCCTGGGGGGAAGGGATGAGAGGCAGGAGTTATACAACTGATATAAACATTACAACTTAACTACAGTACAGTGTCAGTATCTGCAACTCCACTTAAAACTAAGACAGTGAGAGGTTCTAAATTCACAACACGAGGTGGTAGCTGAGAGCTTGTCAGAGAACAGATACGATTATTAATAGAAACAATGTAAATGTTATTTTGAGGTTTGATTAAAGTTTTGACCAATTTCAGAACAAATATCTTAATTAAATATGTCTGACGGACTTCTGATGAATTTACTGTTCACACAAAATATACAAACACAATTCAATTGAAGTAATATGTACAAATTTAAGGGTCACAAAGGACATTTACAACATATTATTGTTATCAAGGAGACATCACATATCGTACCAGGCTGTGTCCGTTGATCACCAGACCATACTCTCCGTTCACCACCTCGTCTGACATCACTTTCCCCCCTTTCCCTTCACTCCCCTCGGGCAGGAACACTGAATCATCCTCCTCTGCATTTGGTTTCATGGAGGTCTGTGCATTTCTGTCCCACAAACACAATCAAACATGTATAAGATGCATAGAAACGTCTCACAATCTCTTCACTTGTGTTTTTTTTCTTTACTATTGCATTGTTGAGAGGAGCCTGAGGCCTACGAATTGCATTGACATTGACTGCTGCTGTAATTGTTGTGCATATGACTAAAATAAACTTCTTGACTCAATCAGGTTGCGATAAAGGCCAATCATTTCCCGTATGAGTTCAAACCCTTTCTTGTAAACGTCCACTGACCTCAGCTCAGTTCTGACATCGTCAGGTGAGTTGCCTGTGACGATGAAGACCTCGTTCATCTCCTCCCGCAGTAAGTTGCAGGAGTAGCCGATGTTTTCTGCCGTTTCTGCAACACAAAAGAAATGAATGAATGAAATCAATAGACATTAGTCATTGGTAGACACAGTTACCATAGAAATTAAGTGTTGAACAGTAATTCTGATTTGATAGAAAGATAGCCAAAACTAGTAATAATAAACTGGTATAATCACATGACACCTTCTCACACATAATTATTGTTTATGAAAAAACGGATTTATTGCACATAATCAAAGCTTTCTAATACTTTTTTTGTACAAATAAAGATGTATGACCCCCATCAAAAAAGGTTATATAGTAGGTTATAAATAAAAAATGTCTCTTAGTATTTGATATTTTGTACCTTGCTTGTCACCGGTCAGAACCCAGATTTTGATGTCGGCTTTAGACAGCTGTTCGATGGTCTGAGGAACTCCGTCTTGGAGCTTGTCTTCTATGGCTGTCGCTCCAAGCAGCTGGAAAACACATTCAGATATAAAATAAACACTTTCATACATATTTGACCAAACACATTAACATAGAAACATAAGCTATTTTTCCTTGTTACTTAGTATGTTTTCCTACCATAAGATCCTTCTCTATCTCCTCATATAGCTGGTCCAGTTGTCCCTCTCTGTCGTCCAGTGTGGTGCTGGCCTCATGGTGGCGCTGTTGCCACTGTTTGAAATACTCCTCATCCAGATCTTTATAGGCGAGAACCAGAGTCCTCAGGCCCTCCCCTGCAAACTCCTGCAAATCCACACACGCACACACAGGCACACAGACACATACACAGACACACAGACACAGACACAGACACAGACACACACACACAAACACACACACACACACACACACACACACACACACACACACACACACACACACACACACACACACACACAAAACCTATATTGACGAACACTGCACATGTAGCTTACAATTCACAAACACATAAATAAACCAAACACATCAAGATGGTATGTGAAGATATAAACAGAAGGCGCTCAGCTGTGTACATTTTGCAAATCAGGCAATAAACTCCAAGGAGAGAAGACAAACAGACAAGCAGGAGGTAATCATGGACCCTTAGATTAATCAGACACTGATTTTTAAATCGGATGATTTTTTACTCCAAATAACTCGATCAGTGATTGGCAAATTGGCCAATCGCAAAAGTTATACAATATTTTAAATTGTAATTTTTTTTTTTTTTCCTTTTTTTTTAGCTTGTCTACAAAATGAACTGAACAAGAAATAACAGTACTAAGTAGAAAATTAATTCAAGACAGTATGAGAAATCAGAATGGAAGGAGAGGAGGAAGGATACAGAACAAGCCTGACAGAAAGTGCCTCGTATCTCTAGGCAGATTTTCTCTGCACAGATTGTTGGCCAGATAAGATTAAATTATTCCCCTCCTTAATGGACAGACGTACACAGATAATAGAGAAATATGACTGACGTTAAGGTGCTCTGTGGTGACGTCCATCAGCTTGCTGCAGGACTGATGCAGACGCTCATAGATAATGGTGTCTGCGCCTTTACAGAGCAGAGACAGCTTCCCCTCTGGACTCCGAACTGCACACACAGAAACACAGATGTTTATTTTTCTACTTTCAAGACAAGAAAAAAGGTGGTTGCACTGCATGCAAGAGCGTTTGTTCAAGCTCTGGGGATTTTGAGTATGTTTGTCTATTTTGCTTCCATAACATGTCTTCTTACTTCTTCTTCTTACATACTACTAGTATAAATAGAAGGTCCAAAGGTTGTTTTACTTTTGTTTTTTTTAAAAGATGCACATTTACACATAATTAGTATATTGCTAAATTTGCAGCTTTTTTCAAAAGTTTTGGTGGGAAAAAAAGTTTCATGATGATATCTATAAGTCATTTTTACCTATTCAGCTACAGTGTCTCGCCTTAAGAGCAAAATATAGTTAGTCATGGATCATTACAGTCTGTTTTGTAGTAAAAAAATAAAAAATAAAAACAACAAGCATTGAGTTATCCCCAACAATCTGTTCCAGGGCGATCATACCTATGACGGACATCCTCTTGCGGACGTTGTTGAAATCCAGGATGGACAGGAGGTCGTAGCTGCGCTGTTTGCCCATCTCCACGATGGTAACGCTGTCCGGAGTACGAGAGCGGAAGACAAAGCCAAAGTTTCTGGCAGCTGTCACCAACGCTCCCTCATCTGGAGACTGGGCCTGGTAGGAAATCTCACCTGAAGGAGAATTTTATAATTTTTTTTATCAGTGGAGGAAGAAAGATCATTCTGCTCGCTCTAGTTGATTAAGCTACAATGTGGTACTAGTGGCTTCGACAGGTTACAATGATGAAAGAGAAATATTTTGATGTAGTTGTTGTTCTTCGTCCAAAGAACGTGACAGAAACGTCACATTCTTTGGATTTTCGCGGAAAAAAAACACTTGATTCGTTTTTATAGAAAAAAATGCACTACACGTTTAAGGCAACAGAGACCGTCAGTTTTCAAGTTACATTGCCACCTATTCACCCATATTCAATATATAATGTAAACTGTTTCGCAAATGTTACATAGTGGCCCATTACATCCTAAACTTGAGCTTGACTGGAATGTGATTTTTGGTCTTAAAAAAATGTTGTGCTCTTGCAGAAAGACTTCCTATCTCTGCTCACCTTCCTTCTTCTCCTCGGCCATGACAGTATGAGCTTTTACTTGAATACGATTTTGAGTAAATGTTGTGCTCCCACAGAAACCATTCATCTTTCTTCCACATTCCTTTAATGACCGTCAAGAAAAGACATGGCTTAAGAGTGTGTGTCCAACAGCACCAATGTCTCTGTTAGAAGATGCTATAAAAGAGATGACAGAAGAACCTGTCTAAAAATGAATAGCTCACTTGTGCCGTTTCCTTTTTTTTGGAACGTAGGTTGTATTGAGTTACATTGTGATGTGTTCAAACACTGTTCAAGGATTGGATGCTGCCCGACCCTACTGCTCACCTTCCTTCTTCTCCTCGGCCATGACAGTGTGGCAGAGCGCCAGCAGCCTGAAGAAGCCGTGGACCCCGTGGTCCTCCAGCTTCACCGCCTCCACCAGAGAGTGATCATGGAACAGGAAGCGAGGGTCAGCCAGCGCGTTGAAGGAGAAGTCTACTGTCTCTGTGTGCTGGAGGGGGGGAGGGAGGAGGGAGAGACAGAGACAGAGATAGAGACAGAGAGGGAGAGAGAGAGAGAGGGGGGGAGAGATTCTGTTTTTTAAATGGATTGTAACTCAGCAAGGCCTATTAATTTTCCTATTAATAATGCCTTGTAAATAATAATAATAATATATTGGATTTATATAGCGCTTTTCAAGGCACTCAAAGCACTTTACAGGGTTCCAGGTTCGATTAATTCACACACAGTCATACTGGTGGTGGTAAACTACCATAGTATCCACAGCTGCCCTGGGGCAGACTGACGGAAGCGTGGATGCCATTCAGCGCCTACGGCCCCTCCGACCACCACCTCAAACATACAGCAGTCATGCACATTCACACCAGGCAAGGTGGGTGAAGTGTCTTGCACAAGGACACAACAACCATGACACAGGTGGCAGAGCGGGGATCGAACCGCCAACCCTTGGATCATTGGCCAACCCGCTCTACCACCTGAGCCATGGTCGCCCAAACGAGTAGTAGTGACAACTTGCTTGTATTTACATCACCAACTCACCTCAGTGATCTCCAGTCTCTGACCCGTGTAGTCGAACACCTCGCCTGAAGAAAAGAGAACAGAAACAGACCAAATAAATGACATGACGGATACAGTAGAAGGAGAGAAACAAATGATGATCATTTTCCTAGTTGATATGAGTGATTTTAATGATCATTAGCTCCTCCCCCCATCCATTTTTAGTTTGCATTCAGTGTAATATTCTTTCTACTAAAGCCTATATACCCCTTGTCTCCACAGCTGCTGATGTATTCAGAAGTGATAATGTTGACGGCACCAAAAAAACACCTTAAACAACAAGAATAAATGTTGATGATTCTCACCGTAGGATTTCCCGTTGATGGAGCACTTGTTGAAGGTCATTATGTTCTGTGTGAGCGTCCCTGTCTTGTCGCTAAAGACGTATTTGATCTGTCCCAGCTCCTCGTTCAGCGTGGTGGTTCGAGCCTCGGCCGGCGTGTCGTTACGGGCGTAGTACATCTTACGGTCCCAGTCGATGTAGAAGCTGTTCCCCAGCCGAATGATCTCCACACTTAAGTAGATAAAATACATACATATATTTATACATTTTCTTTGCATCATAACCTAAAGCTATGGTGTGTAACTTTGTAATTTAATTTAATGTTGGTTACTTTCGAGCTATCGCGGAACGAGTTGACACAAAGTTGATTAAGCCTATCAGCTACACAAAACTCTCTCTGTATTTTCTCAGTATGGCAGTGTTTACAAACTAGTGTCACCTCCATCCCCACTGGTGCAGGAAACTCAGAAAAAATCTCAAGAAGCGCCCAAGAAATGTTTCAGTTGTTGAGACTGCTAACAAAAACACCTGGATGTTGAGCAGAAGGTATAAAATCCATACGCGATCGCCGAAGGCTTTACCTCATGTAGATATGCCGACAGTGTTGTTATAATTACTCAGAATTCCGCGCCAGAAGTTACGTACTATAGCTTTAAAACACCCACATGTTGTGTTGGATTACAGACAAACATTGCTAACCTGACGTAGAGAGAGATGGGCACCACAGTGTTGAGGATGATGACGTAGGACCAGAATGTGAGGAAGGCGGAGAAGCCGGCGTCGTTGCCGTCTTGTCTGGGCAGGAACACCGTGAACTGAGCCCCTTCGTTCATCTCCCAGAAGTAGTTCCCTATGGCCAGGACGGTGCACATGAAGGCCAGAAAACCAAAGATCTGAACAGGGATATGTTCACAATTGAGAGGTCAGAGCGAAAAACTGAGAAAAACTACCTTTACTGGACAACGGAGCCCTAGTTAAAAGGTACGATACAATAAAAAAAGAGGCAGAAGGTTCACAAAGCTCATAGAATGTTGTTAAGAAACTTAAACTGGGAGTCATTTTATAGAAGCAGTTCTTTGATGAAAACTATCTGGAAGCAGCAATCTATAATATATTTATTGTGCTAAAAAAAAATCTGTTTTGTTACTGTTCAACACCTCCTTTACTTTACACACATACTCAGCAGTGTTGCGGCAAGGAAAAGTACTAATTAAAGATCTTATCACAAGCTATTAATTAAACTTCAAACCCAGTCGATTACAAACTGAAAATGGAAGCTAATTTATTAATCCTTTTAACAGTTGGCCATTCTGACATGAACAGTTAATCAGTGGAGTCGTAATGTGGACTCACACAAAGGACTAAGACGTTCATGAGCCGGTCCACACTGGTCCTCTTGAAGGTGCTCTTCCCACAGTTCTGCATCAGCTTGGTCTCTGGACCTGCAGGGGGAAGAACAGAACAACTTACATGAGTTACATAAATAAACAATTGTAATCTTAACCAGGCTTTGGAACTTTTTGACCATAAATGCATCACAACTTCATGCCAATGCTTTTCAGACAGGCAGTATATCTGACAAGAAGACAACCTGCAGACATCACTGGTTACACTGGTTTACAATTTCCATTACTTCCTTATTAAAAATAATCTGTCCCACCTCCGAACAGCACCAGTCCGAAGCACCACTCAGTGTTCCTCAGGGTGCAGCCTCTCAGCAGGATCTTCTCGTTGTCCAGAGGGTATTTCTGCCCGGCGACAGAGAGCGTTCCCATGAAACGGTCCAGACGGTTGTTAGGGGGCTCACAGCGAACCTCGCCTTAAAGGAGATAGAGACAGAGAGATAGGGAGGGAGAGAGAGGGAGAGAGAGGGAGAGAGAGAGGGAGAGAGAGGGAGAGAGGGAGAGAGGAGACAGCAGGTTTAGAGGTTGTGCTCAGATTGATGAATGAACTATTAAAGAACGTACTGTATGTAAATAGTCTATCGGTGAGTGCACTTTTTGTGATGGTGGAAGTTTTCGTTTGTAGACAAATGAAAGTCTATGTTGAAGGTGCGGTGTGAACACAATACTTGTCGTGCCTCTGCAGCTTCTCCAAGTTAAACAGACAGTTTTTTTTGCATTTTTAATAGACATAATATATTCATGATTTTTATTTTAGACCATTTCTCTGGTGGTCTTACCATTGAAGTCGGCCAGTTTTTCGATATCGTCTCCCAGGTCTCCTGTCACAGTCAGAGCTTGTCTCACCTTCAGGTTGGTTTCTCTGAGGGAGAGGACGACATAAAAGGGAAGTAGGGGAAAGATGTGGCAGCACAAATAAACAGACAATGAAAAACAGTGTGCATAACCTGCTGGTGCATTATTTGCATTTTAAACGCATCATGACTTCACACAATAAAGAGCCTCACCCATCCAGTTCTGCCGTCTCTATATAAACCAGGTTGAGAGGTTCACTGCTGGAGAGCAACAGGAGGTCGGCCTGGAAAAACAGAAAGATTCATCACTGAAATCTGTTGTTAGGTTGTCATTCTCCTGGCCTGGTTATGGAGAATGCTTGTTCTCAAATCAATTTTTGTCAAAATCTAGTAGTATTTCCTCACAATCTGCTACCTGTGTGTACTGTAAAAAAAATCTGTGTTAATACACAGCCTAGGCTCTGTAAACTGATATGTAAACAAATGGGGACCAACACAGAACTGTGACTCCAGCTCTCACAGCAGGTAAAGGTTTAGTCACAGTTCTGGAGAATGCAGAACTAAATATACATGTTGCTCTTACTGACAGTTTTATGGGTTTTGTTTTCACAGAAAAAAGAGACGTTTTCCAAACAATGAATATTGCAAACTCAAAAAATAACGTAGTTCGATCTTTAATTATGTTCGTCAGGCAAACATGATACTTTGCTGTCTTTGCAAATGCAGACAATACATTTGCCATTATGTAAAAAAAAAGAAGCAAAATAAGTAGAAAAAATTATCAGAAGAAAATGGCGTTAAGTAAACTTCTAAAAACCAGGTAAAATAATAATACCCTTAAAAAACAGGAATTAAAAAAGAAGTCCAAATGGCAAGCGGTAAAACTAAATGTGAAATGCAATAAAGACTAATAAACATACTCACAGTAACAAACTGGTTGTTTTCCAGCTTGATGATGTCGCCCACCTGGACGTCCAT